>OY744519.1:6292510-6445010 GCA_963556195.1 Sepiola atlantica
TTAAGGCTTTAACTTGGTCTTCAGCAAGATTCCCTGAATTTCAATTTCTTAATTAGTGTCTAATGACTATGTATGCTATTCAATGCAAATCTAACTTATTTGAATTTTCAAATGGGAAGTTGGGTCCATATTATGCCCCTTAAAACACTGAAAAATACTTTCACGAAAGTAAAATTTGAAGAATATTTATTAATTGATGTATAATATTTAAATCCGAGGTATCTGAATTTTCACAAAGGGTTTCAAACTCCTTTACATAAAACTAAATTAAACTAATACACCCCATATTTGAACCCTTACGCCTAGGAGCTGTGTTCAAAATTTCATAATGATCAATTAATTAGTTTAGGCGTGAATCCCGAACATACAAATATATAAACATACCTAACTTTATAAAGATATAAGATATATATAATAAAAATATACGAATTTACGTCTGTCAGATTTTCCAAGTGAGACAAAGAAAATAGCAATGCATCTCACAAATCGATATTTGATTCTGTCTAGCCAATTTTTATTTATTATTGGTGTACCATGTTCTTTGTAATAAAAAAAGTCCTTCCCTTCAGTTCCTTTAAAAAAAATACTTATTCCGGTCTGGAATATTTATAAACTGAAGACGCTTTTCAATTATGACCTAAAAAGCAAAAATCAACGTATGTCATGAATAAAATTCAAATTTCATTGTTGCTTTATCGATTTTAACTATCAGACAATTATATTTTTATTCACTAAATAGCTTATTAATTTCTTACAACTATTTGATTAACATGAAAATCGATAAAAAAAGATTTCTTTTAAAAGAACTATTTGAACCATCACATCACTATAATGATGTAAGCAGCAGACACGTCATTCGTAAATGGTGTAAGGTAGATCATTTCATGTTAGACTTAATCCGGTTTTGGTATTTAGGGTGGTGTAAGTGTTCCGGAATCTGGGGTGGGCAACACTGGGCAATATCTCGTGTTTGTTCTTCATGCAGTCCAGTCCGAAGGGTTGATATTAGTCGGATTACTTCTTGCGTACTCGAGCCACTCCTTCTCTGATCTACCACAGTCCCTAGTGCTCAGGATATTCAGATGCATTAGGAAGTTGGTACAAGAGGTGGCAGCATGTGGTAATGGTCGAACCACCTGAGACGCCAGCGCGTAAGGCATCGGTAAGCTCACCAATACCAAGTTTCTGATGAAGCACGATTGAAGGGATCTTTTTTTCCAGTTTGCTGTCACACATCCACCTGATCATGGCACGATCATTACGCTGAAGCCGTTGCAGATCAGAAGTGTTTGGGACCCATGTCTGAAATACTTTACCTCGAATTTTGAAGGAAATGTGCCTAAATATAAGAATTGGCAGCAGCTTTCTGAACCTTCCCCATGAAATACAACAGCGAAAAGGGATAGTGTGTATGCAACTATCACCATCGACATAATCCAGGTTAATTACCAACCCTAACCCAGTAATACCACTGCACTTCTTGTGGATGTATAAATTGAACAAGGAGCACTCAGTGAAGTTTACACCCACGCCTCTACGCCAGACAGCAAAGGGAAACTTGCCCGAGTTTTTCTAAAAATTGAACAACACTTAATAATATTGATAATTTTGGAGATGGGGGGGGGGGTGCTGTCCTGATCAATTATTCAATAATAAGGTATGGACCCGAAATTTTCGCCCCCTCGGTTATGTGTAAAATAACTAGTTTTCAATTAATCGGATATGATGAATTATGTAATGTTTTGGCAGTAGATAGCCCTCAAAAGAGTTGAAATGCTGTAAAACCACAAAAATTAGTTGATCATTGTAACATGATATTGGTCAATGCCTATTTAATTTAATTTTCGATTACTCGTCTTCACAATATTCTGAGTAATCAGTAAAGCACATTAGGATTAACTACTTTACTAGAGAGAAGAATATGAGATAATGCAATTTTTCATACAATTAATGAAACTTCTATGGTGGCCATTTTAAAAACATTTCTCCTCGGTTTTGCAATTTCACAGATTTCAAAAGTTCGATCTATTATTGCTACTTCTGCAGTTTACATATCGTGCTATTTTTTAGATAGGTTTTTCAAGTTAAATTCAATTTTTATGGTATCTTCTGTTTATTAGATTGTTAGGTGAAAGTACAGAAAAGTTAACAAAGCCCCACTCCATCCCCATGTTAAGAATGGGTTTCTAAATAACGTTATTATTTCAGCATGGCCCGTAAACTGCAGAAGTACCCTATTATTAACCAATTGCATTTTTTTGCTAATAGAGTAATATATATTTTTGGAGACGGTTCTAAGATCAGACGAAGAACATTTTAAGATGGCATCAGATGAATTCAGAAATAATGCTAAAAAAAGGAATTTAGCATTTTTGGGAACTATCGGATGAAATATTTAAAGTTTGGTCTGTTTGTATAATTTTGATTATTCGGATTACTATTCTCATCTTGTTATTTCACGTTTCGGCCGATGTAACATCTAACCTTCAGGTACATTTTTTTTTTTTTCAAACTCTGTCTGAAATCTTTGTAAAACTCTGTATAAGTTCCCCATTTCAGAAAAGATGCACCTGAAAAAGGTCGAAGATTACTTCAGTCGAAACGTTGTGAAAAAAAACAAACAATTAAGATGAGAATTGTAGTGTGAATAATCCAAATTATCAATAAAACTCATCGGAAAAATTCTGAAACAGAATTGCATGTTGATCTTTGTGTAAATGTGTGCAATGTTTTCTAAGGGTTGAATTCGGAAGATGCTTACAAAGGGAGATGACCTCCAAAGAAAGAAATAATATTAATACATTAACAAAAGAATTTGGGGAAAAGAATTTGTTAATGTATCTATCAACTTGAATCTTCATGCGATTCTGCATGTTTCCTTCCATCAAAGAGGGTTTGTTATTTTGTTTAAGGGTTTTTGTCTCATTTCTGGCACCCATAAAAAAATGTGTACTTTTCACCAAAATTGTTTGATCATTTATAAATGAAACATTTCATTCATTTCATGAGTTGCTTTGTTCTTTGTCTCATGGCGTTGACTTTGCGAATTCTCACCGACTTGCTACATTGTCTATTGTAAATGATATTCGCCGGAGTAAAAACGAAGTACAATCAAAAGTTGAATGAATTCAAGTTTTTTGTGTGTGTGTGTGTGTAAATTCAGATAACTCTGATTTTTGTGAAATTTGGAGAATGTTTTTTTTTTTGGGGGGGGGGGGGTATTTTATAGGATTTTTAGGGTGTATAATATGAGTGCACAATTCAACTATTTGATCCATACTCATTAGACATTAAGATTCCCTGAATTTAAATTTCTTAAGACCCTTTCAACTTGAACCTTTAAATTTTAGACATTTTCTCGAATCAAAATCATGTAATGATTTTTTTAATCAAAATTGGAATAAGGATTCTAGAGATAAGATTTAGTAGCATTATATCTTGATTTTAATTTTGGTATAAGAGGACATAAAATGGTGCAAAACTGTTCTGTTCGGGGGGGGGGGGGATTAATTTGACCATCCTTAAAACTAATATTCTTTTAATATACAAATTATATATACAAATTCATAGTTACACCCCCCCCCCTCTCACAGAACCAACATTACACTGGATTTCATGGCATGAAGAGACAATGGTCAGATGTTGTTTCTATTGCAGTTTAGTTCTTGTTTTAACATAATTATCTCGGCGTAATCATTTAAGATGCTCATGTAATACTCCTGTTTTCTACGCATGTAAAAATATTTCCGTTATTTAATTTCAAGAAATTTTTAATTCCATCTTTTTTCTTTTCTATATTTGTTGTTTATACTATATACTTATCACTTATGACTCCTTTGCCTTATTTACTCACTTGGAGTTCTCACAAGAGTCATTGCAGTGATCGCTCACTTGCAACAACAGGTGGTATTCCCTGGAGTCTGAGCGACATGTCTCCCCAGATTTCCAGTACTCTTTGCTTTGAAATGCACACTGGTGGATTTAATTTCGTAATTTAATTTATTTTATTTTAAAAGAATTAAAAAACAAAAACTTTTACTAATGAGTCACCACTTATCAAGGCTGAACTGATTGATAAGATGTGTGGATTGTAAGTTGAATGATGAATAATATGATGAGAGGATTGAAACTGCTGAATGCAATGAACGACATTTGATTACTTATGAGGACGTTTTATAACAAGTATTTGTTGACATTGGATTTGAAGATAACAATGTTGTAGCATGCAGTGAAGCAGTCCTGTGGTAATGTTTCAGAGATAGGACACTGTTCGTGGAAATTTCACATAACGCTAGGCACACATAGGACGAAGGCAAAGTTATTTTCAATTGTGGTAAGAAGCCGTGTTATCTGACTACAAACTCTTTACTATTGTCTAATTCAAGAGCTTCTCAAACTGTTTCCTGCCATGCGTAGTACCCCTTTGTCTTCTCAACTACACACACTCTTAAGAATATGCTAGAAAATCGATGATGCAGCGAATAGATGAAACCAGTTTTTATTTGTTTAGAATGTTATTTAATGCATTCTACATGAGATGAATGATTTTTGGGTAATTTCAAGAAAATCAATTTCAGGAACCCTATCAAAGAGATAATTTTCAATTAAATCTCGTACAAAGCATCCTGGCAACTATTGACCATTCAAGACTGGATGTTGTGGGTAAAAGGGTGAGGCAAGTTTGAATACAGAAAACAAATTGTTCCTTTTTTATGAGGAAGGAGGAGGAGGAGGAGGAGGAGGAGGGAGACGATGTTTGAGAATCTCTTATAAATAGAAAGGCTTGAACTGCCGGAGCATAAGACTTAATTACATATCCCTTGAATTTATTTTGTGGAATCAAGTTTTAAGAACTTCAAGTCTATAATAACCGTTTTTTTTTTTTTGGGGGGGGGGGGGGGGATAAACTGTTATATTCTATTCGTCTCGAAGCTGGTGGGGGTGGGGGTGGGGGGCTCTTTTGCGAGTTGATGGAAGTTGTTGCGCGTTTTGATGCAACATCTACATTACAAACCTTTATTGATCAAAATAAGACTTTTATATTTATGGGTAGTCCAAATAATTTGTAATTTTTCTCTATCTCTCCTGAAAACAAGCCCAGTCTAATACTAGACCAGCAGTGATAATAGGGGTATAGACGTAAAATATAGATTTAAAAAAAAAAAAAAATGAGTTTTGCAATGAAGCCAACAGAAAAATGAACAAAAGAAAAACTGAAAAGGAACAAGTGAAAAAGACTACAATAGGACATTGAGGATGTATGTACATATCATTGTCATCGTTTGTTTACTATAATGGAAATTCCTCAGTTGTATACTTCATCTGTTATATATTTATATTCTATGGACGTCCAGTGTGAACGGAGACCCCACAATATTATTGTACCACCTTTGTTCAAACTGAAATATACTTATCTAAGTTGACGGGTTAATGTAGTTTCAGAATATATCTGGTTATAGGGGTCTATTTCCAGAACCTTTGTAGGAGTTTGTGACATTTTTCCATTCTATGGACATCCGATGTGAACGCAGACCCCACAATATTATTGTATCATTTCGGACAGAACAGATACTATATTTTGGTCCGAGCCTGAATGCCACGGAAGTGTATTTTAGTTTAAGTTTTCCGTTTGACACAACAGTAATATCAGATGAAATTTGAACAAAAAATGTTTTTCATTGCATCTTCGTTGATCGCATCTTTTAAAAAAGGGCAGAGGGTGATAACATATGCACGAAGATGAAATTGCTGCAGCATATTATTATTATATAGATTATTTTATGATATTTTAAAAGCTTCCGATTTCACTCTTACGAAGTCAACAGATTATGACCATTTGAATCCGTTATTAAGATACCAAAAAATGGGAAAAACTTTTTCTGCTAAATTTGAAAATGTTTACTTAAGTTATTTAACTTATTCTTTTTAAAAACAGTAAGTAAATTTAACATTGAAATGATACAAATGTGGAAACATAATATCATATAAAATTAGCATAACATCGTTTGTACAAAATAGCATGTCCAGTATGATGGGGGTGGCTGAACTGCTGCAGAAGTTGAAATCAAATTCATTAACACGCTCTTTCTAGCTGAATAAAATGAACTCCAATATTTTGTAGTCACTAGACAATCAATACTTTATTTGAGGGTCACATACGGCAGACACAGCAAGGAGGCGAGAGAGAATGAGAGACTCCTAATTGTTCTGGTCCAAGAACCCATATTTATGTGCGGTCGACGACTATGCTTCTAGTTGTGAACTGCCCTATGATTTAGCAAAAGCCTTCTTTCTTTTTCTCACGTTTCTTTCTTCTCTGATTATATGGATCCTCATCCAGTTACTTATCTCTTTTTCTCACGTTTGGCTAATTTAACCGTTAACCCTGCTAGACCATATTGTTAACTATTCTAAGTAAAACCAAACATAAAATAACCGTTATTCAAAACTAGCTAACATACCCGACATTCAATATATTAAAATGACACCATTTCCACGTGGGTCAATCAGAGATGGAGGACTGGCAAGATAATACCCAGCTATAATCTAGAGGAAAGGAAAATAACGCTAAAGTGGTTTCTTTTACATTTTAAACCCCATTTAAGGAACATACTGCTCACATTGATGCGTTTTTATTTCAGATAACTAGCTGTACTGACCCGACGTTGCCCGGGATCAATTATGTTTAAATTTATGTGTTCTATAATTACGACTATTCTGTTATGTTCAGTATCTAAGCTAAAAATAAGCTAAAAATAAGTTTTGATGTAATAAGAACGAAGCACGACATTAGTAAGAAAAAAGAATAAATAGGTCAGTAATCCATCGGTGTCTAAATTAACACAAATGAACCTTTTTGCTATTTTTATAGTTGCAAAACTATGCCCCCCCCCCCCCCCGGTCGCATAGTTCCGCTAGGCCACCGCATCACCCCCTTCTCTCTTGCTGTCTGCGAGAGGGTGTTCGTTCCTATTTACTTATCTAGAATTATATAATTGTGAAAAAACTACATACAATACATAGTCCAAAACAATTTATTTAGTTTTGAATATTAAAATAATTTAAGTTTAAGTCTATTCATTTATTTATTTTTTTATTATCGAATTCATGTTCTGAAACATGACGTAAATCATTAATCTATGATGTTACGCCAAAGCTGTAATTATTTTGTTAAGGGAATGTTTTCATATCTATTCATAAGAAAGTGCAAATAGCTTAGTTGTCAGTTGGTAGAACCTCACACTGAAGATCTGAAGATTTCGGTTTCGATTTCCGGTCATGGCATCCGCTTTATTTGTTGAGAATTTATTATTTATTATTGATGCAATATTTTTCATTTCTCTGATATTTCGAAATGAGGCAAATTCTGCAATGGATTTATTACGTTTAAAAATAGTGTGACTGACAAACAAAATCCCTATTTATATAAGAAAGAAAAGAATGAGAAAACGTAGCTGTTAGTAAACCTTGAATGAAAAAAAAAGCAAGTAAGAAACGGTAACTCTTACTAAAAAAATCCATTTTATTGGCTTGCTTCGTTTAATCCTGTTAAGACTCGGCACGTGTATTTCAATCGTAAGCATGTCCCTTTTCTTCTTGCCAATCTCATGGATGGCTCGGCTCTTAAGGAGAAATCGACTCTGAAACTTTTTGGTCTTTCTTTCTCATCAAATCTTCCTATTCCAGTAGCTTCTTTCCAAGAACTGCAGGATTGTGGAACTCTCTTCCTGCTGACTGTTTTCCTCCTACCTATAGCTTTGGTCTGTTCAAGACTAAGGGCAATAAGCATCTCCTGTCTTTGCGATAATCATATTTCGTTCTTGTTATCTCCTTACAATAAGTGGCTTCATGCGTTGTCTTAAGGGATTTCCATAAAAAAAATTATCCTTCTTAACTGAGTTTTCTTTTAAGGTGACTATTTAAGAGTTTCTATATATTAAAAAAAACTACTAGATCAGATCCAGTATTTTTAAACAATAAATTGTAACAAAGTACGTTTGTCTATTGCAACTAACATGGTACAACAATAATAAATGAAAGTTTGCTAGTCAGAATCAAAGTTTGATGTGTCAGCTTGATAATCATTACTATTACAGACATAAATGATTTTAAAGGAAATACAGTTTTGAAATTCGTCAAAAACGATTTCTTTTGCTTTACCTATTTGTATTAAAAAAAAGGTTAATATTTAATAGAAGTTAGAAGCATTTAAAGTTTGCGTAAATATCGATTCTGACCAAAGTAGCCATCCTTGTTTAAGCATTTCAAGTTTGCGTAAATACCGATTTTGAGCAAATCAGCCATCTTTGTTTACGTTACTAACTAAACAAAGATGGCTGCTTTGCTGGAATCGATATTTATGCAAACTTTAATGCTTATAACTTTTTATTAAATATTAACTTTTTTTTTTTTTGTTCAATGGAAATAGGTAACAAATGAGTAGGTGAAGGAAAATAAATTGTTTTTAACGAATTTCCAAACTGTATTTATTTTAAAATCATTTATGTCTGTAATAGTAATGATTAACGTCACCTTAAATCCTATTTCAACTTTGAAAATCCGGTCATTATTATTTTATAAAAAATGACTGAAAGAAATTATGCTTCACCGGTGTTTGCAACTAATATTCATACAAAATAAAGTCTCAATTGGTGAAGTTAAAGAAATGAAATAAGAAAGAAAACGTTTCAAATATCAAATTTACAAAAAAGAAAGTAAACGTATCAATCGGTATAGAAAGGAAAAAAGAAAGAAACCGTTTCATGGAAATAGGGAAGAATTTCTTTTCAAATTCATTTCAGGCGGCGGGGTTTTCTGACTTGCTATTTGCTTTCTCTTCTCCTAACCAATTGGAATAGTTTCGTTTTGCTAGTTTATTTTTTTCTCACATGACATACACACACACACACATATATATATATATATATATATATATATTGTATTTATTAGAGCGGAGAATATTAGAAGATACCAATGTTTATTTTCTAGACTTACTTTTCTATATTTCTGAATGAATTAATGAGAATTCTTATAAAAATGACTGGCGTGATTTGACAGTCAAGCATTTCATGAGTTCATTGTATAGCGATGATGACATTTCTCATAGCAGATGCCCCCCCCCCCCCCTCTTCTCTTCCCAACAGGTGGGAATTTCCCTTGTCTTTATGCGACTTTGAAAATCAGTCAGCCTTGAATATGAGTCGACACTTGTGGCTTGGAACAATGATTTATGTGTAGATGTTAGCAATCTCATTCATTCACCTGTTTTTTTTTTCTGTTGTTAAAAGGCGAACAGGATTTAGTTACTTTTACTATAAAACCCGGACCTGATTCCACCCACTCGAATTATTAACTAAACAAACGAAAACAAACAATGAGTCACAGCTTATCAAGGCCTGAAGGCCACTCGAGGATAAGGGTTAATGAGATTGTCAGTTGAGAGGTTTGGAATCGATGGTCATAATTTGATGATTTAAGTGGACGGTTCGACAATAATTTAAGATTAGACTTAAAAATGACATTGTATTCCACGGATGGGAAGTTCTTGGAAAGAAACTTTGTTCATGGAAGTTACGTTTAGTTTTAGGTACACAGGAAGAAAGGAAAAGGCACTTCTGTAGTATATATGAAGCAGCTGCCGATTAAGAAATCGAAATTGAAAAGTTCCGTTTTTTTTTTCTCCAAGTACCATTCATTCAGAATTCACCGAGAGGTTGAATTTAGTATTTAGAAAATGGAGTTAAATGAGATTAATCTTCGAGACATTGGTAATTTAATGAACCAGCCGCAAAAACAATAGATTTTTTACAGGCACACCGCCTGATTTTTTAGGGTTAGGGTTTAGGGTTAGGGTTTTTATTAAATTTTTTTTTACTTCAGATAATAAAAAAGAAGAAATTGTTAATTGTTACCCAAAAACAAATCAGTCTTGCATTTTTTTTTATGTTGTAAAAAAATCACTTCCGGTTGAATTACCTCCCTTTATTTTCAGTAGAAGGACAGAAAATCTGCTGCTTCATATATACTACAGAAGTGCCCAGGAAAATTATTTACAGTGATTGTAGAAAGATGAGTTTTTGGTGTGAACGTTTTACGGCGGGGGGGGGGGGGATTTTAGATTGGAGCTCAGTCGAGCACCTACCATGAAAATAACGATAGTGGAGAAATGCTATCCACGTCTCTTGTGTGCAAATTGTTTTAAAATTTTCTCTCAATTCACTTTGAGTTAACGACTTCTGATAAAGTGATCTTTTTCTTTTTAATTTAATGCTATTAGTAGCTGAACGATTATCAGGGATTTATTTGTCAATTAAAGGCGTATCATCGTTTACCTTTTATCATATGTTAAACAAAAATATCAATACGGGTTGCGTTTATGCTATGAACCTTACCACATATTTGACATTCCTTGGCTAGGAACAAAGTGTAGTACCTGTTCTGTCATTGAAGGAGAAATTCTTCCAGACTGAGGTAATTTTTATTTTTGTCTCAATCCAGAGGGCTCTTTTTTGGGGAGCTAGATTTCCCTCACATTAAAAACCGACCTTGTGCCTAACTCTGCCCTCATAGGAAGGCAAGTAAATAGGGACGCCGGGGTAATTCTGGCTGAACCTACTCAATAACAAATATTGTTTTATACAATTTACTAGACGTATCCGTGACCCGTTGGGTCACAACCACTACCACTATTTATTCTACTTTGGTTTCATTCGAAAATTCATAAACTCTTTTTAGACATTCTTCTTGCATAACAATAAATTATAACTGCTATATTATCCTTATTACTTCTGCCAGGGAGGTTATATATTCGGTCGAAGTTGTAACTTTGTTTACAGCCTAGCGCCCACACCACTTGACCAATTGTCACCAAACTAGATCAAAATATTGATCATGGTCTAACTTAGAACTGATTGAATTTTGGGAGATCTAGGTCAAAGGTCAAAGTCATGGAAAAGGTAACAGTCACACTTTTGGCGATAACTTCAGTTCTGTTCATTGTAGAGTTGCTACTTGGCCCATATTCTATTCAATGAAGTCCTGTATCTTATGACCATGACAAATTCGGTCAAGTTTGATGGAATTTCACCTTAAGGCGGAGGGGTGCAGTTTCATGACTAACTTAGGTTCTTCTACTTATTATTATATAGAAGTATTTTTATTCTTATATAGATGTAAAGAGAATTACTATTTTGACATCTAGTTTACATGTGTTTTAAGTGTGCACAGACACATGTAAATTGGATGACCACATTGAGAAAAGGGTCTACCTTTCTCTAAATTAGAAATATTAGAGAGTGAATGAATCAACATAGAAGTGGCGATAGAAATATCTAGAAAGCTAAAAGAGAGATGGGTGACTTGTTCAGTTAATTATTGACTCTGACTCCAATGACCCTTAAATTGCTTCCGACTCTTGACTCCACAGCCCTGCTTATTATACTGTACCAGTGTACACCCTGATGGAATAAAAATTATGCTTCGCTAGTATGACGGATTTCTTTTTTAGTTTATTTCAGACGGCAGGGGTTGTCCGACTTGCTATTTGCTTTCCAATGTAAGTCTTTCTAATGTTTTTTTTTCTTTTTCAATAGGAAAATTAAGGACTAGACTATCATGGGTTGAAAAAAAAGAAAAGAAAAAAAAAAGCGAGTCATTTTTGATGACCCAAACAAATAATAGCAAAAACCACCAACCATTGACTTACCTTTTTTATTTTCTTCCTTTAATTATGGGGAAGGGGGGTGGGTAGACATAAAAAAAAAACGCCGGACATTTTAACATCAAAGACGTTAACTGAAGTGATTAAAAAAAAAAAAAAAAAAAAAAAAAATAATAAAGAAAGAAAGAAACTGTCTCAAACTGGGAAAATTAATAAAGAACAAAGAGAAGAAAAAACGTATAGATCGGTATAGAAAGCAGAAAGAAAAAAAAAACGTTGCAATGGAAATAGATTTGCGTTTTCCTGTCCTTATTCGCTTATATATATAAGTCACGCTAGGAAGTAAGTGTAGTATCTGTTCCGATGGATACTGCACCCTATAGACGGGTGTCGTCTTGTCCTTCGGGGCTTGATTCCACCTGTCTGTGGGTTTGTCCTGTGCAGTTCTAGGAGGTCCACCCTCCCAGGCTTCGCCTCCCCTCTTTGGGAGGAGTAATTGCTTACTGCCTGAGGCACCCCTACCGGGGAATGCCGACAGGGCTGCCCAGGCAATTTTTAATGGCCAGAGTGCTCACTTTCTCGGGCGCTGGCTTTTCAAACCCCACTTACTCGACCCAAGCTGTGGTCACATCTTACTTGTGGGAGTAAGATAAAACTGGCCTTGTGCCTAACTCCTGCAGAGGAGTAAATAGAAATATATAATATATATATATATATATATATATATATATATTTATCTAACACATTTAGTGTCACTTATTTAAATCTATAGTTAATATTCTATACCAATACACCCATTGTCACTGCTGGTTTAGCATTATTATGTGTGTCTTGTGTTCAGCTGAGCTAGAGAAAGAATCATATGCGTTATTTCCGCCACCATACATAACTATGAAATTGTGAATTTCATAAATAAATTGTTGAGAGAGGATACCTCGGGTGGGGTGAAGGGGTGAGGAAAAACACATGAGTGAGTTTTGTATTAAATGGGCCAAATCGTTGGGTCAGCTGACATTGGACATTAACATGGGGAAGGGGAGGTGATTGGTTAAACTTCTATAGGATCTTCTTTTTGTGTGTTAAAAGCAGATAAAAACTTTCCGCACTGAATGACATTTGGTGGGAAGGTAAGGAATTCCAGTCAAGGACCTACATCCATAGATTATTCCTACTAATTATAATACTCATTTTGTACCTGGTGTAAGGAAAAAGAAATTGATTAAAAAAATTTTTTTTAACCCGTAGCATCGAAAATATTCTAGTATGAAATAGAAATAGAAACGCTGCATGCCGCATATTTTTCTTTTCACAGCAATATTTCATTTTTCATATGTGAAAGAAAAAACATTCCCTCATCTTCCTAAATTTAAAATATAATTTTTATTTTTTATTTGTGGGGATAACTTCAATTGAATTTATTTTAATTTAAAAATAATTAACGTATGTAAAACGTAATTAGCAATGTATTATCTTTTATTTATTAACTAATTGATCATACCCGGCGTTGCCCGTGATGCAGTTAAATTATTTTAGCTTTTAATTTTTATTTTTCACATTTTTTAAACTTACGGTAGACAACTTCTATTATAGTCTGTAATTTAAAATATGAGTTATCCCTCTTGCTTATTTTTCTTTTTAGGTGATTATTTTAAAATATCTCATATTAGAAGTCGTTGAGGCTGGACTAAGTAATTTTTAAAATAAATTCGAGCAAAGTATATTATTATATTGCTAATAACATGGTACAACAATATCAAATGAAACTTGGCTAAGTTTAATTTGGCAGCTTAAATGCTACTTGGGTCTGATTTAATGTATTGTTTCCATAGTAGTAAATATATGGTATGATCATCGTTTTGACGTCAATCGCCCTGTCAACGGGGCCATCAATTTGGACTGCAACCCCATGCAGAGGGGGTACCTCCCTCCGAAAATGGGATCACGTGTAGGCCACGGGTGGCGAACCGTGATGGCTTAGGATGGAATTCTGGTGGCTGAGCAGTCCGTGGTCAAGTTGCATAAATGGTCATGTGACTTGCAGCACTTCACTTCGGCCCTTACTTCAGTAAAAATCGGGCTTTTTTGACCTCCCATATATCAATCGGCGGGTCACATCTATAAGTTCATCCTCAACCGTGTTTTAATCTAATTCTTCTAAAAATAAAACCTTACTCCTCCTTTTTATTTTGCTCCCAAATAAAAGAAAGCGGGTCAATCCTGCTGACAACCAAGAAGATTGCCACTGCCGAAGAGTCATCTTTTCTAGGAGGGATGTTTTCTAAGAATATAAAATAATTATCCAAACTATAGGATTCTATTTGATAACATTAACGTCCGTTTTACATGCTGGCATGCATTGGGTGGCTTTAAGAAATGAACTTCCAAATTAACCTATCTCTGGCCAGGTCTTTATTTATCCTTCATTATCTCAAGTTCATTTTTATCACTTCTTCCCCTGTGAACTGAACTTGCTACCTCAACTGTTCTATGTTTAAACATTTAGATATGTCTTAAAATAGATATTTTTATGCACTCAATGATTTTTTTTCAGGTTGTAACTATCTAATATAAGCATACAAGTACGGTTTGCAAAAAGTACAAAAGTGTATACTTCATAAGAAAACAAAGTTAAAATAAGAAATGGGTGATCAAAATATTTGTGAAATTTTCTATTTGAAATTACTGCTCCCAGGCGATGCTGGGTTTCCTCATGCGAGCAGAGGTGGATGGCTTGGCAAAAAAAAAATCTTATTTTAAATTTTTTTTTATTAACTTTGGACTAATATGAAAATTGTTGATTTTTTTTTTATTTTTTTTTTTTAATTTTTTTTTAAAGGAGGGGCGGGGCTGAAAACTGACACCTGAACTCTGTTTTTAAAAGAAACCAGACTCAAACACCTAGTATAATAAAATAAACTTGCCCGGAAAAAAAAAAGATTGATTTATTAGTTGCACCTACAATAAATCTCCCATTGTTTCATCAATATGTTGACATTTATTTTTCACTTTTAAAATTTTTCTTTTTTTGTCGGTTTTACTTTCACTTTCGTTATAACTTTCCTTTTTCTTTCTTTATGCCCGTCTCCTTTTGTCGTCTATCTTTTCATCCATTTTTACTTCTCTTTAAACTCTGATCGCTAATCAAAAAATGGTGTAGTATCTGACATTTTAGACGGATCAATATACTGCCAGAGTACCCCTACCTCAAAAAAGTTGAAACATTTTGTTTTTTGATGGTTTTAGGTTGGGTCTAGTCTACAACACACTAAAAGTTGGACAAGATCGGAGTTTCAAATTTCAATATGACTTGTTTTGGTTTACAAGTCATTTTCCATTTACATGTGAAGCACTAACTAGGTGAGTTTTCAGGATAAATCAATAAATCTTGGATTTTTACTTGTTTTCAGGGTCAATCTTTCATATGAAAAGGGTTACCAGCGATGTCAAATAAACTCTTATACCTAAATATAGGGGTATCCGCCTCTAAACCCCTCATTACATCCACATTGGTACCCGTACCCCATAACCCCTTATTGCACTCACCCAGGTTCACAAACAGGCATATGGGTGATTATTTTTATATGGGTACCAGTGGTGAATTATTATTTTCTTCAATTAATCGTTTAACCCCATCAAAAACTGTCCTCACGAACAATTCACTCAATATATACTAATACACATATATTTTCAGGGTCAAACATTAGTTCAGCACCATGATCTCATCACAGTCCAAATCCTGTTCGCATAAAGGACAAGTTTCTCTACTCGCGGCTGAACTCATGTTTGACCCTGAAAATATACAAAAAATATATGTGTATTAGTATATGGAGCTAGTGAATTGTTTGTGAGGGCAGTTTTTGATGGGGTAAAACGTGATCTCTTTGGGTTTTTCAGTTGTTCTCTCAGGAATCATATACCCTATAAAACAATTTCATTTATATATCTCCCTCTCTCTCTCTCTGTCTCCCTCCCTCTCTCTCTCTCTGTCTCCCTCCCTCTCTGTCTCCCTCTCTCTCTCCCTCTCTCTCTCCCTCTCTCTCTGTCTCCTTCTTTCTCTGTCTCCTTCTCTCTCTGTCTCCTTCTCTCTCTGTCTCCTTCTCTCTCTGTCTCCTTCTCTCTCTGTCTCCTTCTCTCTCTGTCTCCTTCTCTCTCTGTCTCCTTCTCTCTCTGTCTCCTTTCTCTCTCTCTCTGTCTCCTTTCTCTCTCTCTCTGTCTCCTTTCTCTCTCTCTCTGTCTCCTTTCTCTCTCTCTCTGTCTCCTTTCTCTCTCTCTCTGTCTCCTTCTATCTCTCTCTGTCTCCTTCTATCTCTCTCTGTCTCCTTCTATCTCTCTCTGTCTCCTTCTATCTCTCTCTGTCTCCTTCTATCTCTCTCTGTCTCCTTCTATCTCTCTCTGTCTCCTTCTATCTCTCTCTGTCTCCTTCTATCTCTCTCTTTCTCCTTCTATCTCTCTGTGTCTCCTTCTATCTCTCTCTGTCTCCTTCTCTCTCTCTGTCTCCTTCTCTCTCTCCTTCTCTCTCTGTCTCCTTCTCTCTCTGTCTCCTTCTCTCTCTGTCTCCTTCTCTCTCTGTCTCCTTCTCTCTCTGTCTCCTTCTCTCTCTGTCTCCTTCTCTCTCTGTCTCCTTCTCTCTCTGTCTCCTTCTCTCTCTGTCTCCTTCTCTCTCTGTCTCCTTCTCTCTCTGTCTCCTTCTCTCTCTCTCTCTGTCTCCTTCTCTCTCTCTCTCTGTCTCCTTCTCTCTCTCTCTCTGTCTCCTTCTCTCTCTCTCTCTGTCTCCTTCTCTCTCTGTCTCCTTCTCTCTCTCTCTGTCTCCTTCTCTCTCTGTCTCCTTCTCTCTCTGTCTCCTTCTCTCTCTGTCTCCTTCTCTCTCTGTCTCCTTCTCTCTCTGTCTCCTTCTCTCTCTCTCTCTGTCTCCTTCTCTCTCTCTCTCTGTCTCCTTCTCTCTCTCTCTCTGTCTCCTTCTCTGTCTCTCTCTGTCTCCTTCTCTGTCTCTCTCTGTCTCCTTCTCTGTCTCTCTCTCTCTGCCTCCTTCTCTCTCTCTGTCTCCTTCTCTCTCTCTGTCTCCTTCTCTCTCTCTGTCTCCTTCTCTCTCTGTCTCCTTCTCTCTCTGTCTCCTTCTCTCTCTCTGTCTCCTTCTCTCTCTCTGTCTCCTTCTCTCTCTCTCTCTGTCTCCTTATCTCTCTCTCTCTGTCTCCTTCTCTCTCTCTCTCTGTCTCCTTATCTCTCTCTCTCTGTCTCCTTCTCTCTCTCTCTCTCTGTCTCTCTCTGTCTCCTTCTATCTCTCTCTCTGTCTCCTTCTCTCTCTCTCTCTCTCTCTCTGTCTCCTTCTCTCTCTCTCTCTGTCTCTCTGTCTCCTTCTCTCTCTCTGTCTCCTTCTCTCTCTCTGTCTCTTTCTCTCTCTCTCTGTCTCCTTCTCTCTCTCTCTGTCTCCTTCTCTGTCTCCTTCTATCTCTCTCTGTCTCCTTCTATCTCTCTCTGTCTCCTTCTATCTCTCTCTGTCTCCTTCTATCTCTCTCTGTCTCCTTCTATCTCTCTCTGTCTCCTTCTATCTCTCTCTGTCTCCTTCTATCTCTCTCTGTCTCCTTCTATCTCTCTCTGTCTCCTTCTCTCTCTCTCTCTGTCTCCTTCTCTCTCTCTCTGTCTCCTTCTATCTCTCTCTGTCTCCATCTCTCTCTCTCTCTGTCTCCTTCTCTCTCTCTCTCTGTCTCCTTCTCTCTCTCTCTGTCTCCTTCTCTCTCTCTCTCTGTCTCCTTCTCTCTCTCTCTCTCTCTGTCTCCTTCTCTCTCTCTCTCTCTGTCTCCTTCTCTCTCTGTCTCCTTCTCTCTCTCTCTGTCTCTCTCTCTGTCTCCTTCTCTCTCTCTGTCTCCTTCTCTCTCTCTGTCTCCTTCTCTCTCTCTGTCTCCTTCTCTCTCTCTCTCTCTCTGTCTCCTTCTCTCTCTCTCTCTCTCTCTCTGTCTCCTTCTCTCTCTCTCTCTCTGTCTCCTTCTCTCTCTCTCTGTCTCTCTGTCTCCTTCTCTCTCTCTGTCTCCTTCTCTCTCTCTGTCTCCTTCTCTCTCTCTGTCTCCTTCTCTCTCTCTGTCTCCTTCTCTCTCTCTGTCTCTTTCTCTCTCTCTGTCTCCTTCTCTCTCTCTCTGTCTCCTTCTCTGTCTACTTCTCTCTCTTTCTGTCTCCTTCTCTCTCTCTCTATCTCCTTCTCTCTCTCTCTGTCTCCTTCTCTCCCTCTCTGTCTCCTTCTCTCTCCTTCTCTCTCTCTCCTTCTCTCTCTCTCTCTCCCATCTCCCTCCCCTTCTCTCTCTATCTCCCTCCCCTTCTCTCTCTCTCTCTCTCCCCTTCTCTCTCTCTCTCTCCCCTTCTCTCTCTCTCTCTCTCCTGCCTTCTGTCTCCATCTCTCTCTCTCTCTCTCGCCTTCACACTCTGTTTCACTTTCTGTCTCCTCTCTTTTTATCTCTTTTTCCTTCTCTCTCTCTTCTTCCGTGTGTGTTTCTCCTCTCCTCTATTTTTGAAGTATCTGCCTTCTTTTTGTGACCTTCTTGTCATTTAATGCTCCAATGATTCCTTATTACTTCACCCAACAATCACTTCCTTACAAGAGACCCTCAGTCTCTCAACCTTTTGATGAATGTAAAACACACGCATCACTCAGTCTCCCTTTCTGTAGATCGTAACCCACACCATCATCATCATCATACAAAACTAAATGAAAGACAAATGATTATTTGGTTTTTATTTTTATGCTCTTATTTCAAATCTCGCACAATTGCTTAAGTCTGACGTCTCTATGTCAGGGGCTTTATTTTTATTTAAAAAAATCTTTGAGTCATAATGGAGTGGGGCAGAAACGTCCACCTGCTAATAATTGTTGCTTTGAAATGAAGAATACATAGTTTTGAATTCAGTGAATCTGGGGAAGACGTAGAAGAATATTCAGTCTTTTGTTGAAAATGGTTGAATTGTCTGAGAGTTTTGCCGTTAACCATTGACTGCATTGGCTTCATAATGCAGAACTTACACAACTTGGATAAAAATATCTGGTGGTGAGGGTCAATTTGGCGGATGGAGTCACACCGTAGTTGCCATTGCTTTCAGATCCACTCTAATCCAGTGGCATAGTCCATTCTATGAGTTAAATGGAATTTGTTCGGCATCAACACATACATTTATAGCATAACAACTTAATGACGCAAAGGTTTCGTTCTTTTTAAATCTTTTTTAATTTTTAATTTAATTTTTAATTTAATTTTTAATTAAAAATTTTTTTTTTTTTTTTACCAAAGTGCCTATTGTGCATTAAATAATCCAAAGGGTTGATATGCTGTAAAACAATCAACCAGTCAGAGAAATGCTACTGCTCTTCCTCACCCTCCTCCTCCTCTTCAGACTGTGCAGCTTCGACATTTCACTAAGAGGTCAGGTTTAATCGCTGTTCTTTTTTCAACTTCACATCCGAGTTAGTCGTAATTCTTGTCAAAGAGATGAACAAGTAATTACCAAAAAAGAGAAACGTGTGTTGCCGTTTATTAAAAATAAAATAAACATACATATTGCCATGTTCGGCCTTTATTCATTATGTTATGTAAAAAAAAAATAGTGTCTTATGCAACTGTGTAGCCAATAAAATGAGAGTAATCATTGGAACCAGTAGAAGGTGATACCTATAAAAGGCCTGGCAATCATGCAAGTCGGGTTCATAATTGAAGCATGATTATCATAACGGTGAAATACATATTTTCATCATCTTCTATGAAACAAATGCAAACGCCTGTACATGTGACCAGAAGTCACAGGTTAAAAATGTTAAAATGCAAGATGTCATCCTCCCCAGAAAAGCATAATAATGTTATTAAATCGTACCGAAGTCCAGGAAGCGCCAGCTAAATACAACTAATTGTTAATAATTAGCATTTTAATTACCTAACATTGGTGAAAAAAAAGGCTTCTTATGCTAATATTTCAGTCTTGTGTTGGTCATTACTTAATTTGAGAAAATCTGCTTTTAATTTCTAAGCTGCAACTTGTAAATGGATACAGAGACAGACGATGGAATATCATTGGAAAATTTATGAACTTGCTTCTCCCCGGCTATAAAAAAAATAGCAACTTTGGTTCAATGATTCGTTTACAATAGGTATTGTGCTTTGGCATTAAATGATCCCCACCCAAAAGGGTTGATATGCTGTAAAACAAACCTATGTAATTTTTATTTTTGATAATTTAGCAAAATTCACTTGTATCATATCTTTCTGCTGAAATAAATGATCAGTGATTGACATGTTTTGAAATCCCCCTCCCCTCGCTTCCTGTGGCGACTCTGGGAGATTTAAAAAAAAAAAAAAAAAAAAAAAAAAAATTAAATCAAGAAAAAGATTATTCGACCTCTTTATTCATGTCATCAATTTTTGCACTTTTTCTCTTTATCCTTTGTTCCCCCCCCCCCTCTCATTTATCATCACTTGCACTTTTCCTCCTTTTGTTTTTCCTTTCCCCCTCTACTTTTATTGCATCTCTCTTTTCCTCTTCCCCACCCTCTACTTTTCTTGAAGCTCTCTTCACACATGTGCATGCAGTTTCTCACTCCATCTCTCATATTGCCTTCTTCATCTTCTCTATCCATCCAACACACCCACCCACCGCCTCTCACGCTCCCAACAATCCTTTATTACAACAATAAGTTTTCTTCCATCCGTAACTATTTTTCAGTTAAACAAATATTTTTTCCTTCCAACATAAACAATATCTATTTTATTCCTTCATCTGCTGCATATGCCCTTTTTTATACCCTCTCCATCCGCGGGAATGTTTCCTGTTGGTTGGCTATCTATATCCACTTGTTGTTGTTGGCCCGTTTTGAAAACTATGAGACATCTCATGTCTCGGTCTTTCTCTCCCCTACGTAACTTTGATAAATATAGAGTAAATTATTTTAAAATTTATAATTGAATATTCAGGTGATATCAAATAAAATATGGGCAAACTAAAACTAATTAGAAAAAAAAAAAAATGTTAACTTAGATATATATCGAATTCTTTTTCTTTAAGGCCGTCATCCGGACGATGCCGGATAAATCCAGCTAATCAAATCCAGGGTTCATTTTATTAAAGTTGTCCTCCGCTTCCTGAGAAAATCTTCTTTCAACTAAGATTCATCAGAGGAGTATCGTCAGAATTTAATTCTTCTCGTCTACGTAAGGATTTTATTTATTTTATGCCTAACACTATCCTCCACAAGCGATGCAAAAAAAAACAAGTTATACGAGAACCTTGCACCCACTATCAGCAGCATCCCCAGCAAGGAACAACTGGTTCTCCTGTTTGACCTCAATGCCAGAGTGGGCGCAGATCATGATTCGTAGCCCTTGTGCCTGGGACAGTTTGGGGTGGGCAGAAAGAATTAGAATGGCCAACAACTGCTGGAGCTTTGCACATACCATGAACTGTGAATCGCCAACTCCTACTTCAGGACTAAGCCCTAACACAAGGTCTCTGGCGACTGGCACTGGCATCAGCTAGATCTCGTCTATGAAGAGCATTCTCCACACACGCTCCTACCACAGCGCAGACTGTGACACAGATCACTCCTTTGTCGACTGCAAGATCAGGCTACTACTGAAGAGGTTCCACTGTTCCAAGAAACAAGGGAATCGCCGCATAAATGTTAGCGAGATGTTTCAACTAGAACGTGTATAAAAGTTTGCAGAAACATTTGAGAGTAAGCTGCGGTCTTTACAGAAAAATGAGAAAGGCTGCGGGACACCATGTACCTCACTGCCCTGGCCACCTTTGGGAAGAAGACCTCCAAGACTCACGGCTGGTTTGAGGCCAAGACCACCGGATGACCCCCCCCTCCTCATAGAAGTCAAGTGCGCTGCACTTGCTGTATATAAGTGGTCACCCAGCAGGAGAAACTTGCAGATTCTCAGGACTGCCGCGAACAAGGCTCATCAGACTGCTAAACGCTGCGCCAACGAGTACTGGATAGAGCTCAGCGAAGAAATCCAAACAGCCGGCAATACAAGCAACATCAGAGGAATGCATGATGGCATCAAGAAGGCACTTGGTCTAGTCCATAGCAACACGGTTCTCCTCAAATCCTTAACTGGTGAAGTGATCACAGGCAAGGCTCAGATGGAGAGATGGGTGGAACACTACTCCGACCTCTACTCCAGACAGAACACTGTGTCCTCCTCAGTTTTTGACGCTGTTGAGCATCTACCAACCATGGAGGAGCTGGATGTAGGGCCTACGACAGAGGAACTGAGCAAGTCCATTGACAGCTTGGCCTCAGGCAAGCCCCCAGGTAGCGATGGGATTAACCCAGACTTGATCAAGCACTGCAAGACTACTCTTCTGCTTCCGTTGCACAAAGTTCTCTGTCAGTGTTGGCAAGAGGAAGTCATACCACAGGACATGAGAGGTGCCAAGATCATTACCCTCTACAAGAACAAGGGTGAGAGAAGTAACTAACGACTACAGAGGAATCTCCCTCCTAAAGATTGTTGGCAAAATCTCGGCTCGGCTCATCCTGATTCGTGTGCAGAAGCTGACAGAACGTGTCTACCCTGAATCACAGTGCTGGTTCCGAGCAGAAAGATTAACGGTAGACATGGTCTTCTCCCTCTGCCAATTCCATGAGAAGTGCAGGGAACAGAAGATGCCTCTGTACGTCATAGATCTTACTAAGGTGTTTGCCCTTGTCAGCAGGTCCTCCCGAAGATTGGCTGTGCATCCTTCCGCACCAATATGAAAGGGGATAATCCACTTCTGCGGCAGCTCCTCCAACCCATTCAGTATTTGCAGCGGAGTCGAGCAAGGATCTTTTTCGCTGTTCTCCTGAAGTATGCCTTTGGCTCTGTAACCGAGGGAATTATCTAAGGATTGGTAAACTATTATATAATGGACAGTTGTCTGTTTGTCTAACTAAAAGTCAGAAACTACACAAGACACCCTCACAAAGCTGATATATTCTTTTTCAGCATTAACTCAAACAGAATATGAGCATTTAAAAAATTTTTTTTTTTTGTAATATTCATTCTTTTGGGGCTTCAACATTTAAAGTGATTTTAAAAAAATAAAAATTTATTTACTTTTTTTTTCATCGACCTTTAGTGTAAAACTATCTTAGCCTTCAGGCTAAGCTTAAAGTATAGTATCTGTTCTTTCCTCAGAAAGAGCGGAAATCTTTCTTGGCTGGAGAGGAGGAAGGGATAGAGAGAGGTTACACGCACTCTTTAACTGTTCTAATTCGTTGTTCATGGCCCCGGGCAACAACGTCTATTACATAAAGGAAAGTCGGCTAAACCTGAGAAACCACACAAGATACACTTAACAACTTTGCATCATCGGATTCGGTGTGACACCGAGCTGGTTATGGTAGAAAAAAAAAAAAACTAATATTCATTTCCTTGGTATCACCAGAGACCAAATAAGTGCATGTTAATTTTACCCCAGTACTGGTAGCTGTTATAAAAACAACACTGAAACTAGGTCAACCTGTCAGTCAACTTTGTTTCTTCCTTTATTAATTTCGTATGGGGGGGGGGGGTTAAAACAGATCCCCCCCCCCCATTATATTTTGTCCATGGCCCTGGGCAATGGCGGGTAGCCCTGCTAGTTGTTTATGAAATCGAGAAAAGGCTTGTTTCTTCACCCGGACGACGCTGTGTAGGTGCAGCTAGTTTAACATATTCCATTGGATAGAATTTGTAAAGCACATTTTTTTTGTTGTTGTTAATTTGTAGATTAATAACCTACGTTGACTCACATTCCTCCAAAAAGAGATTCTATTTTTTTAGGCGATTCCGTGTGAACATCCTAAAAAACTTGGCAGAAAGATGAGACAAAAACAAACAACAAAATCACTTTAAAATTTATAGTGAGGGATCAATTTCGTATATAAATTTAACCTAAAATGAGTCCCCATTTCCGCGCCATTCAAAATTTTTAGGGCAGTTGACTAAACATTTTTATCATAAATCCATCTGAGTGGCAAGGTTGTAAAACCAAACATAATGACTTAAAAGAAAAAAAAACAAATTGATCTCATAACGAAAAAAAAAAAAATTAACTGCCCTAACACGCTAGACCGACCCTTAAATGGGGGGGGGGGTGATTTTACGTAATTTATATGCAAACCTGATCCCCCACTCTAAAATCTAAATTCCCCCCCCCCCCCAGTTTTTCAGGGTGTTCACATGTAATCACCTACAGGAAGTAGAATCTCTTTTTTTTGGGGGGGGGGGGGTGATTTTGCTGAGCATGTTTATCTACAACAAATCCAAAAATTCTATGAAAGAGTTGAAAGTTGTTTTTTGTAAATTTTGTGTGTTCGCGGTGAGACGTAGACTTGGTAACTTAGCAGTGCGAGTATCGATATTACGATGAAATTGATGCTGACAGTAGTGATGCGGACTAAAATCACCCAAAATACATTGATGACGACGACGACCATGTTAGTTCAATGATGCTGGCACTGGTATCATTTGGGAAGGTGGGAGCTGTACTTCTCTTTTCTTGATTTAAAAAAAAAAAAATTCTAAAAAATATTTTATTAGCCCCCCCTCCCCTGCCCTGCTGCGTTGAATAACCAGCTTAAACAGTCGGACGACCTTCCATCCTTTCTTGTGCAGGCTGATGGGACAATGTCTGCGTATATCTGTTATCCACCGCTGGCCACCGTCTCCAAAAGTGTGTTCTCCTCCCTGACCACCGAATAATGGACCGATTCAATATCCGGAATCTTATGCTGTCCATTTGGGGGAAGTACTTGGCGTCTTTCTTTATCGGTAGGAATTACTGTTACAAACGGTAGGTGCCCGGCCATTCTCGTCGCTCTTACGTCGTCGTCGTCGTCTACTGATCATCATATAATTCTATGCAGTTCGTTATTATCAGCGTTCGCATCATTTGTTTGTTATGTCATCGCTGTCATCTCCGCTCATATTTAGTTTCATAACGTCGATCTTTTCTGGCATCGTTGTATAGCAGATGAAATATTTCGTTCAACACTGTTGGATTAAAAAATAAGTCATCATCAGTGTGTGTGTGGGTGTGTGTGTGTAATTATATATATATATATATATATATATCTATATATATATATATATATATATATTAATAATCTATCAAACTAGGTTATCTAACATTTAATTAATCTTTCAATATTATTATTTATAGTTTTTTCTGTTGCTTTTATACTCGTATTCATTCCTCCCTTTATATATTTAAGTCTGTGTGTATTTTTAAAATATGATTATCCAGACAGGTGTTTCGTCTTACGACTCATCAGAGCGGCTTAAACTAATATATATATATATATATATATATATATATATATATATATATATATATATATATATATATTATATATGGTTTGTTTATATTTTTTTCCCTGTTTGCATAAATCTATATTCCTACAAACAAGAAAATAAATCTCAAAATCGGAACAGAACCGAATTAAGACAGAAGATCTTAGACACACAGAGGGCTTAATATCCTTTCGGATGATAGAGCTATATGAATGATAATAAAACTTACTTGGTTAAGTACATTTTATTATCATTTATTATTAGAATATATATAAATAGTAATAAATGGACTCATTAGTGTTCTGCATATACATACTATATATATATATATATATATATATATATATGTGTGTGTGTATATATATTAGAAAGATAGAGAAAATCTATACTTTACGATAATATATTAAATATATATTGTTATTGTTTCAGTATTCAACAATCCTCAACACATGAGTATTATTATTATTATTATTATTATTAGAAAATATACGTGCGGTAAGTGAACTACACAAAAGCACTTGTTTCAGTTCACCGAAGGAATTCCTCTGGCTAAATACAGGGAGATACATTCTACAGTTCCTTTTATAAGCAAGTAATGCCGCCTTCTAATTTCTTCAGATCATGAAACGAAACGTTTCTGTGTAGCTTACTAGCCATAAGTGTGTGTGTATTCATTGTCATTATTTTTATCTTCGATCTTATATTTTTTTCTTGTGGCTTTGTGTAATTCTTTATGCTCAATATAATATTTACTATTTAATATATATATTTATATATATATTATATATTACATTGCCAGTTTTTCATAAAAGTTTCATTCATTTAATTTTTATTAAAAAGTACATTTTCATAAAGGATGGAGGGTTGTTCGAAATATAACAAATTCTAATAAAACCTATAATGTACACGTTGTCTATGAAGCTATTTTTTTTTTGTGTGTCAAGAAATTCATAAATTTTCTCCGTGGGGCAAGTAAATATGGACTTATTTAAAAATAATGTTGGAAACGTGTTGCCATTTTTCAACAGGTTATTTGAAGGTGCAGATTGAGCGGCCCCTAAACCAATGGAGCGAGTAAAGCGTTGTTTAGTAATAAGTCTTAACTCATAATAAAATAACTTCAAATAACGATATTATTGTAACTGCTCTACATTTGACAGTATTGAGTGCTTTCAGATTTGATAACACTATTCATCAAATTCGCCACCAACAACCAAATTTAGTAGTGTACTTCATTTTTTTTTTGTATGATTACATAATTTTTATGTGATTAACTATGAATAGAAAATTGTTTCTATTTTAGGAAAATCAATGAATTTGTATTTAAAACGTCATTTTCAAAGTGTTCAATGCTATAATTAAAAAGCAAAACACATCAACGAACCGACACAATTCTTCGAGTTCACTCTGCAGATCTTTGGCTAAGATCAAAGTGTAGTATCTGTTCCGATGGATACTGCACGCCTGTCCTGTGCAGTTCTAGGAGGTCCACCCTCCCAGGATTTGCCTCCCCTCTTTGGGGAGGAGTAAGTTTATTGCTTACTGTCTGAGGCGCCCCTACCGGGGAATGCCGACGGGGCTGCCCAGGCAATTTTTAAATGGCCAGAGTGCTCACCTCTCGAGCGCTGGCTTTTCAAACCCCACTTTCTCGACCCGACCTTGGGTCACATCTTACTTGTGGAAGTAAGATAAAACTGGCCTTGTGCCTAACTCCTGGAGAGGAGTAAATAATACCACTGGGTTTCATGTTCCTAAAAAAACAATCATCAGATGTAGTTTAGTTCTTCGAGACGTTATTTGTTGTAATGGAATTTATTTCTTTTGCTACTGATCTAACCCCCCCCCCTTTTTTTTGTCTTCTGTTTTATTATTTCGTAACTGTATTTACCAGGTGTTGTGGTGATCGGGGCTCTTGTTACTTTCATTTTTGTTTCGCCATTATTTATTTATTATTTTAACTGCTTTTTTTTTTGTACAAAATTACTATTGTTTATTAAAATAAGATTTTTTTTTTTTTTTTTTTTTTTTTTACAATATCGGCTGGTCAATTTTGAACCAAATTGTTATATAAAAAAACAAAAAACAAACTAATTGTTATAGTAATGTTACTTTAATTAAAATAGTATTCAAAACTTTCAATCTTTTGCTTAGTCAGTTTAAATGCTTTCAAATTCCTTTCAAACTTGGAAAGGTCACAAAGTAATTCAACTTTTTTTAAACTATTAACAAAAGAATAAAATGGTTGACTTGTTTACGAATAAACCGAAATGCATTCTGGTCGATTAAATTTCGTGATTAAATTTAACAATCGATTAATATTAAATAATAAAACAGGTAAATCAAATATAGACGAGAAGCACAGACACACGAGAAGTAGTCACACAATTTTATTAATATAAAAATTAATAGTTTTTTTTTTTTTTTTTTTTTTTAAATAAATAAATAAATAAATAAAACCTGATGTTATATTCAGACCTGTGGGGTGAGCTATGACTTTAACATAATTATATATAGCCCCAGTACTCGTTCCAGGAAAGATTTATGATATTGGCACATCCCTGTTAATTAATTCGAAATAGTTGGACTTCAAAACAATCAAAGCCACACTACTCTGAAAAGAAATGGTCTTAGAAAATGTTTGATTTTGTTGGTTTTAAGTAGTGTGGGACGATTGCAAGTTTTCTGATTCCGATACAATTACCGATTCCGATTCTTTTCAATTTCTAAAGGTTTAGTTATAGAGTTATTTCTATTTTTAATTTTAGGAGTACCTGAAAAAAAAAAAACGTAATGTATGCATATTTTTTTTTTTTTTTTTTTTTTTTATTGCAAAAGTAAAAATACACTACATTACACGAAACTATATTTTTCTCAACTATTTTCCCCCGTAATTGACTGAAAGTAGTGAGGCAACTAAAGATTTCTTTGTCTTTTAAAACAGAGCCGAATTATGGTAGTTGGTCGTAAGTTGACAAAATGTTATTTGATTTTTTTTTTTTTTTTTTTTCCATAAATAATTGACAGACTTTTTTAGTCAAAAAAACAAAAAAACAAACAAACTAATAAGTGACTTTTTAAAAAATGAATGAAAGGGTTAAGGGAAGGTTTTTTTTTTGGGGGGGGGGGAATTCTGTTGTCACTCGAACTTAGGATTAGTGGTAGGGTTAAAGGATGATTGTTTTGTTATTCTCTCTCAACGAAAAACGCTCCACAAAATTTATCTACCTTTAACCCCCCCCCCCCCAAAAAAAATATGGATACATGCCCTTAAAACATTATTTGGTTAGACACTAGCCCGGTCACAATTTAGGAGCTTTAAAGAGCATAGAATCCGTTTTTAGTTGGTGTTATACCCAGATCCACTATCTGAGAGTAGTAGTACCTATTAAGGTGTTATCTGAGTTAAATTTAATCTGGCATGGGTATGATATGAAATTGCATTCGGTTGTATGCGCATAACACATCACTAAATAAATCCCAGGCTTGACATATAGATGGTGCCGTTAATAAAAAAAATCCATGTGATTTTTATAGAGTACTAACCTTCAAATGTCACGTGTCAAAATTTGAACCCAATTGGATTATTAGTTTACAAATTACAGTTATTTAAGTGAACTGGCTACTGTTGCAAATTTTCAAAACAATGGAAGAATCTAAATTTTGTGTGTTAATAAAGCATTGCTTTCTGATGGGAAAAATACTGTTCAAGCAAAGGAATGGCTTGATAAGTTTTATTTGGACTCTACTCCATCAGAAACAACGGTTCAGAGGTTAGGGTTATGCTTACTTTAAACCTGGTCGTGCAGGTACAAATTACTCTTAACGTTCAGGTAAAAAATAAAAATGTCCACAAACTCGTTTTGGCCGATCGTAATGCGTCAGATAGCAGAGGAGTTGAGGATATCAGAAGGCGAAGGTGTCATTTTTCGTGAACATTTGTCAGTGAGAAAGTTGTGTTCAAGGTGTGTGCCACGTTTGTTCACAATCAAAACCAACAATGCATCAACGATTCAGAGCATTATTTGCAACTGTTTCAACACAACAAAAGTTTTTTTTGCACCAGTATGTGACAATGGATGAAACTTGGATCCACCACTTCACTCCGGAATCAAAATGGCAGCCAGTTGAGTGGACAGCAGCAGGTGAAAGCTGTCCAATGCAAACATCAGCAGGCAAGGTTTTGGCCTCCGTATTTTTAAGATGCGCAAGGTATGTAGTTCATCGATTACCTTTAAGAAAGGAATAATCTTCAATAGCATTATCGGTACATTTGAAGGGAGAAATTGCTAAAAACTGACGACAAATGAAGAAAAAATTTCTCTTTCACTAAACGATACACCGTTCCACAAGTCGATTGCAATGATGGGGAAACTAGATAAATTACGCTTCAAATTGTTTCAGCAACCAACCTATTCTTCAGATCTGGCCCCAGCGACTATTGGCTGTTTGCAGACCCCAAAAGAATGCTTCAGAGAAAAGAAGATTTGACTCCAATGAAGGACTGATATTGAAAAAAGGCATATTTTGTGGCCAAAGACAAATTGTTCTACAAAAAAAGGCATTAAATTGGAATCGGTCTCCTGCTAGGGTGATACACTATGTTGATGAATAAAGTAGAATTTTCCCTAAAAGTTGTTTTATTAGTTAGGCCCGGGACTTAATGAGTGATGTGTTAAATGTACATAATGAATAACTGGTTAAATGTATTCAGGGGTTGAAGTCCTTAAAAAAAAAAAAAATTTCTACCGGAATGAATAAATCGGTAAAGGGTTGATATGCCATAAAACAAAACCACCGGCCAACAGCACATGCAATATAAAATGATTAATGGAGCACAGGGTGGAGCAGGTGCTAGTGTGATTGCAAGAGTTAGGAGTGGATGGAGTTAGCTCAGTGAACTTCTGCCATTACTAGCCAGCAGAGCGTTACCACTGTCGACCAAGGGTAGAGTTTATCAGTCATGTGTATGCAGTGTAATGTATAAAAGTTAAACCTGGCCAGTAAGGGTTGATTGCATGTGCTGCATGGAGGAAAATGATATGAGAATGATACAATGGATTGTAATGTGAGTCTTAAAGACAGGCTTGGATCTGATGACCTCAGAGGGAGATTAAATCTGGACAGTAGAGGGAGATGCATGCAAAAGAGGAGACTTCGATGGTATGGCCACATTGAGAAAATAAATGAGTTCTTGGGTCAGTATAGATGTAGAACAGCTCCAGACAAGGTATGAAGCCACTTGATGTAAAGAGCTAAAAAAAAAAAAATACTACTTCAAGGTCAAAAACTAGCCAACGATAAGTGTTAGATGGATAGATTCCGACCCAGAAAATAGCAATTCTTTCCCCTTTGTCAGAAACATCGCTCATGGAATGTAAGGGCTAAAGGACAAAAGAACAAAATAAGTGAAGCAAGAGTTACGAGGCTGCCGAAAGTAAACACAAGGTCGACTTTCTACTCTCTGTAATCTATAATTTTGCACACTTAACTGGCTGGTTTGTGATACCTAATATTTCAAATAACATGGTACAACAATAACAAATGAAAATTGGCTAGTCAGAATCAAATTTTCATATGCCAGCTTAAATGCTATTTAGGTTTAACTTTTAAAATTTTTCAAGATAACTTTATATGTTAGATAATATTTATTTTGTGTATGTTGGCAGTAGATACCATTTAAAGAAATGCTGAAAGAAACGGACACTTCATAGCTGTTGCGTTTTTCATTAACTTTTGCGGATCTATTTTTCTAAGTTCTCAAGTTAAGCCTAAAAATACATTGTGTGTTGATTTATTATGATCCCAGTTTTTGATATTTGCCACCGTACGGGACCAGCAAGAGTCAGATACGTTCCATATTTCTCTGACATCTGGGAAGGTGCCGCTCAGAATACTCTTTGTTGCCTTGGCAGCATTCAGAATCGACTTAGAAATCCAGTGGGGGATGATCTTTTCCGTTCCTTGCAACCCCTTTCTCACAGAAAAGACGTTGCTAGTCTCTCTATCGTTATTTCTATGAAATGTGCTCGACTGAGCTCTAATCTCTGGTTCCTCCGTGTAAGACATTCACGGCAAGTACTCGTCTTATTACCACAACAGAAAAAGACTTCCTTTCTACCTCAGTGCACCTAGCGTCAGGCAAAATTTCCACGAACAAAGCTTCTTCGCAAGGGTTTCCGTCTGTGGAAAGCATTGCCACTGGACTGCTTCCCAGCAAAATACAACTTGATTGTCTTCGAAGCCAATTTCAACAGACAAAACTTGGTCCTGACTATCATTTTATCTCATCAACCCATATCCTCGAGTGGCATCTGACCTTGATAGGTGCTTACCACTTTTAAGTAAAAAAGAAACAAAAATTTCCAAATCGTTTGGATCTCCCCTATAATTTTTTTTTTTTTAATTCATGAATGATGTTTTTAAAAAATTTTTTTTTTTTTTTTTTAATTCATGATTGAATGTTTCTTGTCATAATACAAATATTGGTCTGTTTTCTAAAAAATAAAAAAAATAAAAAAATAAAAATTATCGATCGATTTTTATATTTAATCCTGATTGATATTTTATTTCTAATTAGTCATAAATAGAGGAAGGTGGAGGAGCTTTTACCCTCACACTCAGAAATCCTCCCACTGTCACTCATAACACTGGGAACAAATTTAATAATGAGACGAGAGAGAGAGAGAAAAACACACACACTCCAGCTAAAACAGCAACAGCTGACTGTTCTGGTCTATGTAGTTAGTAGCATTACCTCTGCTCTGGTGGGTCAATCAGTTAACACACTGTACTTACAGGCAGAGGTTGTGGGTTCTAACTTCACCTGAGGCATGAATATTTTTACTCTTATTTTGTCCCCAAATGTGCTTAAACCATGGTCATTGGTCATGGGTATGGCCATGGTTTAAACATTTTGTATTACAATATTAAGCAGATTGTTTAGTTAACTTTATTCTTTCTGTAATCGACATAATTTACGGAAATTAGAACCCCCCCCCCCCTCCCCGAGCGACATTTTCTCTTTCTAGTATCAAAGTTGCAAGTCTGAATCTGAAAAGGAGTAGAAAACAAATTGTAGCATTAATTGATAATTTTAATTCATTTGTACTAGATGACATCGTGATGTAAGTAGGTTGGCTGCGACAATCAAATTAACCCTGACTGATCGGGATGGGGGGGGGGGTATATTTATGTTGTATAATGAGAGTGGGGGGGGGTAATATCTTGTGAAGATGCCACAGCAAGAGGTGAGTGACAATGATCACACCTTTCTTTTTTTCTTTTTTTTCTTTTTTTCTTTTTTTTCTTTTTTTTCTTTTTTTTCTTTTTTTTCTTTTTTTTCTTTTTTTTCTCTTTTTTTTCTTTTTTTTCTCTTTTTTTTCTTTTTTTTCTCTTTTTTTTCTTTTTCTTTTTTTTCTTTTTCTTTTTCTTTTTTTTTCTTTTTTCTTTTCTTTTTTTTTTTTTTAATACATATCTCGAAGACTCATGTGGAGCACGCACCCCTATTGACCTGAGGTTAGGAGAGGAATTTTGATACAAATAATATAAATAAAGTGGCTGTTTGGACCAGCTTACGTCTAAAAAAAAATCCTGTCCAGAGTTTTAATGAAGATCTGAACTGCTATTAAAGATGCTGATCTCAACGCAGGCAGCGAGTTCTGTGCAATACATTTGGTTTCCGCTGATTGCGGATCAATACCGTTATCGCAACCTACGTATGTATACTCTGTTCGGTTCATGGGCACTTGTTAAAGCACAGGATCAGATTTAGTTTGTATTTGATAGTCGGGACCCTTCCTCCCCTATACATTTTTTTTTTTTTACTGGTTGAAATATACTGCAAAAACTGATTTGCATGTAATCAAGAAGTTTAATCATCCGTTTGTAAGTTGGATTTCTCAATTTAGAGTGAGCGTGAAACTTCAATTTCAAAAACAAAATGCAAAATGGCGGAAAATAATTTCGTTGAATTCCACTTCAGTGATTCTGATTTGAAGTGTTCGACCCTGAAAACCAAGTTTGCCGATGTTGATTTAAAAAAAAAAAAAAAAAAGTTCATTTTTTAAACTTTAGAACGCAAGAATCTAATCGGGGCAGTGTTGGTTAACGTACACATTATTAAAAAGGCGATCGTATGTTACTGAAGGCAAAATAATTTTCCTATCATCAATTCTTTTTTTGGCTTTTAATGGATGATACTTTCTTTGAGAAGGGAGGGGGGTAATTTAGAATTGTTTTTTTCTCCAACAAAAGATGGTTGTTCAGTTTGCTTTAGGCTTCAAAGTTGTTCGTCAAAATATTTTATTCATTTAATAGCTTTCTATCAAGTGATATTGGTATGAATTTGAGTATTAATTTTGTTAAACAATGCAATGGTTTGTCTACATACTGTTTATTTATAATTACTTTAAAAAAAAATCATTGTTTTGTAACTTCTTGGAGCAGTTAAATGCTGGATCTTTAAGATAACTCCATCATCATATTCAGTTTAAACGTCTGTTTTACATTCTGACATGTGTTGGACGGCTTTTAAAAATTGACTTCCAAATTAACCTATCTCTGCCCAGGTCTTTATTCCTCTTTCTCTAAAGTCTGTCCTTATCCCTTCCTCCCATGTTTCCCTTGTTTTTCCACTGCCAACTGACTCTGCTACCTCAACTGTTCTACATCTACTAACCCAAGCATTCTCACCCATTCTTTCATCATATTCGATTTAATGTCCGTTTTACATGCTGACATGTGTTGGACGGCTTTTAGAAATGGACTTTTAAACTATCTCTGGCCAGCTCTTTATTTATCCCTCTTTCTCTGAAGTTCATTTTTGTCACTTCCGCCCATGTTTTCCTTGGCTTTACTCCATCGACTCCTAACTCTTTCTATCACATTAGCACCAGCTCCACCCCGTGCTCCAATACTATCAGATAAGTTAACAAAACTTTGAAACGATTTCAATAGCCTCGCCATCTTTCTCTACATTTAAGTTCTCATCCGTCTCCATTGTATTACACAGTTTGTGTTCAATAAATGTATCATTTCTCAACCTACCTGTAATTCCACTGCACTTCTGGTGTACTAAATACTTACAAGTACCTTAAAAATTGAGTTGCACCCGACTCCGTTTCCACAAACTGAGCAGGGAAACTTTCCTTTTTCTCGGGGGCTTTACAACCACTGATCATCACTTTGGCAACATTCACTCTCAGACCATCACTTTGGCAACGCTCACTCTCGGACCATCACTTTGGCAACGCTCACTCTCAGACCATCACTTTGGCAACGCTCACTCTCAGACCATCACTTTGGCAGCGCTCACTCTCAGACCATCACTTTGGCAACGCTCACTCTCAGACCATCACTTTGGCAACGCTCACTCTCAGACCATCACTTTGGCAGCGCTCACTCTCAGACCATCACTTTGGCAGCGCTCACTCTCAGACCATCACTTTGGCAGCGCTCACTCTCAGACCATCACTTTGGCAACGCTCACTCTCAGACCATCACTTTGGCAACGCTCACTCTCAGACCATCACTTTGGCAACGCTCACTCTCAGACCATCACTTTGGCAACGCTCACTCTCAGACCATCACTTTGGCAACGCTCACTCTCAGACCATCACTTTGGCAACGCTCACTCTCAGACCATCACTTTGGCAACGCTCACTCTCAGACCATCACTTTGGCAACGCTCACTCTCAGACCATCACTTTGGCAACGCTCACTCTCAGACCATCACTTTGGCAACGCTCACTCTCAGACCATCACTTTGGCAACGCTCACTCTCAGACCATCACTTTGGCAACGCTCACTCTCAGACCATCACTTTGGCAACGCTCACTCTCAGACCATCACTTTGGCAACGCTCACTCTCAGACCATCACTTTGGCAACGCTCACTCTCAGACCATCACTTTGGCAACGCTCACTCTCAGACCATCACTTTGGCAACGCTCACTCTCAGACCATCACTTTGGCAACGCTCACTCTCAGACCATCACTTTGGCAACGCTCACTCTCAGACCATCACTTTGGCAACGCTCACTCTCAGACCATCACTTTGGCAACGCTCACTCTCAGACCATCACTTTGGCAACGCTCACTCTCAGACCATCACTTTGGCAACGCTCACTCTCAGACCATCACTTTGGCAGCGCTCACTCTCAGACCATCACTTTGGCAACGCTCACTCTCAGACCATCACTTTGGCAACGCTCACTCTCAGACCATCACTTTGGCAGCGCTCACTCTCAGACCATCACTTTGGCAGCGCTCACTCTCAGACCATCACTTTGGCAGCGCTCACTCTCAGACCATCACTTTGGCAGCGCTCACTCTCAGACCATCACTTTGGCAGCGCTCACTCTCAGACCATCACTTTGGCAGCGCTCACTCTCAGACCATCACTTTGGCAGCGCTCACTCTCAGACCATCACTTTGGCAGCGCTCACTCTCAGACCATCACTTTGGCAGCGCTCACTCTCAGACCATCACTTTGGCAACGCTCACTCTCAGACCATCACTTTGGCAACGCTCACTCTCAGACCATCACTTTGGCAACGCTCACTCTCAGACCATCACTTTGGCAACGCTCACTCTCAGACCATCACTTTGGCAACGCTCACTCTCAGACCATCACTTTGGCAACGCTCACTCTCAGACCATCACTTTGGCAACGCTCACTCTCAGACCATCACTTTGGCAACGCTCACTCTCAGACCATCACTTTGGCAACGCTCACTCTCAGACCATCACTTTGGCAACGCTCACTCTCAGACCATCACTTTGGCAACGCTCACTCTCAGACCATCACTTTGGCAACGCTCACTCTCAGACCATCACTTTGGCAACGCTCACTCTCAGACCATCACTTTGGCAACGCTCACTCTCAGACCATCACTTTGGCAACGCTCACTCTCAGACCATCACTTTGGCAACGCTCACTCTCAGACCATCACTTTGGCAACGCTCACTCTCAGACCATCACTTTGGCAACGCTCACTCTCAGACCATCACTTTGGCAACGCTCACTCTCAGACCATCACTTTGGCAACGCTCACTCTCAGACCATCACTTTGGCAACGCTCACTCTCAGACCATCACTTTGGCAACGCTCACTCTCAGACCATCACTTTGGCAACGCTCACTCTCAGACCATCACTTTGGCAACGCTCACTCTCAGACCATCACTTTGGCAACGCTCACTCTCAGACCATCACTTTGGCAACGCTCACTCTCAGACCATCACTTTGGCAACGCTCACTCTCAGACCATCACTTTGGCAACGCTCACTCTCAGACCATCACTTTGGCAACGCTCACTCTCAGACCATCACTTTGGCAACGCTCACTCTCAGACCATCACTTTGGCAACGCTCACTCTCAGACCATCACTTTGGCAACGCTCACTCTCAGACCATCACTTTGGCAACGCTCACTCTCAGACCATCACTTTGGCAACGCTCACTCTCATACCTTTACTATTCAAAGTATTCCTTCAAGTCATGTGGGTAAAACGGATGCGCATATATCCGAAGCAATGACTGAATCCTTAGAAAGTGACCTTCGGTCTTTGGTGGAATGTGTACATAAATTGATGGTAACATTTAATGCTACTATGACAAAGATCTATTTCTTTTAACAACTACCAGAAACCTTTTTAACCACCGATTGTCATGGCTAATAACACTCTACCTGAGAGTCCAACATTCAAACTCCTTAGCTTAACATTCACAGGTAACATGAATTGGAACAAATACATAGAAGACATTGCCAAGGCTGCTGCAAAGAAAATGGGCTCTCTCTACTGTGCTAGAAAACTTCTCTCACCTGACAGTATCCTGTATCTTTTTAAAGCCACCATCCGCCTATGCATGGAGTATTGTCATATCTGGGCTGGTGAACCAACCACTAGTCTCTCCTTCTTCGACAAGGTCCAAAAAAAAAGAGTCTCTAATCTAATAGGTCCCTCACTGTCCACCAAACTCCAGCCCCTGTCCCATCGCCGCAATGTTGCATCCCTGTTCTTGTTTTACAAATACTTTAATGGAATTTGCTCCTGTTGTATCGACATGTTCTCGACCCCTGCGTGGAATTGGAAGAACTCTCGCTGTTGATTCAATGGGTCGATGTGTCGTAGCTAGGTTCCGCGAATTTCAACTGCCCGCACTAACCTTGTTTCTTCTCTCTCTCTTTTCTCGTCATCTGCCGGCAGCCATTTGTCGCCTGCTTGTCGCTGTCGTGTGATACTATTCGTACCACCTTTCTTTTCGCCTGCAACCATTTGCTGCTGCCAGATAAACTACTGGCGCTACTGTGAATCTTCTCTCGGGCTGCTATCTTCGCGAGCTGAAAATCAAACCTTCACTTCAATAAACTCAGTCTCTTGCTGTTTTAATTAGAGCCATCTTTATTTAACTATTTATTAGCCGACCTGAACGAGTTCGTTGTGATAGAGAGAGAGTTTACTCTAACCAAATTTTCTAGTTATTTCGTAATTAACTTGAGAGAGGGAGGAATAGGAATGATCTACTAATTGGCTCTTAGATTTCCGTCATTCGGAATCTTTCTCGTAACCGCTACATATTTGCCGTTGTTGACTCTTTGCTCCCAAGTCAGTAACTGATTCAATCTCGATTTAATTCTCCCACGCGGAACTCTCGCTACCAAATCTCGCGATCAACACGCAGGTGTGATGTGAACTCTTTGACCTCCCGTAACCTTAAGGTTACTCAACGTCACTGCGATTGGCGTGGGAAAACACATCGAACCGAATTGCACGGGATGACTCCGCTACAAATCGCGTAAGCCAAACCCGTCTCTAATAGATGCGTCCAACTCTCACAGGGCCATTATCTAACACTCCGACGAACTTGCTGCTCTAGTGCCCCCTCGGCGTAAATACATTTGACTAACCCAACAATCAGCTAAATCCGATCCATTCACTGTGAAGGTCCCCAAATGTCGGAGGGTTTTCTACTCATATAACTTCTTTCTTCAAACTGCTAGCCCTTGGAAATCCCTCCCTGCTCCCTGTTTCCTTGACTGTACCAACGTGCAGAAATTTAAATGTACTGTGAATAAATGTCTTGCTGCACAACTCCTCACTTTGGATGCCCCCTATAAATCTGACCCTTAATTCACAGTAGCCATTCAAGTCTCGGTGGGGTGAACTAAGTTAAAAAATAAATAAATAAATAAATAATTCATGAATTATTTCGTGACCCTTCGAAATTTGGAAGCATTTAAACTGTTGAATAGATAGTCATTTTAATTGGCTCTAAAATTCTTAACAAATCGTTGTATATTAAAAGTTGAAAGTTTTGGAAGCTTTTACATCCAATAATTTAAAAAATAAATTAAAATATTTCCTTAAGAAAATAAGTTATAGTTTTCTAACAAGTTTGCTTCAATAAATAATTTAATAACCAAATCATACCGTAATAATTTCAAAATCCTATTAAAAAAAACAAAAAACAATCGGCATTGTTTATACAAGGAAAAGAAAGTAGCAAACCAAAAATGAAAGTAAAAAACAAATTCCCGGGCAACGTCGGGTATGTAGAACTTGTTCGGACAATCTACAAGCTTTGGGTCTTGTTATCTACAAATGAGCTTCAATCGTGAATGTGCTGATTAAATTGTGTGCACTAATGTGTTGATGAAATGAATTTTTTGTTAAAATTGCCTGAAATTGACATCTCTCCCAACTCGGTTTTCAGAATCAAGCATTTCAAATTAGCTCAGATCAGAATTGCAATTACTGAAGTGGAAAGCAAAGGAATTATCTTCCACCATTTTGCATTTTGTTGAAATTGAGTTTCACTCTTGTTCTAAAATTAGAAATCCAACCTACAAGCAGGTAATTTACCACTTGAATTATATGCAAATCAGCTGTGAACTTTTTCTTCTTATGACTAATAAAAATGTACGCTGTACTACTAAGGCTTGAGAGTCTAGTTTATCCTATTTCACTCAGGGTCTAGATATGACCTTAAAGTGCATCCAGTGGGAAGGCCCCAATCTAGGGGATTTACTGACTGTGGAATCGCTTTTTAGTTGTCACTACTCCTAGGTCCACTTTGTCCCAGAGTGGTAGTACCATTCAATGTCACATCTTTTTTTTTTTTTATACGAAGGAGTCACCACTTATCAAGGCCAAAAGACCACTCGAGGATAAACAATATTGAGATAGTCAGTTAGACGATGAGAGGATTGGAAACAATGGGTGGAATGGGCAGAATGTGATTATTTAAGATGACGGCTGACGAGTATTTAACATTGGACTTGAAAACGATAATGTTGTAGTCAGCTGGAAAGCAGTTCTGTGGTATTGTGTTCCACAGATGAGAAGTTCTTGAAAAAAAAACTTCCTTTTAGTTTTAGGTACACAGGAAAAAATTTCTTTGCAGTGGTTGTAGCTAGACGAGTTTCTACAAGTTGAATAGAAACGATCGTTTGCAGAATTTGTTTACAAAATATACGCTTGTAAGACAAATTGATCTATGAACCAATTGTATACATAACATATGTATGGTTTTGGCATACATGACCCAACTAGGGTTGATATGCCGTAAAACCCAACCACTATTTCACCGCTAGAGGCACAAAAAATTGATTCATACCTTGATGGGACTTACACAGGGTATCACAAGCACACGGTTCATGCCATTAACCATGAAATCATTTCCACCATCATCAACAATCAGTAACACGGGATGGGGAGGATTAATTTTATCATCCATTTTATCATCTTATTTCCCTTGGTCAGGAGTCTGGCATTTTCTGGCAGCCTACAATCTGTTTCTAAGCTTGGCGGTCTTGAGGATTGACTACGTTCAAATTCCATTGTCTAAAGATCCTTGTTGATGGTTTGTATCCAAGTTTCCTTGGGTCATCCCACTTTGTTACGGTCCTCTACCCCAAGGTCTTTACATTTTCTTATACAATCACTCCCCTCGACGTGGCCTTACCAACGTCGCCGACTCATTGCTTTTGGTATATTCAGGCTCATTAACAGTTTTCGAGCTGAAATGCTGGGTCTGATTTGAGCTGACATTGAATATCCATTTGATCAATGTTCTGTCATTACACTGAAGACTAGCGAGTGAGAACTGGATGGGTGTTCAGCACTCGCCTCCATACAGTATCACACTCCCAACACAGCTCTATATACCCATCCCCTGGTAATGAGAAGGATAGTTCTCAATGTACCCCATGCTGATTTTACCCTAATAGTAGAGCTAAACTCACAACCACCCCTAGCACTCAACATATCCCCAAAATAACAAAAGAAATCCACCACTCCAAAAGGGTCGTTGTCCAACTTCACCTCAATCCAATGTCAGCAGTTAAGTGAGCTTGCCTGCCCAGGACACCTTTTACACTTATAACTGGGGTCTTGTGCCAGATTTCTAGACAAGCCATTACAGATTTTGTGGACCCCTAATGCTCATAGTAATAATAAATTAAACGATGAAAAAGTTCATATTCTTGATTCGTGTTACTTGACATTTATTATGAAACAAGGTAATAATGAAGATGTGTATACCGATTTTAGCGCCACCCTTTTTTAGGGGCATCGTTACGAAGTTGGGAATCTTTGTTGAACTCTCGAACCTATACGGAATTTCGAACTGAACCCTTTAATCCACAAGACTAGATTGTTCTTGTTCCGTCAGCCATGAACCGCTAGAAATCTTAAGTAATTTTTGGTATTCTTTATTATCACCTGTACTAAAGATTGAACCATCAACCTCCAGAAGACTGTCACTTAAAACCGATTGTTAATCAGTGCCTTTAGCCATTGCACCATGGTTCCACATAGATTAAATAACGAGTTCAGTTCCAAATTCCATATAGGTTCTCGAGTTTGACATAGATTCACAAGTTACAAAAGATGCACCTGAAGATCAGAGGTTACGTCGGCCAAAACGTTCTGAAAATGACAACCAAGATTAGAATAGTAGTCCGAATAATACAAATCATTAATCATCTCAAAAATCTTGTCTAGTTTGAAAGTTGAATAAAAAAAATCTGATTTGAAAAATATACAATGAAACTATTAAGATCTAGTATTTATCTTCATTGGGAAAATCTTATTTCATTTATTAAAACTAGTTAACAAATATTTAACGTCTGTCTGCCCCATTTCTTTTTTTACCATGAAAACATCTGTACAAAAAACAACTTCAGCAAAATTAATAAAACATTTTGTTGTAATCAAAATTATTTTAGAAATTTTGTTCATCTATGTATACTATGAAAAAGTTTTTGAGTCAGTCTTTTCATGCGCAAATAGAAACGTGATTAATTGACACAAAAGGAATAGGCAGAGTACACATTACTAAGGCAGTTGTTTTTATATGTCAATACCGGAATTCGAATCTCATGTTAGTCTAAAGGTTTTTTTAAAAGAACTGGATACGTTTTTATGAATTTAAATAAATTATATAAATATTTAAAAAAAAAGATTTTTTTTTTATATTATCCCCAAAAAAAGAATAGATAAAGGGTATTCGACATTAGTTCAAAGCGAATTAATTTTTGCTTAAAAAAATAATTTATAAAGTTTTTTGCCAATAAAAACAATACATAAATACATTCATCGTTGTTACTTACTCTCTCATGCAAATATTAAGTAGTGTATATTTTTACACTAAATTTCACAAATATTTTTCCTACAACTAGCTATAAAAGCGGTATAAACTAGGTAAAGATGGAAATTGACATACCCAGGTACTGTACCAAAACCACTCAATAAACTAGTATGATGAAAAGTTACTCTTTTTTTTTTTTTTTTTTCAAAAAATAAGATTGATGAAAACGGAAATCTTTCCAAAAGCTAACACACAACATTTCTAAATTCAACCATACTCGTTCGTAAGTTAAAAAAACAAACTATCAGGAGCAGCAGTTAATGATATCCACAGCTATTATGAGTGATTGATTTTAATTTTGTTTTCACAATTGATAATTTGTATAATTTTGTTTTCACAATTGATAATTTGTATAATTTTGTTTTCACAATTGATAATTTGTATAATTTTGTTTTCACAATTGATAATTTGTATAATTTTGATTTCACAATTGATAATTTGTATAATTTTGTTTTCACAATTGATAATTTGTATAATTTTGTTTTCACAATTGATAATTTGTATAATTTTGATTTCACAATTGATAATTTGTATAATTTTGTTTTCACAATTGATAATTTGTATAATTTTGTTTTCACAATTGATAATTTGTATAATTTTGTTTTCACAATTGATAATTTGTATAATTTTGTTTTCACAATTGATAATTTGTATAATTTTGTTTTCACAATTGATAATTTGTATAATTTTGTTTTCACAATTGATAATTTGTATAATTTTGTTTTCACAATTGATAATTTGTATAATTTTGTTTTCACAATTGATAATTTGTATAATTTTGATTATTTGCACTACTATTCTCATCTTAGTTATTTTCACAATGTTTCGGCTTACGCAACTGCAGACCTTTTTGTTTGACGACTCATGCGACCGGAGAGAGCATATATGAACTTGTACATTTTTCCATCTCTCCTTAGCATAACCCCAGTCTAATAATAACCAAGTCTAAACCAACTGTAAAAATTGCATATTAGAAGCCTCCACTCAGTCTGATACAATTAGTAGTCTCCTGTAAAAATTGTCTAAGCAGAGAGTCTATAGTGAAGCAAGGGTTGCAGAATCTTCATCTGCATCTCAGCTGAACCAGCAGTTGCAAGAAGTCCAGGATGACTGGAAACAATGCCGAGATCAGCAGAGAAAAACTGTTATTTCAGTTTTCCTTCTAGACTAGTTTCACGACCAAGGCTCGAGTTTAGTCTATCCTACTATTCAGCTGAAGGGAGAACATATGTATTTATACCTTTCCCTTTTGGTATGTTGGTAAGAGTTTTTCGCCAATGGGCCAGGAGACCATGGTTTGATCCTCGGTTGAGTCATACCAAAAACTCAAAAGTAGTATTTGATGCCTCCTTTGCTAAACGCTCAGCATTATAAGGTGAGTGGAGCAATCCTGGGAAAGGAGTGGCGCTGTCTCCTACACTTCGGTGTAGTAGCTAATAAAAAGGAAGCCTTCGGGTCGCCCTCGACTATGGTTGACCAATTTACTATCCTTTTTCCCACAAGTGTTAGTGAAAGTGATGCAGAACCCTGACTAAACACCGAGCCAAATTGCATACTCATTTATTTTTGCACTGTTTTTTTACTATTTAACACATTTATGGACGTTTACCTAAGTGTCGCTTCCTTAAATCTATATTTTATATTCTACCCTATACCCCTATTGTCATTGCTGGTTTAGTATTATGAGACTAGGCTAATGTTCAGGAAGGATTGGAAGAAAAAGTTGTTTAAACAATCCGTAAATATAAAAGACTGATTTTCATAAATAAATGTTCTTTTTTTAAGGTTGAGGTTCTACTTTTATTAGCCTTTACTTTTGTCACGGCTGTCTATTCTGCGATTGCAACAAGTCTCACATTCTTTCGGTACTGATAGGTTCTTGTTTAAGAGATATTAATCAGTGCAACTTTCGCTTGTCTGTCAATCTGAAAGACATCACTCCCCAAGGGTGTCGCACATGCAAATAACCATTGCTTGCATGCAAACAGAACCAAATCTCATCTCTTAACACTACATTAGTGCTATTCTTTCTCTTGGGTCAACCTGTGTTCACATCACAAGATGTCGTGCATAATGATGAGGTTGCGCAAGTCCAAAAAACGTGCAATCTTACTAAATGACACTATCAATACCGCATTTACCTCTGGTCTCTAGTTGCACAGTCCGTCTTGTTCGCCTTGCCCCTCCCGCTACTTGCCGTCCCGTTCGTCTGTGCCCCTCCCGCCACTTGCCGTCCCGTTCGTCTGTGCCCCTCCCGCCACTTGCCGTCCCGTTCGTCTGTGCCCCTCCCGCCACTTGCCGTCCCGTTCGTCTGTGCCCCTCCCAACACTTGCTGTCCTATTCGTCTGTGCCCCTTCCGCCACTTGCCGTCCCGTTCGCCTTTGCCCCTCCCGCCACTTGCCGTCTTGTTCGCCTTTGCCCCTCCCGCTACTGGCCGTCTCGTTCGCCTTTGCCCCTCCCGCTATCTGCCGTCACGTTCGCCTGTGCCCCCCCCCACGCCACTTGCCGTCTCGTTCGCCTTTGCCCCTCTCGCCACTTGTCGTCTCGTTCGCCTTTGCCCCCCACGCCACTTGCCGTCTTGTTCGCCTTTGCCCCTCTCGCCACTTGTCGTCTCGTTCGCCTTTGCCCCTCTCGCCACTTGTCGTCTCGTTTGCCTTTGCCCCTCTCGCCACTTGTCGTCTCGTTCGCCTTTGCCCCTCTCGCCACTTGTCGTCTCGTTCGCCTTTGCCCCTCTCGTCACTTGTCTCGTTCGCCTTTGCCCCTCCCGCCATTTGCCGTCTCGTTCGCCTGTGCCCCTCCCGCCACTTGTCGTCATGTTCGCCTGTGCCCCTCCCGCCACTTGTCGTCTTATTCGCATTTCCTCCCACCATCTAATACATTCAATGTGCTAACAAGCAAGCAGGATTATTATTTTTATTTTTATTTTACTTTTGTTTGATTTTTGGCTTAAATCGAAGCTTTATCTGATTTCATCTATGAATTCTGCAACAAGTAAATCTTTGCATAAAAATTTGAAGGAAGAAATCGATGCAGATTTTGTGATCGTTTATTATTGATTGTGATCGTTTATTATTGATTGTGATCGTTTAAAATTGATTTCTATGTAAGAACATTGGAAAATTACCAATTAAAATAATTACCAAATAAAATCTTTCAGCCTTGAAATGGTTTTTATCATTGTTTAAAAATGAAAAAAAAAAGATGAATGCTTAGTTTGTGTTTGTAATTCTATATGACTGACTGACTGACCTTCTTTTGTCTTGACGATGGATACCATTTGAAAGGGTGCCTCTGCATAAAGTGTTTATAATGAAGCAAGGGTTACACAATCACTACCCGCACTTCTCATTACTCACCATTGGAAGTTGCGAGTAAAGAAATCTAAAACAACCAGGAAGCAATAGTGGGAATGATACTCGTAGAATGACAGGCGCTATTTCAGTGTTTCCTTCTCCTAGACTAGTTGACCTACCAAATCTCGAGTCTAGTCTATCCTGCTGTTTCAATCATAACTAGGGGGTAGAGAGATGGATTCATACCTTCCCCAAGGGTACTGGAGAACATTATTTTACAATCATTTCCACTTTCAAACTTTTTGATTCGCAAATGGTCACCCATCCAATTACTAATCGGGCTTAATGTTGCTTACCTTTAGTGATCTGACAAGAGTCCGTGTTTCAATGTGATCTAGCTGTAGAGAAATACGTTTTCCACCCCTTTTAGACATTTATTCGTACTTAAAATTTTGCATATCTGGGAAGCAAATATTCAACAGTGTTGCAAAATTATGGACAACTCATAGAAGTTCGATTTTTTTTTTTTTCTTAACTTCAATTTATATTATTACTAGTACTAGTTATACCTACTCAGCATTGCCCGGGATGCTGTGAAGTCATTTTTATTTGTTTGAACACTTTTTAAACATATACCGAAAAAAAAAAAAAAATTGGTGACAATTTTTTTTTAGTTTTCAGTTAAAAATAAGTTATTCCCCTTGTTGATTTTGATTTTTCGGTTTTAATTAAAAATATTTCCATATTTCCATATTACCAGTTGTCCAGGTGGGGCTACATAATTTCTAAAATAAACTGAAGTGACATATGTTATAGTACCAATAACATAAAAATTGGTTTGTCAGCTCAAACTTTGATATGTCGGCTTAAATGCTATTTAGGTCTAACTTTTAAAATCTCACAACTAGTGGAAAATAGCTGTCTCCCCAACATTGCTTGGGTGTCACATATGTTAAATAGAAATTAAATTATGTATATATAAAACTGATGCACCCGTTGTTACCCTAGTGCCAAGAAGAAATTTTTTGAAATCTTATACAACGAAAAAAAACAAAGACAAAGAACCTAAATATTCTTTTTATATTGTGCGATTCGAACTCAAAACATTTGGTTTGTCAACAACAAACTTTAACTTTCAATTCAATAAAATGCCGAATGTTAGCTAGCATGGTTTCTTTCAACCAATCAACTCTTACGATTATAATTATCGAGGAACAATGTGTACTAACTTCATAATGTGCTGCAATTTTCATCAAACTTTTTATTTTTTATCATTTAGGATACTCAGTAACTTGGCCTTTTGGCTAAGATCAAAGTGTAGTATCTGTTCCGATGGATACTGCACCCCATACTGGTGTTGTCTTGGCCTTCGGGTCTTGATTTACGCCGGTCTATGGGTCTGTCCTGTGCAGTTATGGGAGGTCCACCTTCCCAGACTTTGCCTCCTCTCTTTGGAGAGGAGTAAGTTTATTGCTTACTGTCTGAGGCGCCTCTACCGGGGAATGCAGACGGGGCTGCCCAGGCAATTTTTAAACCCCACTTTCCCGACCCGACCTTGGGTCAAATCTTACTTGTGAGAGTAAGATAAAAACTGGCCTTGTGCCTAACTCCTGGAGAGGAGTAAATCAATACTCAGTAAAATGATATTGCTTTATTGGCAGTAGTTTTTGTTGTACGAAGCTACAATCACAACTTTCTTCAAAGTTGGACCTAAATAGCATTTAAGCTGACAAATCAAACTTTGATTCTGACTAGCCAATTTCATTTGAACCATGTTAATTGCAATAAACTAACATACTTTACTACAATTAATTTTAAAAAAAATAATTAATCCAATCTAGCAGTTTTCTAACATATAGAAATTCTTAAAAAGCCACCTTAAAAGAAAAATCAGCTAAGAGGAATAACTCTTATTTCTTTTAGTAAGAGTTATCTCCTTTTTTCATTCAAGGTTTGCTAACAGTTACGTTTCCTCATTTCTTTAAAAATGTTAGCAAAGATTCATTTGTAATTTAGAAACTCATAGATTATTGGCTATTCATTATTTTTTCTTGTGTTTTGCATAGTTTTTTTTTTTTTACATCAGGTTCAGTTTTAGCTTAGAAATTGAACATCACAAAAAAGGCGTTGAAATATTTACAAAACAAATTTGAACAAAATGGATCCCGAGCAACAACAGATCGGTACAGCTAGTACATTATAGAACTCGCATATCAGGTACTTTATATATCATTAGAACTAAAATGTATACAAAATAATTATTTCGTAAAAATTGCATTGATCTCGTAACAAATCATTGAAGTCGATTTGAAATCCTTCAGACTCAATTATTGTAGGACACCTTCCGATGACCAGAGATTACTATTATTTACTTGCTCTTATGCCAATTTTGATTCATATATCGATTTAGGAAATCCTTAAAAAGAAATATCTCCATAAACAAGAACAGACCTAGTTAAGAATTTCTAAGAAAAAAAAAATTAGAAATATCGAAAGTACTCTAAACATAAAAATTACTGAAAACCTGGCCAATATTATCATATATATATATATATATATATATATATATATCTATATATATATATATTTGTTACTATTAACATTTGAGTTATTTTTTTTTTAATCTGCATTGTTATTCAGTAATAAAGTGTGATATGTTATTTGTGTGTGTGTACTTGTGATGACACATATTCTGTATGTTTTTCTGGCAATGATGTTTTGTACACATGATTCTAACTGGAACTGCATTTCCTGCTGATTTCGATTTTGTGATATTGCTGCTGCCATCGCAGTTTGTATTTGTTGCTTGTTTTTTGCTACAAAGATGATTATCCATCTTGCTCTAGACTGAATGGTGCAGATTGTGAGAAAGAAGAGACCCCGGCTCGCTGTTCGACGCACTCAGCAGAACGTGAACCCTGGAACGCTCAATTCGGTTCGATAACAAACAGGTCAGAGGATCCCGCATCCCCAATTTTGTGTCTTTCCGTGTAACTCTAGTCTCACTTGTTTTTTTTGTTTTTTTTAGAGATTGTTGGTAGAGTAGAATTATTTCTTTTTTCTTTTCTTTCTGTTTAGTCATTTTTGTTTTTTTGTTTTTTTAATTAAACCTATAATTTATTTATTTCTGAAACATAGTTTGCACCTTTTTCAGGTAAAAAAAAATAAATAAAAAACGCAGTTTGAAAAAAACACTTCATATGAATCGACAAATAACGGTTTGACTTGCTTGATTTTGTTTTGTTGGCATTTGTTTCCCCGGTTAACTTTTACAATCTGGTACTCACAAGACTTGAAGGTTGCCAGTATCCATAGTGAAAATGGTGTGATAGACTGTAACTCAAACACACTGAATCATCAGTTCTTACCGGTTGGCACATTACCACTGTCACCTCCCATCTTAAGTGAAATCCAAAAAAAATTTTTGAGATGAGGATTGATAATTAAGCCTCCGAACATGTCTCTCGTGACATGGTTCAAAATATCTCTTTAAGATCAGCATCTGCACCCACTCTGGATTCCACTAGAACCAAGGATACTTTTTATGAAAACCTTAATGAAACCCTGCACAAGGACAAGAGCCTGTTCATGGCGGATTTTAACGTCAAAGCAGATAGCGACTACTAAATGTGGGAATGCGTCTTCGGACAACATTGAACTGTAATGCAAATGGAATCCGGCTAACAATACTATATTGAGAACGTGACTTATTTGCATACTCCAGAGAGCTTCACCCATGCTTGAAAACGAAATTCTGCCACTTGGGCCCATCTTTTAGCATGCTAGTCTCAACCCTTATCTGGTCGTCGGTCGATCTCTTTTGTGGTCGTCCTCTTGCTCTTTTCCGAATGAAATCTTCTTTTTGTGATTTCTTTACATAGCTGGAGTCCTCGTAGCCAGGAGGAGACATGTCTAAACTGCATTAATCTTTTCTTTCAAATAACGTCGCTGATGAATCTGAAGTCACTTTCTGATATGTTCTTTCAGAACATGGATTTACCGTAAACACAATTTTACGTACAGAATAAGCACTAAATGTTGTTTCGGAATTTTTGAGATGAGGATTCTTCTTCTTTCGTGTGAATCAGATGATTCTGGTGTTGGTTTTTCCGATGTCTTTCTAACTAGAAATCTTTCTGGAAAGACATTGGGTACTTATGGGAAGGACCACGAGAAGGTTGCTAACATTCCTAAGTGAAAGTGATATTGTGGAACCGACTGGATTCGAACTTGGAACACCCAGGTCTTCAGTCCGTGTCGTTATCCACTTAACCACCTCCCAGATGAGGATTGATCATTTCTTATTCAGATTACTAGTCTCATCTTGATTATTATTTTCATAACGTATTAGCTTTCTTTGGAGATCGGAGGTTACATCGGTCGAAATGAGAATAGTAGTCTGAATGATCCAAAAATAAACTGTTTTATTCTGAATAATCCAAAAATAAACTGTTTTATTTTTTTCCAAAGAATAAACATTTGTGTCCAAATCATATCGGATTTATGTTGTTTCTCTTTGGACTATTGTTTCTCTTTGGACTATTGTTTCTCTTTGGACTATTGTTTCTCTTTGGACTATTGTCTTCAATGTTGATATCTATATTTCGACCCCGTTTCAACCGATGTGTCTTCTGGTTTTCTTCACGTGTTAATATGATAACAGCCTGTTCCAAAATTACTGAAAAAAAGAATTACCTTCTCTGATCTATTGGGATCATTTATATACTAATGCTATTAAGGAAAGGTAATTTCATCCAGTAAAATATCAACTTTAGTTCAGCTAAATGTGTACACTGAAATGCTTTCAATAGGTATTTAGACAATAAACTTGCTGTCCATACCCGGTGTTGCCTGGGATGCGGTGAATTCATTTTAGTGTTCAATTTTTAGTTTTTTGCACATTTTAAAACTCAAGATAGACAACTCCTATTTTTCAACTTAAAAGGAGTTATCCACCTTGCTGATTTTTATTTTTAGGTGAGTATTTAAAAAAAGTTTCATCTTACCAGTCGTTTGGGTCTGACTAAGTAATTTAAAAAGTAAATTGTAGCTAAGTACATTGTTATATTGCAAATAAAACATTACAAAAATAACAAATGAAAAAGCGAACTTTGAATTGTCGGCTTAAATGCTATTTGGGTCCGACTTTGCGAATCCGACAAGACGACTTTATGTGTTAGATATAAAAAAAAAAATTAAATTGCCATCAAATAAGACAAAACCATATGTAGGTATCCCAAACCAAAATGTTATTTACATTAATGTTGGGCAAACAATGGTACCAAATTTATTTTCATAGCTCAATTAGCCACCAAATTATAACTGTTCAGTTTTTGGAATGTGTGCTATATTGTCCAGAAGCCAATCTTCACAGTGTATAATTAAAACTACAGACGTCAAACCAGTGAAAGAATCTTTACAAATGCAATGCCATCTTATGGTAAATGAAAATTGATCATAATGGAAGCAATAATTATTAGATCAAATCGGTTGGACAAAATCCCCAAAAAAACATGCAAAATTGACATGGAAGCACAACTTTAACTGTTCATATAAGATTTATTTCAACAGCTAACACATTAAATCTTATTAGTATGATTTTTTTGTACATTAGATATCGAGCTAGATTTTTCTTTTGATAGTAAATCAATTAAAATAAAAAAAACCCTCAGATTTGGACAATGTAAAAACGGACGGAAACACAATTTTATAATAGGGCCAAAATGTAATTTACTAAAGTTTTTCAACTTGGATTTCTTTTAACTTTTTTTTTGTTTTTTTTTGTGAAAGACAACTGAAACCCCACCATACTGACAAGTGACCTCTTTAATTGTCATTAATCTAACACAGACATTCATATATGACTCGCATTTTTTGTTTATTTCCTTTTTGTTGGTTATTTAATGCTGGTACGCAATTGTCACATCTATTCCCTGCTTCCTTTGTCTTGTTCGTCTAGTGGTCTCCATCAATTCACTGTTTTGATACGTCATTGTAATACAGCTTCCTATTCCAGTAGCTTCTTTCCAAGGACTACATGCTTGTGGAACTCTCTTCCTGCTGACTGTTTTCCTCCTACCTATAGCCTTGGTCTTTTCAAGACTAAGGCCAATAGGCATCTCCTGTCTGTGCGATAATCATTATTCGTTCTTGTTAGCTCTTTACATCAAGTGGCTTCATGCCTTGTCTGGAGCGATTTCCATTAAAAAAAAATTTAAAGATGAACTTACGTGGGAGGGATAGGGGGTTCATACCTTTTCCAGCAGTATTAGTGCGTAATTGAATCTCATCGATCTGATGGGATTTGAACCTGGTTCATCGATTCCATAGTCTATGCCAGTAACCATTATGCCACTTGTACCCCCTCCCCACTCAAAAATTCGTTTACATTCGATTATTATTCAAATTTTCGTGTCCATTGTTATTTAATTGATTAAAAGATGCTGCATTGTATCAATTATTTAAATTCATCTTTTTCTTCTTTTCGTCTTTTTAAAGATATTATTTATTATTAAATGCTTAAAAGGACAATTAGTGGCATCAATTTTATTTTACGCTTATAGAAAAAAAAATATTTCGACGGCATTAAAGATATTCGAAGGATTGCCTCTTTTGCAACGCGATCGGTTAGTAATTTTACTGTTGCTGGCAGCAAGACATTTCTCTTGTTTTCAGAGACTCGCTACTTTTTAAAAAAATGTTATTTTGTTGCAACTACTCAATTCAATAGTATAAATATTGATTTCTTTGCTGCCTTTTGTTCCACAAATGGAGGTATTTTGTAATGAAAAAATAAAAACAACATTTGTTGAAGTAGATATAAGATGTTGTCTGCTGCTTTTAATGCCTATTAAAAAATACTGAATTAAAATGAAATTGTCATGACGTTATTTCTATATGAAAAATCATTTTTTTTTTTTACCTTAGAAAATATTTAATATTTTGATAACAAAAAATATTAATTTTGTTTAAAATATGAGCAGGGAATGAATTCCTGGTGCAAGGATAAAAGTGCTAAGTAATAATCAGTCCTAAGTGACAGTATTCTGAAGGTTGAAGGTTCAATCCTAAGTAATGGGTGATACTAAGAATACAATTACAAATTATCTAAGACTTCTACCGAGTCATGGTTGACAGAACCTCTGTGGATTAAATAGAGGGTTCTGTTCAGATCTCTGAATTCGACAAAAATTTCCGAGTTCAACAGGACGCACCTAAAGAAGCTTGGCGGTTATATTGACCGAAACGTGAGAATAACATTGAAAATGAGAACAGTAGTTCGACCAATCCAAATAACACGAATTCATCATTATTAAGCATATATTTAAAAAAAAAAAATAATTGAGCTCTCTAGTTAATGTGAATGTAAACAAAATATAAGCATTATAGTTTCCATTACTTTGTAACGAGTGTAATAGTATGAGGGTCAAGAGTCCCAACTACTGACCAAACGGCTTGAAACACTCATCATATCTAACCACACCGAAGAGTCATAACTACTAATACACACACACGCACATATCTATTAATAATAATGGAGTTTATGTGTCTGTCTGTCTGTCTGAAGGCGAAACTCCATCAGAGTAATATTACTATTTACTTAGTCTGCCAGCTTTTTTATACTACTACAAACACAACCGTAAACACTATGCGCATTTCTCAATTTACATAATTAATTGCTTTTCAACTTCTAATAAATTAGTATTCACAAATATACACTCATGATTGTTTTCTTCAGATTTCCACATGTATTTACACTATTTTGCTCGCTAACAATCTTACTTAGAAATTATAATTATTTCTTTTATTATTTAAATATATATATATATATATATATATATATATATAATGAAATGAGTTACGTAGTTAATCTACCGATTGCTAAACTGATCGAAACGGTTACCTCCCTCTGATTAATCAGTATGGACGCAAGACGGGCACGTTATATAAAATGTAAACAAAACGCTGGCATTTACCGTGTTAGTTTTACTCTGATTTTTTTTTAATTAAAACGTTCTGAGTTTGTTTATTTTTTTAATCTTATTAGCCATTATGTTTTAAAACACAAATTTATTGAATCAAATTGTTTAATTAAAATAATAATTGATTTAAAAATTACTATTTAAAAACACAAAAACATCTTCATTTTTTACGACCTTAAGTGTGTTTAGGATTTTGGCTTTACCTTTTACGCCGTAAAGCTTTTATTTAAAAACTGTTTTTATTATTCCGTGTTTAATTTATTAAAATAAAAGATGTGATTTTCTTCTCTTTCCTTCTTTTGTCAACAAAAAAATTAACACAATTTTTTTTTTCTTTTCTCTTCTAAAAATATTTCTAAGTATGGGGTAAAAAAAAATTGGAGGGGGGGAAACATTTTTTGTTTAAAGAGGTTTATGTAGTTTGCTTGAAGCATTGTTTATTAGTATATAGAAATGTGATACTTAGAAGGCAATACAATGCAGAGGTGTGATGGATTGACACAAGTTGGAGCAAATAAGACATATAATGGTGGAACAAATGAAATAATTTCACCCTTAATACAATGTGTACATACACATATATATATATTTTTTCACAAACACATATATCTGTCCATCTAAACAATGTTACAATGTTATGTAATACCTGTATCAAGATGGTCTGGTGGAAACTCCGTATGATATAATATTTTGGGAACTCTTCCCTTTTTCAGAATCGTGCTCAACTCAAGTTCAAGCTTTTTTTTTTTGTTTATTCTATAAATAAAAATATTTCTATTTATGGTGGAGGGTAAAAAAAAATTTGGAGTCGAAATTTTTTATTTTTCTATTTTCAACTAAAAATATTCTTGGTCGGAAACAAAGAAAATCAATGTCTAACCAGCCAAGAAATATGACTGGGGCTCCCTCGGTTTACGGGTGAGCGTTCATTTCTGACGCAGCAGAAATGGGTAATACTATAGTGATAATTTGATTAGTCATATTGATACGAGCGGTTTCAAAAGGTATGACGAATCTGGCCTGTTGGCTTAGGGAAATCACTACAGCTTTATCCTCATTCAGCAAATTTCCTAGTCAATGGATCAAATTTCCAACACATTTTGAAATTGCCAGTATCAATATGATCAATCGAATCATCATTGTAAAGTATTACTGATCATAAATCAGTTATGCTCTTACAAGCAGAACTGAGCTCATCGAAGAACCCGTCAAACAAATAATCGCTGGGTAGGTGGGCGGCTTGGATTGAAATTGCTTTAGAAAATCTTGTTTGACGAATGTCACACTTTCTTCTTTCCATAACCATTTCAAAACCGCAATTTTTTTTTGCTCTTTTATTAATTGTGTGGACGTAATGTATATCTGAAATAAAATTAATATCAAAATGTTTATCAAATAAAAATACTCAATTTCCGCTTTTGAATGACACATGAAATAAACTAAATGCTAAAGTATTTACAAATAAAAGAAAAAAATACTTATAAAATTAAAATTATAACACCTACACTTTTACATGCTTTTGTTTTTCATGAGGCTAGTTTTTATTTATCAAATTTGAAAAAGATTCATTATTTTTAGCCAAGAAATGCATTTTATATATATATATATATATATATATATATATATATATATATATATATATATATATAAATAATAACTTAATACACATACTTCTACCGACTGAATCTATAAATTAATTTGCATTAAAGACCCGAACAACAGGCGGAGTTATTTCCCCTTACATTGTCTTCACACCCGAAAACATTATGATATAATCCTATAATAAATAACATATTACATTAATTCGATAATTTGATGAAATTCGCAATTAATATTTTTGAATATATGATGATCAATAAATTTAATAAAATCCAAAATATTTAAAATGCGAAGTTAATTACTTTACTTTATATTAAATAAAAAATTTAAAAAAAGGTTTAAACACGAAAATAAAACAAATAAAAATATATATTATCAAAACTAACAGTTACTCGATCACCATACAATACCTATCATTTATCCAATATTACACATATTTTTGAACACCGCATTTATATACATAACATAATTTTTATTAATTTCTATTCTCTGCGGGACTGGTTTGCTCCTACGCTGTCCTCTGTCTCCTGGCATCCATTTTGATTCTTTGCACAGACGGAATTTTCCTCTGGCGTTTATTATTTTTGACAAAGGGAAGTTTCTTTTCCCGAAATATTAAATAAATGAATTTTAATAATCATCCGAACAACACAAACAGCTAACACCACACTTGCTGTCGTTTAAGATTTTAAGAAAAATAAATAGTAAATCCCATTCTGTATTCGATTTATTATTTTTGTTCCTTCCAGCTTACATCCTATCCGAAATTTGCATTGCCCACAGCCTTTTAAAAACATACTACTACTATTCCCAGCAATGCTTCAAGCAAACTACCATTCTCTATTAATATATATATATATATATAAAGAAGTCATTTTTAACAAAGAAAAAAAAATGCAGTTTAAATTCCCAGAAATAAATCCAAATTATCGCAGACTTAGCATTCGCATGAGCTGACTTACGGCTGGAAAATTTACAAATACAAATGGGGAATCGAGTATATAACAGTGAAACATAAACAGGGGACCTTAACTTAAATTTTGAAATAGGAATCGGGGATCATCAGCTGTTTACTATGTAACTGTTTCGGAGATTTAAAAACAGAACAGCTATAAAATGCATGGCTCTCCAGTGGTACTGATCAAATTACCACTTCCCTAATAACCAAATACAGAAACAATTCAGTTATTTCACTAATTTATATATATAAGTAAATAAACATTACCTTTAAGACTACAATGGATATGGTATTTTGCATATCAAATAATAATACTATATATACTACTGATATTGAATATGTACCAGTTTCCGGGAACTTCACGTCGACAGTGTTCGGGCATGTTACGTAAACACCCGAGAGATGGCGATTAGCCAGTCATTTGGCAGACGACATGGAAGGAAGGCACCGTTGGATTAACAAACATGCAGACCGATTGGAAGAATTTTTTTGAGGGAGGTCTGCGAAGACCATTTGTTACAAAATCCTTGTCAGATCGGAGGCCCAGGGCATACGGTCGAGATAGACGAGTCTCTGTTTAACCCTAACCTTAACCCTCACTCGGCTGATTAAAAAAAGACAGTCAAAAAAAAAAAAACACACACACACAAAAAAATTCTTTCAGTTTTAATAAACACTAAAAAACTACTTTTTAAGCAGTTGACTGAAAACAAAAAGATGCAAAAAAATAAATAAAATTGTATTTATTAACAGTTGTTTAGAATTGTTTTGTTGAAAAATTAAAAAATAAAATTATTTATTAACAATTGTTTAGAATTGTTTTGTTGAAAAATTAAAAAATAAAATTACTTATTAACAATTGTTTAGAATTGTTTTGTTGAAAAATTAAAAAATAAAATTATTTATTAACAGTTGTTTAGAATTATTTGTTGAAAAATTAATAAATAAAATTATTTATTAACAGTGATTTCGCTATATTTTGTTCATTTTAAAAAAATTTTTTATTTGCTATCTTTCTTGAAAATAAAACTGAAAAATACGACTCAGCAACGTATCGAAGTTATCGTTTGTCAACATTCGCCTCAGCATCTCTCAGGTGTTTACGTAACATGTTCAAATGCTGCCGACGTGAAGTTCCCGGAAATTGGTACATGTTTAATATCAGCACCATATCTATATATATATGTATCTATATATATATATATATATATGTATCTATATATATATGTATCTATATCTATATATGTATCTATATATGTATCTGTATCTATATATGTATCTGTATCTATATATATCTATATATATCTATATATATGTATATACTTGGAGTAACTTTGCGAGATGGATGAAGAAATGCAGATATCAGAAAGAGGTTTAATATTAAGATCCATCAACATTATTCGAAAAAAGCGATTAGCATAGTTTGAACATGTTTCCTGGCTACTAGACTCTATTTAAAGGAATCATACCAGGAAGATTCCATTTAAGAAAGACCAAGAGGACAACCACCAAAGAGATGGGCTGACCCAATAAGAGTTGAGACCGGCACGCTGCTCCTGACAGCTGAAACACTGGCCTAAGACCGTGATAAATGGCAGGATTTTGTTTTCAAGCATGTGGCGAAGCTCTCTGGACTATGTAAAAAAAAAAAAAAAAAAAATACGTAAAATTGTATTGAATGACTACATAGTTTGCACCATGTGTTGGTTTTTCAAAATTTCACTTAAATACATTTTCATGTGTGCATCAAAGATGTTGTCAATTTCTTTATAGAAATATGTGTGTTGTAGATTGTTTAAAGAATTGTGATTATATTTACTACTAAAACTCTGGATTTTACTTGTTTGTCATTGTGCACACTAGATGACGTCACAAAGGAATGATATCAGCCATTAAAACAGGTAGAAGACACCAGGAAGATGCTTTATGTTATAAATGGATGATGCTTTTTGACGTCATCCATTAATGAGGGGGTGGCAATCTCGTTGTGAGGGCCCGACATAATCCTGTTGACATACCAGTTCTTGTTAGATCACCGAAGTTAAGCAACGTTGAGCCTGGTCAGTAACAGATGGGTGACCATTTGGGAATACCGGACGCTGTATGTGGGAGGATGGCGACACCTTCCTACAAAAAATGCAAAGAATTAACATTCTTAAAATCATCTTGCCTGAGTAGGATACACAAACGACTGGGGATCCTTTGTGAATTTAATATTCCCTAGAAACTTCCTCCTTTGGAGGAAGCTGGCTGAACCTGGTCAGGGTGTTGAGTGTGTTGATTTCCTCTCTGCAGATTGCTTTGTGGATCGTGATGCTTATGAAAAAATCTTTTTACCATTAAATAACCTGAAATGTAAAACAAAACAAGCAATAAATTTAAAACAATTTATGTAAAAAAAATTTTGTTGTTGTAATATTTGGCATTCACCGTAGTCGGGTTGAGCTGGGTTCTTGCGTGGCCATCCTGAATCGTGGCAGCTCATGCAGGACGGCCCTAAGCAAGGTCGCACAAGATAGCTAAGAAATCGTGATTTCACCATTGAAGGCCGACCACCCGTGGACCAGAGAACTCAGCAAAGTCCTCCTTGATGATTATTGCCCAAGTGCATACCCATTTTTTTGTTTATCCTAGCATAAAAATATATTTACTACAAAGGTGGTCATAAAGTCATGTCGTAGTTCAAAAATGTAAAAACCTTGATTCTTAAGTGAAAACCATTTCTGCAGTTTTATTGTTGTTCTTTTTGACAATGCCATTTCAATATGGCTGGCATTATTGTTGCTCCATTTTTCCTGTTAATTCTCAGACTTTTTGAATCTATTTCATGATTGATGCATTGTTATTATTTCAATCGTGTTTGTTATTTTAACCTTGAGTTCACTTCAAGAAAAAAGAAAGTTATGTGAACAATTGCTTTGACCTGATCACGCACATACATGCGCACAAAAAGAAATCCAGTGGGTGGCGGTTAGGTGAACACCCTGAATTTAGGGAATTGGTTCACCTCGACCCCCCCCCCCCCCCCCCTGCTTGTTGGCATAGAAATATACTATTGGATGCTTAATGGTTGGCTGTTCGAAAAAAATGATGTTACTCAAAAGATTTACTTGCTGTAATTCTGTAGCTGATGGAAGATTTCTATATATTGATAAGCTCCTAGGTCTGTCGTTCACCCCAGATCTAAAATGGAAGACGTATATCCAATCTCTTTCTAAGGTTGCTGCAAAAATGATTAGATTATTCAATTGCTCCAGAAAGTACCAGGCTCCTGATGCAATCCTCTGCCTATATAAGAGTCATATACACCCAAAGATGAAATACTGTTGCTACATCCGGAGAGGTGCCACTCAGAGCACTCTTTCCTGCCTTGACAGAGTACAAAATTGACTAAGCAATCTTTTCTGTTCTCTACAGACCCCTACTCACAGGACCTTTTCTTGGCCTTTTGGCTAAGATCAAAGTGTAGTATCTGTTCCGATGGATACTGCACCCCATAGACCTGTATTGTCTTGGCCTTCGGGGCTTGATTTGCGCCGGTCTATGGGTCTGTCCTGTGCAGTTCTAGGAGGCCCACCCTCCCAGGCTTTGCCTCCCCCTCTTCGGGGAGGAGTAAGTTTATTACTTACTGCCTGAGGCGCCCCTACCGGGGAATGCCGACGGGACTGCCCAGGCAATTTTTAAACCCCACTTTCCCGACCTTGGGTCACATCTTACTTGTGGGAGTAAGATAAAAACTGGCCTTGTGCCTAACTCCTGGAGAGGAGTAAATCAATACTCACAGGATACATTGCCATTTTTTTTTTTAACTCTATCGTTATTCCCATGCTCGACTGAGCTTCAATCTCTGGTTTCCCCTTGTAGAATATTCACAGCAAGATAGTTTGGCCCTGCTGTCAGTCTAATAAACATTTATTCTCTGTGAACACGACAGGATTTGCTTTGAACTTAGCATAAGAAATAAGATAATTCCGGTCAAAAGTAAAGTAGTTTGGTCCTGCTGTCAGTTTCATAAACATTTGTCATAAAAAAAATAAATTCCCCTCATCTTCAGCATGCCTAACATTCGGCAGAATTTCCATGAACCGTTTATTTCCAAGAACTTCCCATTTGTGGAACACATTACCATGTGACTGCTTCCCTGCAGACTACAACATTAAATCCAATGTCAACAAATACTTGTCATAAAGCGTCCACATACGTAATCATCATTTCATTCATCCTTTTTAATCTTCTCATAATGATTTATCATTCAACTGACAATCCACCCATCTGGTTAACCCTTATTCTCAAGTGGCTTTTGGCCTTGATAGTGGTCATTCATCAGTAAAAAAAAAAATTATCAAGCATTTTCTCTGCAGTATGTTTTTTTTTTCTTTGCGTTAAGTAGAGCAGCTAGCATGAGCCACACTGTGATAGGCACTAATCTGCTTCCGGTTTTATTCCCAGCAAGGCAGGTACCCATTTTTACACCTGGGTGGAGTGTTTTACATATAGCACCAGACATTCCTAAATGGTCACCCATCTAAGTACTAACCAGAATCAATTTCGCTTAACTTTGGTGACTTTCAAAGGAACCGGTGGGGTGTCAATCTAGGTAAATTAACAGTTGCCACTTTGCATAAAGCATTGCTTTTTGTAACAAGAATTGAGTTCTCTAGGCAAGCAATAATGCGAACGTAAACAAAATATAAGGATTATAATTTCCATGACTTTGTAGTGAGCGCAATTGACATATCACCCAAGAAACAAAGCCCCTGTCGATAGATTCACTGATCCTGTGCGATATTACAGTCAGCATGTCAGCTGTAGATCTTGCAGGACAAAATCCACATTGCTTGTCACTAAGAAGATTGTTTTCGCTGAGGTGGTTGACAACTTCTTTATTACAAGATTCAATCAACTCATAACGCAGAGGAGGCTGATTGGTCTGTACTGGGATGTAGAGGATCGATCTCCAGAATTTTTAAAGAGTAAAGTCTTCCATCGATTGAACAGTTTTGTAAGGATAGGAACTATTTTGGGTTACCGTTTTGTTGTCAGATCCAGTTGCCTTGTTAGCATCAAGGTTCTTGCTAAGCTTACCAACATCCTAGACAGTTATTCGGATGTCGCAATTTATCGTTTTTTTTTGTTTTACTTTTATTCACTAGATAAAAAACAAATTTTAAACGCAGAACATTCTATATTTCGTGTTGTGTATTTTAAGAAAAAGTGGAGGGCTATATGAAAATACTTTTTTTTCTTTTTGTAGGGAGGCGAGTAAATAGCGAAGTTTTATTTATTTGTTTATAATTGTTGCTTACAGAAGAAAAGGGAAAAAACTTCATAAACTTTAAATTGCTTCCATTTGGAAAGTGATTTTTTAAGTCTAACTCCGCCCTCGTGGGGAGGCAAAACGAAAGATTACAAGTCAGCCGATTTTTAAAAAAGCGTATATATTTCGTTTATTTATTAAAATAACTTGCGTAATCTTCCGTTTTGTCCTCCTCGGGCTAGGAGCAAAGTGTAGTATGGAAAAATCCTTCTAAACTGAGGTAAAATCCAGAGTGCCCCTTTTTGGGAAGCTTGATTTTTTCCCTACTAAACGGAAGATTACTTAAGTCCGGCGATAAATATTTCATACACCCCATTTCTGCTCTCGTGGGGAGGCAAGTAAATAGTGACACAAAAACATGTCACAAAACATCTTTTAAAAGAAAACATGTTAATATTTTATTTGTTTTATTTATGCACCCTCTGCCTTAAAATAAATATTAACATGTTAAAAGAAAAAAAAATTCCGAAATAAAAGGTTTATTTACAAGTTTTGTAAATAGCGACCACGTGAATTGCGAGGTCAACCGGAAGACGCCGGTGACTTCCGGAACATGTTCCGCGTATTGTGTTTATGAACTGGGGTCCTTATTGTAGTTTTGCTCCGATTTAAATGATACTAACTCGTTTCCATTGTAATATAGGAGTGATAAATGAAAAAAACTTTTGCGTTTATATCTTCGTGTTTTGTAATTTTCTTGGATCAATTAGGTTTTAAGGACCCCCAAAAAATACAAAGACGAGAGGAACGCATTCGGGTCTACACCGGGTTCTTCTGGTTGACCTTCGCACACTGTCTGTAAACAAATGGTTTTTCATCACGGTCGATTTTTAAGAAAGATATATTTTAAGAAAAAAGAGGTTGTGTCTCTATTTACTTACCTCCCCATGAGGGCGGAATGCACAAAAAATCTTAGAGGGTGCGTTTTTTTTGTTTTTTTTCTTTTTACAAAACGTTTTAATAAACAAACGAGTCATTGTCCCTATTTGTGAAAACACAATATTCTATTTTTCAAAGTTCGACTAAAAAATAAGTTTACAAAATTTTTCCTGAGCAAAACGTATAAACAAACGAAATACCTTTTTTAAATAAAACTATTTGGCGTCCATTTCCAACATCTTTCCTGTCCTCGGTCAGTGAAGGAGAAATACTTCCAGACTGAGACAATTTTAATTTCTGTATTATTTCGAAGTGACCCCTTTTTGGGGGAGCTGGATTTTTCCTATATTAAAAAATCGACATTAGAAATTTATAAAATAATTAATTTCTAATTAAGAAAAAAAGTTACAATTTTTTTTCCTCCTCACTAGGGCAGATTAGACACAAGGTCGGTTTTTAAGGGAAAGTGCAGCTCCCCAAAAAGAGGCACTCTGGATCAGGACGAAAATTAAAATTGCCTCAGTCTAGAAGGATTTCTACGTCACTGGCCGATGAGAAGAAATATGAAATATCAGAACAGATACTACATTTTGCTCCTAGCCACGAGGTCAAGAATAAAAGATAAATTAACCTTTTTGAAGAAAAAATGTATATATTTATTAGAATTTGAGTTAAATATAAATCGAATAATTGTAGAGAATGGGGTCATTTGAAAACGAGAATTTAGGACGCTTAAAGCGTACACAACCCGAAAAATAGAATCTTCTGTTTTCACAAATAGAGGCAATGATTTGTTTATTAAAGCGTTTTGTAGAGAAAAAAAAGGCTCACCCTAAGATTTTATTATGCATTCCGCCTACATGGGGGTGCAAGTGAATAGGGACAGGATCTCTTTGTTCTTAAAATATATCTTCGTACTTATGCAGATTAGGACCCAAGGTAACCGTAACCCTAACAGACGTTAAGTCGATTTTAGCTTGTGTCCTAATCTGCATAAGTACTATATTTTTCCCTATATTAAAAATCGACCTTGTGACTCAGATTTATTATACGTTTGTTTACAGTGTGTGCAGGTCAACCGGAAGAAACCGGTGTAAACCCGAATGCGTTCCTCTCGTCTTTGCAGTTTTCTGGGGTCATTAAAACCTAATTAATCCATTTTCTTAGTAATGTGTGTGAGTGAGGGAGAGAGGTGACTTTGAAACTGGGTTCGAATCCTTCAACCGGCAAGAATTAACATTTCCTACACTGAAGATTGCATAAGCATAAAACACTTATATCTCTTTGAATTCATAACCGCCAACGACATCGGCGCGGATACACCATAGCAAGGACATTTTATCAAAGCAGAAGGAAAAAAGTTTTATTTTTGTTTTTGTGTGTTTTTGATTAAAAAAAATGACACAATACTGGTCAACTCTGATGATGGAATAGTATTCCGAAATTAATAAGATTAAAGTAAAAAAAAAAAATCTTGCATTGATAAAGGCTTCTATTTTCAATTTTATATATATATATATATATATATATGACACACAAGGGACACTATTCATGAATGTCATCTAAAAACCAATCCTTGAATTTGAGGCTAGCAATTTCACTTCATCAAGGACTATTTGTTAGAGAAAATAGTGTGTGAATATATATATATATATATATATATTAGTATTTATTTTATCTCTTAACTCCTTGTTTGGTTAAAACTGACCTGAATGTAACCCAGTTTAATGCATGTTGAACTGTCTGGCTTATTTCCTGTACCAATATATATATATATATATATATATATCTTTTTGATTTATGAATATTTTATGTTAAAGGTTATATCAATGAGATGACATGTTGGTTGCTAGTTTGGTGAAGTTTCTTATCAACTCTTCTCAGCAAAAGAAAATCAATCATCTTCAGTTTCGTCAAGTGTTTATATGAGCGTTGGCGAATGATTGCTTAAGTGCCGGACCGGTTCCAACCATCTGCGATTAGAATTTTCCAAATCTCTCTATCAGAAAATGCATGCATAAGACTTTTTTACTAATGCATAGGTTTTTCTGCGGACCCAGTTTAAGGTTTTGTAAGAACTATTGCAAAGCTATTAAGGTCGTCAAGGTTTTGTTACCTTCGGGGTACCATCGGAACACAGTGGAGCAGTTGCTAGTGTGACTACAAAAGTTAGGAGTTGATGGGGTAAGTTCAAGGAACTTCTGCCATTACTAACCAGCAGAGTGTTACCACTGTCGACCAAGGGAAAAGTCTATCGGGCATTTGTATGCAGTGTGATGATGTATGGAAGTGAAACCTGACCAGTGGGGGTTGAGGACATGCAATACATGGAGAGAAATGATATAAGAATGAAACGATAGTTGTGTAAATTTAATCTTAAAGACAGAGGAAGATTAAACCTGGACAGTAGAGAGAGATGTGTGCAGAATAAGAGATTTCGATGATGTGTCCATATTGAAAGAATAAATGAGAGTTCTTGGATTAGTAGATGTAGAACAGTTGAGGTAGCAGGTTTAGTTGATAGGGGAAGGCCAAGAAAAATATGGGAGGAAGTGATAAAAATTGATTTGAGGGATAAAGTTAATTTGGAAGTTAATTTCTAAAAGCCGTCTAACACATGCGAGCATGTAAAACGGATGTTAAGCCGAATATGATAATGAAGTACAGACAGTCCATACCTGTGTCTTTTGGCTAGGATCAAAGTGTAGTCTCTGTTTTGATAGTACACTTCATCTGTTTTGTCTTCAGTCAGTGAAGGAGAAATCCTTCTAGACAGGCAGTTTTTATTTTTGCCCCAATTCAGAATGCCCCATTTATGGGGAGCTGGATTTTCCGCACATTAAAACCCGAACTTGGGTCTAACTCTGCCCTTGGGTAGCAAGTAAATAGGGAGTTGTTTCAGAGTTCTGGTCCTACAACACAGAAGTGAAATCACATTTATTGTACATCAATAATTTCGTCATTTAGTTTACAGTATAAGTAATGGGTTGTAATAAGTATATATTGTAGAACTGTTTTATTGCCCATGCTTGGAATTACTTCTATTAATGTTTGAAACTTGAAACATACTGTATAAATAATGGCTCGTGATGTACTGTACAATACATACACTGAACCATAAAGATACTGAATGAAGACAAGAAAACACCTGAAAACAAATTTTATCTTAATTCTACAACAAACTTGCACTATACGTGCTAACTAGTTCCGACGTTGCATTCAATTTTGCGTCACTAAATGTTGCAAAACGGAACTTGGAAGTAACCTACAAGTCTTTAAAAACGATTTATGAAGGGCTGTCTTTATTTTTTTAAATTTTTAAATTGCCTATTGTGTTACATAAATAGCATGTCACCATCTATATGGTAGGTATGTCATTTTTAACATAATATTCCTTTTGAAATAATATCTGAGAGAGTCAATTCTATTAAGAATAAAATTACTTTTTCTTCATCCGTAAAAGTAAGAATCATTGTCAGCGAAATATTCTTGAAATCAATAAAACAAATATCATTTTTTTAAATGTATTTATTTAAAATCTTATGTTTTTAGTCGACGGGGAAAACATAATTTCATTTTAGAATAATCCATTTTAAAATGGATAAAGTTGGAAGTTTTTTTTTTTTACCTTGGTGACATCCGATTAATCAATCACAATTTTTGCTGATCGGATGATCTCATTCTTTTTCAATGTGTATGAAAGGTGATAACATGTATTAACATGAAGTGACTTAACGTATTATATAGATGACACCATATAAAACAGACGTTAAACCAAATATGATGATGATGATGACTAAAGGAGTGGCTCTTTTTCAGCGCTTCATAATGAAAATGTACCTTCTTTCATAAACGTTCTATTCTGCCAATGAGTGGTCGAAGGATCTCGTCAATATGGATGGGGATGTCACTTTAAGTGTAAAACTGTAAGATAATATTTGACAAAATCTCGCTAATATTTTGAGATGTGCTAAGTGTTATAGGAGAACATGTCGGACGAAGCATAGGATTATACGTAAATTTTTGTTTCGTGAGGTATAAAATTTAAAAAAAAATCCCTGAAGTATTTTAAAACAATTTTAATTTTCATTACATAAACAACCTATTTTTTCAGGGGTGGAAAATTTGACCCGATATTTTTTCTATTTATTTTGGAAGGGAATTTAGATTTGTTTTAAGTAAATAAAGTTTTACTTTTAAACGTTATTAGTGATTTTCTTTTTTAAAGAAAACATTTCTCTGGGAGAGGAGAGACAGCCAGGGCAACATTAATCGCTGTGTTGTTGTTTAATATCTGTTTTACGAACGTAACTATATTGTATAATGTATATTATTATTTACCACAGAGAAACACGCAAGTACTTTCAAACAAATCGATTTATCTATTTTTTTTTTAATAGTACAATTTGGGGCGAAAAAAACCCAATGAAGTTTATTTTTTAAAGATTGAATAAAAAAATATTTTTCATAAGTTGGCCAAAAAATATCACTAAATTGTCAAACAATTCAGAGATCCATTTAATGCCTTAAAATTTCATACATTTCATAGACTTTGGTAGTTGAAAAAATATTGGGTCAAATTTTCCTCCCCCGAAAAATTAACTGGAGCAAGTTTTCCTAGGTCGAGCAAAAACATTTATTAAAATTAAAAATTTAAATAAAAAAGGTGAAAACGTCTATATTTTAAATCTCGAACAAAAACAAACTGTTTACAATTTTAATATTCGATAATAGATTTTTTAAGGTAGATATCTAATCTACTTTCGGTTCTAAAAAAAACAACAAATTAGTCAAAAATTAAAATTTAAGATATTTTCTTTAATTTAATTAAGTTTAAACATCGGTTTAATTGTCGAATAGGGACCGCTGTTTTTTGTTCGCTCATTTTGCTTGGTATTCGCCCAAATTTTGGATGAAACTGATTGTTGGTCTTAATTGTATTTTTGGTCCTGAAATACAATTCTCATTTACTTTTTAAAGTGTTGAGAATCTAAATTTAATTCCAGGTTTTAATTGCTGGCGACCATGTTGGTTTTTATTGTTTTTATTTTCCTTGGACAAAAGATATATTTCCCTTGGACTAAAGATATTTTTACCGCTATAACATTTTATTACACACAAAAAACAAACTTTGAACATTCTATTTACAAAAGCAAGTTTTAACGGAATTTAACGAATTTAAAAGCAAACATGAAAAGGTTAAAACATACTAGTCGTGAATGTAAGAATAACAAAATGTCGCCAAAAAGACGACGGGTAAAAATGTGGCATAAAAGTTCAATTAAAATTAAAATTGGTTTATTTATTCAATCAGCAATAAACGTCCTTGTCATAAATACAAAAAAAGTTCAAATCTTTAAGAAAATAACTTCAAAGACATCTATATCACTGGTGTATTTGAAGACATTTGTTGCTAAATTGTCTCCTGCCTTAAGAAAACTGTCCTATCAAAAATGTAACATGTAGATGTAAAAATCTACTTTAAAAAAACCCTGAGAAGTTCAAATGTTCTGTTTTCATGTGTAACTCTCTCGTTCTTTCTCCCTCTCTCTTCCTTCCTCTCTCTCTCCCTAACTTATATATACTTACCAGAGATATAATTTTAAAAATAACTCAAAGTTTAACTGAGACTTTCTTTTCATTGCTGAATAAAAAAACTAATGTTTAAAAAAAAAAAAAAACTAATTTTGGAGCGTGGAGCGATAAAACCACACTTTTTAGTCCCAAATGGAGTTGCTCACTCTCCACTCCCACTGAATATAAAATGAGCCCTCTTGTCCTTTGCTCCAGCAAAAAGGAGTGCACACCTTTTTGGAGGGCTCTATAAAGCCGTGTGTATTCGTATGTTCATTCTCTCTCAGGTTTGTTATTGTTACTAACAGCTTCTTATTCTGCAGACCCGGTGTTGAAGTTTTGCAAGTACAGCCAGTCTCTGACTTATGTATTGTAAGAATGGAAGTGAGACATAAATCGAACCCAGGATTTTCATTAAAATCCTTAGAGAGTGAGTGTATGAATATTCAGATTTAAGTACAAAATAAACTATGATTCGTAACTTGGGGACTAGTTGTATATTATTCCTTGTGTACGTTGCGCTCTGCTTTTAGTAATTACCCCAAGTAAACAATCTTTTCTAAATCCCCTTTGGATATGACCACACGTCCTTTTCTCATGATATTCAATAGTGATCTGACAGCATCAAATACTCAGAGATTCACATCGTCTTTCTTTAAGACCACATCTCTAAGGCCTTCCATTTTGATTTATCAAACGGGCCGTTATTCCAACACTCGCATCCATAAGTCAAAACAGGCCACACACACACACACACACGCGCGTTCCCAAGACTCTATTCTTGGCGCCTACTTTAATATTGGTATTGTGCTTCTCTTAAGACTTTTTAGATAAGGTGATTCTTTGTTTTTTGTGTTTTTTGTTTTTTTTTGTATTTTTTCATTTTTACACTTTCCTCAGTTGTGTTATTTTGGGATAACATGGCTTTCTCTTATAGTAAAAAAAAACAACAAAAAAACAAACGAACATGTAGAATTATTTTGTCAGATTTTCAAAGTCAAGCCCAAATATAATTTAACAATCGAACTTTGCTTCTGACTAGCCAATTTTCATTTCTTATTGTTGTACCATGTTATTAGCAATATAAAATCATACTTTGCTACAATTATTTTAAAAAATTACTTAGTCCAGCCCAGACGACTGATAATATGAAACATTTTTAAATAACCACCTAAAAATTAGCAAGGGGAATAACTGATATTGCAGAATATAATAGGAGTTGTCTACTTTACAACAAAAATTGTATTTCCTATTCTGTATATGTAGATGTGCAAACAAATACAAAAGTTACAAAAATAAAATGACTTCATTGTATCCCGGGCAACACCGGGTAGGTGCAACTAGTGACATTGATATTTTTTACCTCCTTTTAGTCTCTAGAGACAATGGATACTCCCTCTAAGTGTACCTTCCCGGGGGAGTCGATAGTGAAGCAAGGGTTACGCAATCTCTAACGACACTTTTTCTGAACCGGCTTGCTTAAATCTAGTGGCAGGGAGAAGTCCAGACTGACTGGAAACAATGCTGAAATAAGCAGAAAAAGACTGGTGTTATTTCAGAGATTTTTCCTTCTCTTAGACTAGTTGCAAAACAAGGTTGGGGAGTCTACCGTCCGTCCGGATTTTTCTCCGCAACCATCCATTGAATTTCTCTGAAATTTTGCATGAAGTTGTAACTTTGGTCAGGTTAGAAAGTGACATTCTCCGATTTTTGAAAAAAAATCTAGTTAGTCCCCCAGGGTGTCAAAAGGCCCCGAAATGGCAAAAAATGACATTTTTTTCCCCATAACTTTTCATCCATCCATTCAATTTCTCTGAAACTTGGTCAAAATGTGGAGACAATTGTTCCTAATAGAAAATAAGTATCGCTGACCTTGGAAAAAATCTGGTTCGTGCCCTCAGGGGGTCAAAAGCCCCCAAAATTGCAAAAAAATGACCCTTTTCTCCCATAACGTTTGATCCATCCATTCAATTTTTTAAAACTTGGCCAAAATGTAGAGGCAATTGTTCTGGATATAAAATGGGCATTCTTGACCTCAGAAAAATTCAAAGTGGAGTCAAAAATGCCCCAAATTGCCCAAATTTATTGCATTTTACACTCGCCACATCGAGTCACATACAGAGGAGGACCACGCATGCGATTGTTATTTATTATTTTTTGTATATATATATATTATATATAAGGCATCCACGGATAGTTGTTTCACCATATCACAGCTTTTCAGTGTGGCTAGATTTGGCAAGTGTTTTCAGTCTGTCCCTCTTTACCCGCCTCATCATCTACCTACACATGACTCCTTCATTACATATGTGCTGCCATCTCCTGCTTAATCGGCTTTTCTAGTTTTCCTGTACTTTCTTTGTCAGCCATCTCCGCCATCCTTCTATTTTCCATTCTGCTAAAAGCCTTTATTTTTCCTCAATTCCTTCCATATATATATTTTTTAACTCCATTTACAAAATGACTTTTCATCAAATGTTGATGAGTCTTACGATCTGTTGGATCCGTCTCAGTGTCATGGATGGCGAATTAGCCAAGTTCACTATTATTAATGTTTGATTATTGGGTACCCGCGCTGTAATGTTTGGCCCTGTTCCAAACCTAATATAAGCTTAGTAAACAAATATGTCGGCTTGAATGAAGGAATAGATACCGACCTAGGCTAGCAACCTTTTTACTACTACTATCGCCACTGCTAGACTCTCACTTTCTTGGCCTCGTGCCCAACCTGTGGAGCCGGTAGACAAACCGTTTCACACTCATACTGACTCCTGAAATTTTACAAGCTCCAACCCAGACTCTGCCTCTCGCCTCAGAAATTGTCTTCTTCCACTTGTAATAATTTACGTCTGTATGTTTATAAAATAAGGTACATCTATATGTTAATTTGTTTGTATAGGATTCACTCCTAAACTAATCAACCGATCATTATGAATTTTGGAACACAGCTGCTAGGCGTAAGGAGCCAAATGTGGGATATATTTAGTTTAATTTAGTTTTAATTTTTGTGAAATTTTAACAATAGGTATTAGACATCAATTAATAAATATTCACTAAATTTCAGTTTTTTTTTTCTTTTAGGGGATATAATATGCGCTCAACCTCTCATTTGAAAATTCTAATATATCGTATTCGATCCATAGTTATTAGACATCAATTAAGCAAGATTCCCAGAATTTCAATTTTTTAAGACTCCCTTTTAAGCCTTAAATTTCATACATTTTCTTGAATAAAAATCGTGTAATGGATTTTGATCAAAATTAGAATAAGTTTTCTGGACATAAGGTTTAGTATCATTATATTATAATCTGAATTCTAACCCAGAATGCCAAGCACACAGTCTGTGACTATAATTATATATTATAGTATATTTTAATCTTCATAAGTTGACATAAAAGTGGTGCAAAACTGTTCTATTTAGGAAATGAATTGTAGCCATCCTGAGACGAGTATTCTTCTTGTATTATAATTTTCCAGAGTTTTTGAGATGATAATTTGTATTATTCGGACTACTATTCTCATCTTGGTAGTTATTTTCCCAACGTTTCGACCAATGCAACCGCCAACATTCTTCAGGTTTGTCTTTTCAAACTCGGAAACTTGTAAGAAATTTCAGACTGAATCTTTTATTTAATCCTCTGGGGTAGATTGTTCTCATTCCATCAGCCATGGCCGGATAGAAGTGTTAATTATGGTATTCTTAGTTATCAACACCTGTAGTAAGAATTGAACCTTCAACCCCCAGAAGACTGTTACTTAGAACTGATTGTTAATCAACGCTCTTAACTGTCATGAGTCCGAGTCCGTGTAGACTGGTCATGGCTGACAGAATAAGAATAATCTACCCCCGTAAAGGGTTCATTTTGAAGAAAGTTGGAAATTACATCGACCGAAACATGTCAAGATGAGAATTGTAGTCCAAATATTACTAGAAAAAAAAAAGTAATACAGGATGAAAATTGCCGAAATTTTTAATATATATAAATTTCTAAATGTTGGTAGATTTTAACATTTTTTTAATGACATGGAAATCCTACCCTTTTGAAGCCCTTCCTCCTGGCTCAGAAGCACCCTGGGTCCAGTGGGAAATGCTCAACTGTCTGAAAACAGAAATAGAGAGATCAAAATTTTCTATGGCTACAAAACCGACTCAATCATCTGTGAATGACACTTCAAAGACATAATGGCAAAGGTTTTGATTTTTTTTTTTTTTTAGAGGTCATTATTTATCACTTGATATTTTTTTTTTTTTTAGAGGTCACTTGATATTTTTTCATTTTTCTCTTCATTATTTTTTTTAATTCACAATAGTCCTATTTTCTCTGACTCCTAAAAAGAAGACTTTTAGTTAGGATTTCACACAAGCAAGAAAAATTCTTAACTAAAAACTTTGAAAATAAGTCAACTACACTCTTGGGTGTCTTAATTAGGGGGTGGGGTGAGAATATCTAACAAATTATACTTTGATCATTTTTATTTCAAAAAAAAAAAGAACAAAAATATTTTTTTTTTATTGTTGAAAATGGGGTGTATATTTTTTGTTTTACGTAGGATTGCTCATAGAGACAGATATATAGATCCATAGTTCGACTGTAGATTAAGGCAACCCGAATGTTTCCTTTTCATTGGATACTACATCGAGATGTAGGGGAGGGCACCATTCTTTTTCCTGGATTGATCTTTGATCATCACCTTATAATGCTGAGTGTTTATCAAATCCTTTTTTTTTTTTTTTTTAGTCTTTGGTATGACTCAATCAAGGATTGAACCCTGGCCTCCCAGCTCATTAGCAAACACTCTAACCATGATGCCAAATAGGGCAGATACAAAGATGAATAAATGTTTGACTCAAAGAAATTTTGCAATTCAATGGTTTCCCACCACAGTACGGGGGACGGTGGTATAATGGGTATGGTAGCAAGGCTATGGTTATGCTAGATGTACAAATCCTATGTCCAGTCTATCGTGTTCGTTTATGCGTTAACAATCGTGAGTTGTCCCCCCCCCACCATATCTAACCCTGTCCCCCTTATACCTATTCTTGTTTTTAGATGTGCAGTCTTACTACTTATCAGTTCCAAAAATTCATACTAGAATTGTCTGCAAGGACCCGTGGCGTAGCATATAAACTACTACGTAACATTCAGTTCCGACTGACACGCTTCTACAATTGCAAATTACTTAGGACTTCTGCCAGATTATGGCTGACGGAACGAGAGCATGTTACCCCCGTGGATTAAATGTTTTGATAATCACACTAAAGATGAGAACAGTAGTCTGAATAATCCAAATTATACAAATTATGAATCCTCATCTCAAAAATTCTGAAACCTAAATGAACATATTGTTGACTTCTCGAGAGACGATGGATTCCTCCTGCACACATGCTTGCATTAGGAATCTATGGTGTAGCAAGTGTTGCGCAATCCTCAACCCTAACACCTCTCATGAATTGACATTGCTTGAGTTCAGTGGATAGGAGAAGTCTAGGACGATTACGACTGGAAACAGTGCCGAGATAAGCAGAGAAAGACTGATGTTATTTCAGAGTTTTCCTTCTCCTAGGCTAGTTGACATGTATATACTGAGACACTATTTATAGTTTGTGCACCAATGGTGAAATGTATGTATTGCATTTATTTGCACTGTGATACAATTTGAAATGGGGTGAATTCCATGCACCAGTTATGTTTAACTTATGTTTAACTAGCTGTACCTACTCGACATTGCCCGGAAGTTGTACCACAAAACAGGATGTGGAATCAGTAATATTATTGTACCGGTGAAACAGATAAATGTCCTCTATGAAAATATGGTGGTAGGATGGACGATTTTTATGATGAATTAAAATGTAATATTCGTTTGATTGAATAAAACGCCAAAAACATCATTCAGAAAGGCACCCTGCATTCTCTTGGCACACTTTTGAAATAATTATGTATTTACATTAATCTCAATGGAGTATAATCGCCAGCAGTCTGCCATGTTGGTTTAAGATTAGATCATATTTAAAAAAATTTTGGTAAATTTATAGAAGTGCACCTATATTTGTTGAGGCTGTTTACATGTAATTTGTCCAAAAAAGTAGAAACTTTTTTTTAGGGGTCGAAATACGAGTGGTGAGATTCGGTGGCCAACAAATACGTGCTCACTTTACGTATAACTTATTATAGGAAAGTGACCCCCCCTCCTAAAATCTAAAATAATAAAAATTTTCATAATTTTTTTTCATAGCGGATATTTGTTGAGGCTGTTTATATTTGCCCAAAAAAGTAGAAACTTTTTTTTTTTAGGGGTCGAAATACGAAAGGTGCACTTCTATAAATTTACCAAAATTTTTTTTATTAAACAAGCAAAAATGAGATTTTTAAATACACAATGAAAATTAGATATAAAATAATATATTATTTGTTACTGATAAAAAAAATGTATTTTAATATTATTTGAATCAACAGTCTGAATATTGGAAGACTTTAAAATAAGAAATCTGAGTCGGAAATTTTGGAATCCGAGAAGTCTAAGTTGGACCTTCCGACTTTGCAATCCTGATTTCTGAGGTTTCAAAGTTTCCTGAAATTAATGTCTAAATGCTTTATCATGTTTAATTTTTTTTCTCTCTCCTTCATATTTTTTTTAACTCTCTTCAAGATGTACTTGAATATACATAGTTTCGACAGGATATTGGTGTAGGGGGGGGGCTAAAAACTCCAATTTTAATCATTTTGCAGTTGTTTGTTTTCTCCATTTTTAAACTCTGTAAAAAGTAAGAAAAAAAGTTTTGTAATACCTGTTTGCAATCCTTTTTAATCATTCCACAGCCTATCATTATTTCTAAGACTAGCACATATATGCTCCCTTCGGTTTCATAGTTTTGCTAGCGAACGTATACTACACTGCCCTCCCCCAAAGGAGGAGGTAATGCCTGGAAAGATGGTATTATGACAACAGAACAAATACTACATTACCTCCCCTTAATTGAGTATTGAAAAATAATACATTAGTCTAAAATAGTATAGTAAACTGAATTGAGCATTAAAAGATAGTACAAATAATGCAGTTAACAGAAGTAATAGTGTAGAGTCGGCTTCAGACAGATTGATACCAAATCTTCATTAGTTTTAGACGAGACATCGAATGAATTATTTAAGTTGCTTAAAATTTAAAAATTCTTTCTTCCTGTCTAGATTTGTTTTTCTGTCAATAAAAGGTATTAGATACAGCATTGTTTTTAGCTGTTTTTGGAATTCCAGTTTGAATAGAAACGGTCAGTAGCATTCCAAGACCTTCTTTGAGAAATGTCATCTGGAAGAATTAACCTGTGAACATTCCGAAAAGCAGAAATAACCAGAGTGCTTTAAAAGCTTCAAATGGTCATGAAATGATAAAATGAGCTTAAATCTTTAGCAATTTACCTTCTCATACATAGAAAATAAATGTTGACAAATTGACGAACATCAATTCGGGATCCTTGTTGAGCCTGGGCGAAATGACCCAACACGTAAATGCTTCAGCATTAAATAAACCTAAAAAGGGTTGATTGGCTGTGAAAAAAACCCAGACCACGTTAGAAAAATGTCAAAAGACCATTTTTAATCAAAGGGTCAGATTACTGTCTGCTAACAGCAAAGGTAGGGAATCAACTAAAAAAAAATGATTCAAACAACGATTTTTAATCTAAGGGTCAGACTAAAAAAATTATTCCTGACTCAAGAGTCATAAAAAAAAAAATGAAAACTTTATTCTAAAAGAAACGGACTCCTGCAAAAATTGCAAACTCCCTGACTCCTTATCATTGGCTAATCTAACATATAAAGTTATCTTGTCGGATTTTCAAAGTCAGACCCAAATAACATTTAAGCTGACAAATCAATTTTTTCTTCTGACAAGCCAATTTTCATTTATTATTGTTGTACCATGTTATTTGTAATATAATAACAGTTTAAAATTTATTTTTTAAAATTACTTAGTCCGGCTAAGGCGAAAGGTAATATGAAAGATTTTTAAATAATCACTTAAAAATCAAAATCAGTAAAGGAGGTAACTTATTCTACATTCAAGAATATAATAGGAGTTGTCTACCTTAAGTTTAAAAATGTGCAAACAAATAAAACTGAAAAACTTAAATGACTTCCCTGCAATACCAGGTAGGTCTCGTACTGAGTATGCTAACTTTTATATATAAAGCTTTCGTATTTTCAAAAGATTAAAAAAATTTACTCACTATTGTAAGGAACCCTAATAATACGCTGCAATTGTAAATAGGATATAGAATTCTATAAATAGGAAACCGTCTCTATAGTTTTTTTCCTCCCCTCACAAAGGACAAAGAAATAAAAACAAGAATTAAAACCAAAAACAAAGTTTTCAATTTGGAAAGTGCATAAATGATATGTAAATAAATGTATGTGGTATGTTTTTCGCGCAATCTCGTTTTACTTTGCCCGAGGGAAGATTAGCTATTCGAAGAATTCTATCAATTTGAATAATATAAAACGAATTTTAACGCACGTGACAGAGAAAAGGAACAATTTTTTTTACCCCCCCCCCTCCACAAAAAAAACGAACACGTTGTACGATTCACCTATTTGTTAAATAGATGCACAACTATGGAATCGGCAAGCCGAGTTCAAATCCTATTGTGTTCACTTATGAACTAAAATGCCTTCACCTAGCTATGGGTAAGCATAGCCGCTCATGTTTAATGAATGATTTACAGTGGATTATTGACAAATAAGTACTTTCAACATTAAATCACCACCAAAGGGGTTGATATTATTATGCTGTAGAATAGACAACTTGAACCAATCAATGATTGTTTTCAATAGGTATTGGTTGCTTGTTAAATAAAGCCCCAAATGGTTGATATGCCGTAAAATAGTCAAAACCACACTAATCAATGAATCCTTTATAATGTAAAGTTTGCATTAGGTATTTGCCATATTAGCAAATAAAAAAAGTTTTAATAATTAGAACATTTTCTGTGTCTGACTTAAATAGTTGCATCTTTTAAAATTTTTTTTAAATTGACTGCTACATTTGTAGCATAGTGGTGTTATCCTCTATATGCTATGTAAGTAATGTTTTTTCGATCAGATTTACGTATAAGACATTCAGCAATGAACTAACAAGCAATTATTATTGTATACTCTCTGGAAGACTCCGATGTTACAAATTTACATCATCAATTATAATACAGGACCTGGGAGATCCGACGTTGGTCGGGATTGAATGATGAGAATCACTATGTACTTTTTCACTATGCTCATAACACCACGTTACTTTCTTTGGTTTTATTAAGAGTTTTGGCCCCTAATATAGTCGGAAGAAGCTGAAATGTTAGATAACTCGGTACTAATGCAGATTAAGATCCAAGCTAACCGACACCAAGTCGATTTTAGCTTGGGTACCAAAAACTATGAATTAGTGTCTTATACATATGGTTTAAATTTCATTAAAATCCGATATATGCATTTGAAATTTTACGGGAGTTCTGCCCCCATGGGTCACTTAGGAGTGGGGGTATGTAGATATTCGGCACATAGAGAGTAACAGAGATTCGGGAACACTTCCATTGGCTTCACGGGTAAATTTTATATGAAAATACACTTTTAGATTTTATGTAAATTCTTTAACCTTTCTATAGGGAACATACGAACATTACACACATACATTGAGTTTTATATATGAGAGAGAGAGAGACTATCAGAGTTGCCCGACATTGCCCAGGTTACAGTGTGGGATAGCATCATATGCAACATCATTAAAGAGAGTTTACTTCAACAGCTAGATATCTTATCCACTGAGCTATTCAGATATACGTTGTTAATACTCTTAACCGAACTCTTCTAAATAGATTAATTTCATTGTGTAATAAGTTAGTAAAGTGTCATTAGCTTCTTTAAGGTGCAGCTAGAGACGCAGAACTACTTCCATTATGTTCACATGTAAATACTTATATTTAAGGTACACTCTCTAGTATGTCTTCGTCTTTAGGGACAGACATGCACACAGAGGTGTTCTCCTATATTATCTATATATAGACAGATCTAGGTATATATATATATATATATATGAGAGGGAGAGGCAAATAGACGGAGAGGCGTTAGTTACTAAATATACCAAAATTCTTCACTGTAATTTTATTATATTAAAAATAGGAAAAATATATTTTTTGATTTCATATAATTTTATTTAAATTTTTTAAATAAAAGGGTAGAATGGAAACCGAACATTCAATTTTTGGTTTCATATAATTTTTTTTTTTTTTTTTAATCGAGGGGTAGAATCGAAACCGCACACTCGATGTTTGTATCAGTCTGATACTTTCCCAACTAAACAATTCAGACATTTGTTAAGTCGACTTTAAAAATAATACTCATAAAAAAGAAAAAAATTAAAATAGGATATTTTTGAAGTTTTAAGGGTGTTATACCTTCATAGCCCTCCTTAGGGATGTATTTAGAAATTCGAGAATATTTCCATTATCTTCCCTAGTAAATTTTACATCAGAATACACTTTTAAATTTTATGAAGATTCTCTAATCTTTTTTTGTATAGGGAACGCACAAACATTGAGTCTTATATATATGTAAATTAATGTAATCTATTAAAATTATTTAACTTCGTGTTTCTTTTAACTTTGAAAAGAATACTAGTGTAGTCACGCTCTCTCTTTCCCTCTTTCTCTCTCTTTCCCTCTTTCTCTCTCTTTCCCTCTTTCTCTCTCTTTCTCTCTTTCTTTCTCTCTCTTTCTCTCTCTCTTTCTCTCTCTTTCTCTCTCTCTCTTTCTCTCTCTCTCTTTCTCTCTCTTTCTCTCTCTCTTTCCCTCTCTCTCTTTCCCTCTCTCTCTTTCCCTCTCTCTTTCCCTCTCTCTCTTTCTCTCTCTCTTTCTCTCTCTCTCTCTTTCTCTCTCTCTCTTTCTCTCTCTCTCTTTCTCTCTCTCTCTCTTTCTCTCTCTCTCTTTCTCTCTCTCTCTTTCTTTCTCTTTCTCTCTCTCTCTTCCTCTCTCTCTCTCTCTCTTCCTCTCTCTCTCTCTCTCTCTCTTCCTCTCTCTCTCTCTTCCTCTCTCTCTCTCTCTCTCTTCCTCTCTCTCTCTCTCTTCCTCTCTCTCTCTCTCTTCCTCTCTCTCTCTCTCTCTCTCTCTTCCTCTCTCTCTCTCTTCCTCTCTCTCTCTCTCTTCCTCTCTCTCTCTCTTCCTCTCTCTCTCTCTCTCTTCCTCTCTCTCTCTCTCTCTCTTCCTCTCTCTTCCTCTCTCTCTCTCTCTCTCTCTCTCTTCCTCTCTCTCTCTCTTCCTCTCTCTCTCTCTTCCTCTCTCTCTCTCTTCCTCTCTCTCTCTCTTCCTCTCTCTCTCTTCCTCTCTCTCTCTTCCTCTCTCTCTCTCTCTCTTCCTCTCTCTCTTCCTCTCTCTCTCTCTCTCTCTTCCTCTCTCTCTCTCTTTTTTTATGTTAACAATCTACCAATATTGAAGAAATTTTGGTTCTATTACCCGTTGTAAGAATTACTTTTGATAATTTTTTAATGTTTTGGATGAGTTAGTCTTAGGAGCTTGTTTGGGGAGACTTTCTGATATGCATGTTAGTTTTTTCTGGATATTTGACTTTGGAATTTTTTGAGAATCACCTCCATTTCACCATTGACGTTTTCTGATACTTTTTTGAACATTTCTTGGCATGAATTTTCGCTTTGATATTCTATGGGTTTTTTTACTGACTCTGTGGCAACTTGAATTTTTTCTAGAAACATGTGTAAGATTTCTTTTACTCCTAAAATTGACATTAAATCACAGTTTGATATAACTCTGATCCGTCATTTTATTCATTTCTAGCAAATCTATTGCAATTTTTCAATAACTTTTTAAAGGTTATTGAATATTGAGCTCCATTTTGCTTTGGAAATTGATTCTCGTAAGAATCGATCTGCACAAAGAATTTTTTAAATATTATAACGTATACACACACTAGTGTACATCCTCCATCTAATATTTTTATAAAATCATAAAACTACCTCAGCAATTTTATTTTTCATAACTTATCATTTCCGATGACCTAAAGAAAAAAACACCAACCGTTGACTTTGTATTTAGAGTGGAGGATTTCTTTCCAAAGTCATTTCAGATAGTGGGGGTTGTCTGACTTGCTATTTGCTTTCTAGCTTCCCCCCCAACACTTGAAATGATTTCGTCTGGCACATTTTTTACTCACTAACTTTTTGTGACGATATGGAAGTATATATATATAACTTGGTTTTTCTTTTGTCTAAGAAGGATCTGATTATATTAAGTATTCCTCCAATAATACTGTATGATTTAACTTTCATGCGAAGACCTCATGCCAGTTGTTGTCAAAGGCTTTGGATATATCAAGGACTACCGCCCTAAGTTCCCCTGCCTTATCCATTGCATGGTATGTGTTCAGAGATGATTGTTAGGATATCTGTAGTAGAACGGGCTTGCCTAAATCCATACTGTCGATCAGAAAGAAGTTTAGCATTTACGAAGTGATGGACTAGCGCTACAGCGATTAGCAGTTCAAAGATTTTAGTGAAGAGAAGAAAGAGACTGATGGGGGATAATTGAGCGGGTCAGTTATTTCACCAGAATTCTTGAATACTGGTACCACAAAGGCAGTTTTCCAGCTATCAGGGAAGCAAGATTCGGCAAGAAATTTGTGGTAGAGTTTGGAGAGAACAGGGGCTAGCTCAGCAGAGCATTTCTTTATTAGTATAGCAGGGATAAGGTCAGGCCCACACGCCTTGGAGGTGTCTAGGTTCTTTATATCACGGACACGGGAATGGGTAATGATCAGATCGAGTGTGGTGAGGGAGTGGTTTGTGGGGGTCTAAGGTGGAGTTGGAAGCGAACTGCTGGGTCGTTGGATAGTGGAGGAATTGTTGATTGCATTCACCACACTATCATAAATTTTCCAGGGATCGCAAGTTCTTACTTCTGGTCATTTTGGTATACCTTTTCATGGCTGCAACTATTTCACTCTTACAATGGTTTCTAGCTTCTATAAATGTTTGCCTATTTGTATCTGACTTGTGGCGGCTGAATCGGCAGAACGTTTTCTGGATGCTATCTGACAGTGGATGTAGAAAATATGTAGTAAATGGAAATTGGGAGAAATAGATTTAGGGAAAGTTGTTTTTCTTTTTCTTTTTAATAATATTTATAAACTGTGGGATGTCCTACCCATTATATAAGTTATGAAAATATATTTATGGCAATTAAGCTACACAGAGGCTCCCGCGTTTCATCCCCAGGGGGAATCGTCAGGCTAAAATGGATGGAGTTAGTTTTGCCGGGTGTTTTTTATATACACGACTAACTATTTCACCAATCATATTCTTTGTTGTTCTCATAGCCAATCGTTGGACTTCTCATGAACAAAGGTTCGGTTGGTTTTACTTCCTATTTCCATTGTTCTGTCTTCTATAGAATGGCTTATCCCTGTTTCTTTGTTGTGTCAATATAATGGGTGGCCTTATTTTAACACGTGGTTCCTTGTATTTCTATTTTAGTTTTTAGTTTTTAAATTGTAAGGTTTTAGTTTAGTTTAGTTTTTTTACTTTGTTTGTTTATTTATTTATTTATCTGTTGTTAGCCTAAGGTAAATTTTATTCTGTGCAGGCAGCTATTTGCTATCTCACTTCTACAGTTTAATAGATTTTGGGGGTCTTTAAAGTTTAGGATTTCAAATTTCTCATTCAGACATAATCTACACGGGTCGTCTAAATTTCTACATGTACTGGCCTGTCATATTATTTTCCATTCAATTATTGGTGAGCGTCCATTTTCTTTGAGCTCACAATAGTGAGTTGCTAGTGCTGTTTTAATTCGACGTTCTCTGTTTTTAAATGTGCTTTTGTGGGCATAATATCTGGTGTTAAAATTAGGGAGGTCATATCCACGTGGTACTTCTTGTTATTCGGTCTTTCTTTGGCAAATATTGTGGCTTGATAAACAATACTTTTGGTTAAGCATTTATTTTTGTAGTGGACAAAGTGTACGATTAATGCAATTACATCTTTTCTCTTCATTGCTAACTTTTCATTTCTATTCGGGTGATTACTATTAGAGTTTTGTTTATTTCTATTTGTAGTGTTTATATTTTTGTTCTTAGTGTTATTTTTGCTATATTTGTCACTTTTTTATGCAATTTATTTTTTTCTTCCTCTCTACTGTTCTCTTTTAGTATTTTGTTATTGTGTGCCTTAATTATCATTTCTAGTTTTTCGCAGCAGCTGTAGGACAGTTTTAGGTTATTTTTATTGAATATTTTATGCAGGGTATTGGTTAATGTACGTTTTTATGTTATATATATGAGTTAGATACGTTTATATACATAGTTAGGTATGTTTATATGTTATATATAGATTGGTTACGGGGAAGTATTTTTCAATCAGATTTAGGAATTTCTTGCTCAGTTTAGTTTTTAGCATCTGATTATAGGACGGTGTATACCAGATTATATTTCTTTGTCTTTTATTTTTAATTTATTATAATTATTGGTGTCCTGTTTCTAATTTAATTTCTATGGTAACCACTATTTTTAGAGCTGTATTGTAAATGTTGCTTGATTTTTTAAATACATTTTCGTTGCTAGAATTATTGATAAGCTTACGTTTGATAGAATTCGGAATCTGTTTTACGATTGATGGGGGCGGGGTGATCGGACTTTGGGTTTATGTATATTCGATTGGCGGTCTCTTTTAAATAAGGTTCGTTAGTGTTTTATTTAAGTTTAACGTGACATCTAAAAAGTGAATTATTTTTATGTTAGCCAGTACTTCTACTCTTAGACCTAGTTTTTTTCATTTCCATATGTATAATTTTCTTGAAGTTTTCTCCCTTGACTTTGTTGGAATCTCTTATTGTCGCTAATCCATCATCTCTATATAGGCCGATATCTGTATTATCAAATATATTTGTGAGTGTATATAAAATAAATAACCCCACAAGATCTGATGCCTCCGCACAGTCAAGAGCACCCGTGGCTAAATCAAAAGAGTTTGTCATATTTGTTTTAATCCATTCGTCATTATTATTGATTAAAACTGATCTCTTACATGTTTTAATGATGTGGATTTCATTCTTGGATATATCAGTATACATCTCGGCAAATTCTAGGGCGATGTTGAAGAGTTCTTCTGATATAGATGGATAGAAATCCACTATGTCAAATTGTAGGAAGGCACATTTGTTCTATTTTGAAGCTTTAAGAGAAGGAAGGAGTAAGAAAGAGGGATATATAGGGATAGACGGACAGATGTGTGTGTGTATGTATATATATATATATGAGAGAGATTTTTTTCCTCGTAAGCGTTGGGTAATTTGTATTTTTTGAATTTCTTGGTATAGAAGCCAAAACAACGCATATATATTTTTAAATAAATATTTATTTATTTAAAAGTAACTTAGTTTCGATGGTATAACATCTTCATGACTATAGAAACAGTTTGTGAAACTAATACCAGGAAAGAAAAAATTGTGAAAGCAACCTTATTCATGTATATTAGTGAATGTAAGTAAACTTTGGAACACATTGGCGCTTCCTTCCTCACCCCTTAGAAATAATTGCCTTCCCTGGGGCTGGTGAGGGTGGGGTGTGGTGAGCTGTAGCCCAGTTCCGACTTGCAATTCTTCAGTTTTCTTCTTCCTGCAAAAGAAGGCAATGGTTCCATCAATGGTGCATACCAAACCTTCATCAGCCACTACCAGGCCTTTAGAATGTCCACTTTACTTTCTTGGGTTTCAAGTGGAAATATTCTTTTCTTTGGGTCAACCATGTGCTTAGCTGTGATATTGGAGGGGATTGGGATGTGTATTGGAGGGGGGGGGAGCAGATTGACCCTCCCCTTTCTTTTTTCTCTTTATTTTTAGGAATTGCTTTTGACTTTGAAACTGTTGCCGTTTGTGTTTATTCAAGTGACCGGTTGGGGGTGGGGGTATGAATATTTAGTTTCACTTTTCTGTTATTTGCTTAACTGGGAACTGGGAACGCAATGGTAGTGACAAACTGACATTGAAAGAGCAACGTTTCTCTTTGGAAGCTTTAAGAGAAGGAAGGCGTAAGAAAGAGGGTTAGATGGGCAGATGTGGATAGATGTAGATGGCTATAGAGAGGTATAGATGGGTATAGAGAGGTATAGATGGCTATAGAGAGGTATAGATGGGTACAGAGGGAGGTAGAGCGATATAGAGAGATCTATGTAGGTTCTAATTCAGAAAGCTTTTTTTCCTTAAAGCAAGATATGCTTTGATAAATTCTATGTCTTTTTAGGTTTCTAAAGTCTGGTTTGAAAAACGTTGATGAAATGGAAATTGTTTTTCGTTTCAGATAAACATCTGTTGTGTTTTGGGATTCGTTTGTTGTTTTATCTTTTTATAAAATGCACATTTTTATCTTTGAAATGGTTTTATTTGTAAATTAGAATTTTTGTTGTGTGGTTTCTGATCTGGGTGGCTCGAGTCGACTCATTTTAATAACTCAGAAGCTGCGACACAAATTAGTTTATCACATCCTGAATGACGATGTTGAACCATTTTCTCTTCCAGTGTTCGATTGCATAAATTGTTGGTCCAAAATACTTTCCCCGGTCACACCTCACAGTGGTTAGCCCGAGTTTTCACCATGGCTACCAACCACGTCTTTGCCATAAAACAATCATCTGTAGATACAAACACGCACTCAATCTTATAAAACATGCTTCAAAAGTGTAGGGAGTTTTTTGGGTTTTTTCAAAACAATACAAAACTAATCTCATTCAAATGGAGAATAGAAATCGAACCTTTGGTTTACTTCCAGCAACTTCGTAACTCTCGCTTTCTCTTATTTTGTTTTTTAGCTTTCGCATTCCAGGATTGGTGGTTATGACAAAGAAGGAAAATATCTGTTTTCTGGGTTGGCTATTGTTTTAAAAAGGGTGCTATGTGGAGATTTTCAATCCATATATATATATATATATATATATATATATAACAATTATTTATATATATATAAACAATTATTTATAAATATTATTTTCAAAATATTATTTTTTAATTGACAAGGTATGGCATAAAGGGCTGCTCCTTAAAATACGCTCGTACGGTATTACTGGGCAATTACTTAATATAATTATATCGTTCCTAACCAAGAGAAAGATCCAGGTTGTCCTCGATGATTGTTTATCTAAGCAACGTGACATAAATGCTGGTGTATCCTAGTGATCTATCCTTGGACCTTTATTGTTCCTGATTTTCATAAATGATCTCCCTAATGATATTGTGTATATTTGCTGACGACACCACACTTTACTCTCATCATGTGGGCAAAACGGATGCGACCATATCCGAGGCTGAATCCTTAGAAAATGACCTCCAGGCTGTAGTGGATTGGGGTCATAAATGGTTGGTAACTTTTCATGCCGTAAAGACAAAGCTCCTTTCCTTCAATAACTACAAGAAACCTCTCTAACCACCGATTGTCATGGCAAATAACACCCTACCGTAGAGTTCTCTTGATTGTTCATTTATCAGCCATGACTGGGCAGAAGTGAGAAGTAATTCTTCCTTTTATTTTTAGCCTGTAGTAAGAATTGAATCTTAAATCCCCAGACGACTCTCACGTAAAACTGATTGTTAATCAATGCCTTTATCCGTTGTTGCACACTTCTACCCGGTCATGGCTGACAGACTGAGAATAATTTAAATGAAGGGTTTAGTTTGAAATTCCGTATACGTTTGAAAAGATGTACCTGAAGAAAGTCTGAGGTAACATCGATTGAAATCTTGTAAAAAATGACAACCAAGATGAATCGTGGGCTGAATAATGCAAATTATCTTCATCTGAAAATTTCTGCGACATAATTTTTGTATTAATTCTGTAATTGAAATTTTGTGTTTATGGTCAAGCAATGTTCCAAACATCGTATTAGTAACTGATTCCATTTGTATTACACTTACTAATTTTGTGTTTATGGTCAAGCAATGTTCCAAACATCGTATTAGTAACCTGATTCCATTTGTATTACACTTACTAATTTTGTGTTTATGGTCAAGCAATGTTCCAAACATCGTATTAGTAATCTGATTCCATTTGTATTACACTTACTAATTTTGTGTTTATGGTCAAGCAATGTTCCAAACATCGTATTAGTAACCTGATTCCATTTGTATTACACTTACTAATTTTGTGTTTATGGTCAAGCAATGTTCCAAACATCGTATTAGTAACCTGATTCCATTTGTATTACACTTACTAATTTTGTGTTTATGGTCAAGCAATGTTCCAAACATCGTATTAGTAATCTGATTCCATTTGTATTACACTTACTAATTTTGTGTTTATGGTCAAGCAATGTTCCAAACATCGTATTAGTAACCTGATTCCATTTGTATTACACTTACTAATTTTGTGTTTATGGTCAAGCAATGTTCCACACATCATATTAGTAATCTGATTCCATTTGTATTACACTTACTAATTTTGTGTTTATGGTCAAGCAATGTTCCAAACATCGTATTAGTAACCTGATTCCATTTGTATTACACTTACTAATTTTGTGTTTATGGTCAAGCAATGTTCCAAACATCGTATTAGTAATCTGATTCCATTTGTATTACACTTACTAATTTTGTGTTTATGGTCAAGCAATGTTCCAAACATCGTATTAGTAACCTGATTCCATTTGTATTACACTTACTAATTTTGTGTTTATGGTCAAGCAATGTTCCAAACATCGTATTAGTAACCTGATTCCATTTGTATTACACTTACTAATTTTGTGTTTATGGTCAAGCAATGTTCCAAACATCGTATTAGTAACTGATTCCATTTGTATTACACTTACTAATTTTGTGTTTATGGTCAAGCAATGTTCCAAACATCGTATTAGTAACCTGATTCCATTTGTATTACACTTACTAATTTTGTGTTTATGGTCAAGCAATGTTCCAAACATCGTATTAGTAACTGATTCCATTTGTATTACACTTACTAATTTTGTGTTTATGGTCAAGCAATGTTCAAAACATCGTATTAGTAACTGATTCCATTTGTATTACACTTACTAATTTCGTGTTTATGGTCAAGCAATGTTCCAAACATCGTATTAGTAACCTGATTCCATTTGTATTACACTTACTAATTTTGTGTTTATGGTCAAGCAATGTTCCAAACATCGTATTAGTAACCTGATTCCATTTGTATTACACTTACTAATTTTGTGTTTATGGTCAAGCAATGTTCCAAACATCGTATTAGTAACCTGATTCCATTTGTATTACACTTACTAATTTTGTGTTTATGGTCAAGCAATGTTCCAAACATCGTATTAGTAACCTGATTCCATTTGTATTACACTTACTAATTTTGTGTTTATGGTCAAGCAATGTTCCAAACATCGTATTAGTAACTGATTCCATTTGTATTACACTTACTAATTTTGTGTTTATGGTCAAGCAATGTTCCAAACATCGTATTAGTAACCTGATTCCATTTGTATTACACTTACTAATTTTGTGCTTATGGTCAAGCAATGTTCCAAACATCGTATTAGTAACTGATTCCATTTGTATTACACTTACTAATTTTGTGTTTATGGTCAAGCAATGTTCAAAACATCGTATTAGTAACTGATTCCATTTGTATTACACTTACTAATTTCGTGTTTATGGTCAAGCAATGTTCCAAACATCGTATTAGTAACCTGATTCCATTTGTATTACACTTACTAATTTTGTGTTTATGGTCAAGCAATGTTCCAAACATCGTATTAGTAATCTGATTCCATTTGTATTACACTTACTAATTTTGTGTTTATGGTCAAGCAATGTTCCAAACATCGTATTAGTAACCTGATTCCATTTGTATTACACTTACTAATTTTGTGTTTATGGTCAAGCAATGTTCCAAACATCGTATTAGTAACCTGATTCCATTTGTATTACACTTACTAATTTTGTGTTTATGGTCAAGCAATGTTCCAAACATCGTATTAGTAACCTGATTCCATTTGTATTACACTTACTAATTTTGTGTTTATGGTCAAGCAATGTTCCAAACATCGTATTAGTAACCTGATTCCATTTGTATTACACTTACTAATTTTGTGTTTATGGTCAAGCAATGTTCCAAACATCGTATTAGTAATCTGATTCCATTTGTATTACACTTACTAATTTTGTGTTTATGGTCAAGCAATGTTCCAAACATCGTATTAGTAACCTGATTCCATTTGTATTACACTTACTAATTTTGTGTTTATGGTCAAGCAATGTTCCACACATCATATTAGTAATCTGATTCCATTTGTATTACACTTGCTAATTTTGTGTTTATGGTCAAGCAATGTTCCAAACATCGTATTAGTAACCTGATTCCATTTGTATTACACTTACTAATTTTGTGTTTATGGTCAAGCAATGTTCCAAACATCGTATTAGTAATCTGATTCCATTTGTATTACACTTACTAATTTTGTGTTTATGGTCAAGCAATGTTCCAAACATCGTATTAGTAACCTGATTCCATTTGTATTACACTTACTAATTTTGTGTTTATGGTCAAGCAATGTTCCAAACATCGTATTAGTAACTGATTCCATTTGTATTACACTTACTAATTTTGTGTTTATGGTCAAGCAATGTTCAAAACATCGTATTAGTAACTGATTCCATTTGTATTACACTTACTAATTTCGTGTTTATGGTCAAGCAATGTTCCAAACATCGTATTAGTAACCTGATTCCATTTGTATTACACTTACTAATTTTGTGTTTATGGTCAAGCAATGTTCCAAACATCGTATTAGTAACTGATTCCATTTGTATTACACTTACTAATTTTGTGTTTATGGTCAAGCAATGTTCCAAACATCGTATTAGTAACCTGATTCCATTTGTATTACACTTACTAATTTTGTGTTTATGGTCAAGCAATGTTCCAAACATCGTATTAGTAACTGATTCCATTTGTATTACACTTACTAATTTTGTGTTTATGGTCAAGCAATGTTCAAAACATCGTATTAGTAACTGATTCCATTTGTATTACACTTACTAATTTCGTGTTTATGGTCAAGCAATGTTCCAAACATCGTATTAGTAACCTGATTCCATTTGTATTACACTTACTAATTTTGTGTTTATGGTCAAGCAATGTTCCAAACATCGTATTAGTAACCTGATTCCATTTGTATTACACTTACTAATTTTGTGTTTATGGTCAAGCAATGTTCCAAACATCGTATTAGTAACCTGATTCCATTTGTATTACACTTACTAATTTTGTGTTTATGGTCAAGCAATGTTCCAAACATCGTATTAGTAACCTGATTCCATTTGTATTACACTTACTAATTTTGTGTTTATGGTCAAGCAATGTTCCAAACATCGTATTAGTAACTGATTCCATTTGTATTACACTTACTAATTTTGTGTTTATGGTCAAGCAATGTTCCAAACATCGTATTAGTAACCTGATTCCATTTGTATTACACTTACTAATTTTGTGTTTATGGTCAAGCAATGTTCCAAACATCGTATTAGTAACTGATTCCATTTGTATTACACTTACTAATTTTGTGTTTATGGTCAAGCAATGTTCAAAACATCGTATTAGTAACTGATTCCATTTGTATTACACTTACTAATTTCGTGTTTATGGTCAAGCAATGTTCCAAACATCGTATTAGTAACCTGATTCCATTTGTATTACACTTACTAATTTTGTGTTTATGGTCAAGCAATGTTCCAAACATCGTATTAGTAACCTGATTCCATTTGTATTACACTTACTAATTTTGTGTTTATGGTCAAGCAATGTTCCAAACATCGTATTAGTAACCTGATTCCATTTGTATTACACTTACTAATTTTGTGTTTATGGTCAAGCAATGTTCCAAACATCGTATTAGTAACTGATTCCATTTGTATTACACTTACTAATTTTGTGTTTATGGTCAAGCAATGTTCCAAACATCGTATTAGTAACCTGATTCCATTTGTATTACACTTACTAATTTCGTGTTTATGGTCAAGCAATGTTCCAAACATCGTATTAGTAACTGATTCCATTTGTATTACACTTACTAATTTTGTGTTTATGGTCAAGCAATGTTCCAAACATCGTATTAGTAACTGATTCCATTTGTATTACACTTACTAATTTTGTGTTTATGGTCAAGCAATGTTCCAAACATCGTATTAGTAACCTGATTCCATTTGTATTACACTTACTAATTTTGTGTTTATGGTCAAGCAATGTTCCAAACATCGTATTAGTAACTGATTCCATTTGTATTACACTTACTGATTTTGTGTTTATGGTCAAGCAATGTTCCAAACATCGTATTAGTAACCTGATTCCATTTGTATTACACTTACTAATTTCGTGTTTATGGTCAAGCAATGTTCCAAACATCGTATTAGTAACCTGATTCCATTTGTATTACACTTACTAATTTTGTGTTTATGGTCAAGCAATGTTCCAAACATCGTATTAGTAACCTGATTCCATTTGTATTACACTTACTAATTTTGTGTTTATGGTCAAGCAATGTTCCAAACATCGTATTAGTAACCTGATTCCATTTGTATTACACTTACTAATTTTGTGTTTATGGTCAAGCAATGTTCCAAACATCGTATTAGTAACTGATTCCATTTGTATTACACTTACTAATTTTGTGTTTATGGTCAAGCAATGTTCCAAACATCGTATTAGTAACCTGATTCCATTTGTATTACACTTACTAATTTTGTGTTTATGGTCAAGCAATGTTCCAAACATCGTATTAGTAACTGATTCCATTTGTATTACACTTACTAATTTTGTGTTTATGGTCAAGCAATGTTCCAAACATCGTATTAGTAACCTGATTCCATTTGTATTACACTTACTAATTTTGTGTTTATGGTCAAGCAATGTTCCAAACATCGTATTAGTAACTGATTCCATTTGTATTACACTTACTAATTTTGTGTTTATGGTCAAGCAATGTTCCAAACATCGTATTAGTAACCTGATTCCATTTGTATTACACTTACTAATTTTGTGTTTATGGTCAAGCAATGTTCCAAACATCGTATTAGTAACCTGATTCCATTTGTATTACACTTACTAATTTCGTGTTTATGGTCAAGCAATGTTCCAAACATCGTATTAGTAACCTGATTCCATTTGTATTACACTTACTAATTTTGTGTTTATGGTCAAGCAATGTTCCAAACATCGTATTAGTAACCTGATTCTATTTGTATTACACTTACTAATTTTGTGTTTATGGTCAAGCAATGTTCCACACATCGTATTAGTAATCTGATTCCATTTGTATTACACTTACTAATTTTGTGTTTATGGTCAAGCAATGTTCCAAACATCGTATTAGTAACTGATTCCATTTGTATTACACTTACTAATTTTGTGTTTATGGTCAAGCAATGTTCCAAACATCGTATTAGTAATCTGATTCTATTTGTATTACACTTACTAATTTTGTGTTTATGGTCAAGCAATGTTCCACACATCGTATTAGTAATCTGATTCCATTTGTATTACACTTACTAATTTTGTGTTTATGGTCAAGCAATGTTCCAAACATCGTATTAGTAACCTGATTCCATTTGTATTACACTTACTAATTTTGTGTTTATGGTCAAGCAATGTTCCAAACATCGTATTAGTAACCTGATTCCATTTGTATTACACTTACTAATTTTGTGTTTATGGTCAAGCAATGTTCCAAACATCGTATTAGTAATCTGATTCTATTTGTATTACACTTACTAATTTTGTGTTTATGGTCAAGCAATGTTCCAAACATCGTATTAGTAACCTGATTCCATTTGTATTACACTTACTAATTTTGTGTTTATGGTCAAGCAATGTTCCAAACATCGTATTAGTAACCTGATTCCATTTGTATTACACTTACTAATTTTGTGTTTATGGTCAAGCAATGTTCCAAACATCGTATTAGTAATCTGATTCCATTTGTATTACACTTACTAATTTTGTGTTTATGGTCAAGCAATGTTCCAAACATCGTATTAGTAACCTGATTCCATTTGTATTACACTTACTAATTTTGTGTTTATGGTCAAGCAATGTTCCAAACATCGTATTAGTAACCTGATTCCATTTGTATTACACTTACTAATTTTGTGTTTATGGTCAAGCAATGTTCCAAACATCGTATTAGTAATCTGATTCTATTTGTATTACACTTACTAATTTTGTGTTTATGGTCAAGCAATGTTCCACACATCGTATTAGTAATCTGATTCCATTTGTATTACACTTACTAATTTTGTGTTTATGGTCAAGCAATGTTCCAAACATCGTATTAGTAATCTTATTCTATTTGTATTACACTTACTAATTTTGTGTTTATGGTCAAGCAATGTTCCAAACATCGTATTAGTAACCTGATTCCATTTGTATTACACTTACTAATTTTGTGTTTATGGTCAAGCAATGTTCCAAACATCGTATTAGTAATCTGATTCTATTTGTATTACACTTACTAATTTTGTGTTTATGGTCAAGCAATGTTCCACACATCGTATTAGTAATCTGATTCCATTTGTATTACACTTACTAATTTTGTGTTTATGGTCAAGCAATGTTCCAAACATCGTATTAGTAATCTTATTCTATTTGTATTACACTTACTAATTTTGTGTTTATGGTCAAGCAATGTTCCAAACATCGTATTAGTAACCTGATTCCATTTGTATTACACTTACTAATTTTGTGTTTATGGTCAAGCAATGTTCCAAACATCGTATTAGTAATCTGATTCTATTTGTATTACACTTACTAATTTTGTGTTTATGGTCAAGCAATGTTCCACACATCGTATTAGTAATCTGATTCCATTTGTATTACACTTACTAATTTTGTGTTTATGGTCAAGCAATGTTCCAAACATCGTATTAGTAATCTTATTCTATTTGTATTACACTTACTAATTTTGTGTTTATGGTCAAGCAATGTTCCAAACATCGTATTAGTAACCTGATTCCATTTGTATTACACTTACTAATTTTGTGTTTATGGTCAAGCAATGTTCCAAACATCGTATTAGTAACCTGATTCCATTTGTATTACACTTACTAATTTTGTGTTTATGGTCAAGCAATGTTCCAAACATCGTATTAGTAATCTGATTCCATTTGTATTACACTTACTAATTTTGTGTTTATGGTCAAGCAATGTTCCACACATCGTATTAGTAATCTGATTCCATTTGTATTACACTTACTAATTTTGTGTTTATGGTCAAGCAATGTTCCAAACATCGTATTAGTAATCTTATTCTATTTGTATTACACTTACTAATTTTGTGTTTATGGTCAAGCAATGTTCCAAACATCGTATTAGTAACCTGATTCCATTTGTATTACACTTACTAATTTTGTGTTTATGGTCAAGCAATGTTCCAAACATCGTATTAGTAATCTGATTCCATTTGTATTACACTTACTAATTTTGTGTTTATGGTCAAGCAATGTTCCAAACATCGTATTAGTAATCTGATTCCATTTGTATTACACTTACTAATTTTGTGTTTATGGTCAAGCAATGTTCTAAACATCGTATTAGTAACCGATTCCATTTGTATTACACTTACTAATTTTGTGTTTATGGTCAAGCAATGTTCCAAACATCGTATTAGTAACCTGATTTTATTTGTATTACACTTACTAATTTTGTGTTTATGGTCAAGCAATGTTCCAAACATCGTATTAGTAACTGATTCCATTTGTATTACACTTACTAATTTTGTGTTTATGGTCAAGCAATGTTCCAAACATCGTATTAGTAACCTGATTCCATTTGTATTACACTTACTAATTTTGTGTTTATGGTCAAGCAATGTTCCAAACATCGTATTAGTAATCTGATTCCATTTGTATTACACTTACTGATTTTGTGTTTATGGTCAAGCAATGTTCCAAACATCATATTAGTAATCTGATTCCATTTGTATTACACTTACTAATTTTGTGTTTATGGTTAAGCAATGTTCCAAACATCATATTAGTAATCTGATTCCATTTGTATTACACTTACTAATTTTGTGTTTATGGTCAAGCAATGTTCCAAACATCATATTAGTAATCTGATTCCATTTGTATTACACTTACTAATTTTGTGTTTATGGTCAAGCAATGTTCCAAACATCATATTAGTAATCTGATTCCATTTGTATTACACTTACTGATTTTGTGTTTATGGTCAAGCAATGTTCCAAACATCATATTAGTAATCTGATTCCATTTGTATTACACTTACTAATTTTGTGTTTATGGTTAAGCAATGTTCCAAACATCATATTAGTAATCTGATTCCATTTGTATTACACTTACTAATTTTGTGTTTATGGTTAAGCAATGTTCCAAACATCATATTAGTAATCTGATTCCATTTGTATTACACTTACTAATTTTGTGTTTATGGTCAAGCAATGTTCCAAACATCGTATTAGTAACTGATTCCATTTGTATTACACTTACTAATTTTGTGTTTATGGTCAAGCAATGTTCCAAACATCATATTAGTAATCTGATTCCATTTGTATTACACTTACTAATTTTGTGTTTATGGTCAAGCAATGTTCCAAACATCGTATTAGTAATCTGATTCCATTTGTATTACACTTACTAATTTTGTGTTTATGGTCAAGCAATGTTCCAAACATCATATTAGTAATCTGATTCCATTTGTATTACACTTACTAATTTTGTGTTTATGGTCAAGCAATGTTCCAAACATCGTATTAGTAATCTGATTCCATTTGTATTACACTTACTAATTTTGTGTTTATGGTCAAGCAATGTTCCAAACATCATATTAGTAATCTGATTCCATTTGTATTACACTTACTAATTTTGTGTTTATGGTCAAGCAATGTTCCAAACATCGTATTAGTAATCTGATTCCATTTGTATTACACTTACTAATTTTGTGTTTATGGTCAAGCAATGTTCTAAACATCGTATTAGTAACCGATTCCATTTGTATTACACTTACTAATTTTGTGTTTATGGTCAAGCAATGTTCCAAACATCGTATTAGTAACCTGATTCCATTTGTATTACACTTACTAATTTTGTGTTTATGGTCAAGCAATGTTCCAAACATCGTATTAGTAACTGATTCCATTTGTATTACACTTACTAATTTTGTGTTTATGGTCAAGCAATGTTCCAAACATCATATTAGTAATCTGATTCCATTTGTATTACACTTACTGATTTTGTGTTTATGGTCAAGCAATGTTCCAAACATCATATTAGTAATCTGATTCCAGTTGTATTACACTTACTGATTTTGTGTTTATGGTCAAGCAATGTTCCAAACATCATATTAGTAATCTGATTCCATTTGTATTACACTTACTGATTTTGTGTTTATGGTTAAGCAATGTTCCAAACATCATATTAGTAATCTGATTCCATTTGTATTACACTTACTAATTTTGTGTTTATGGTCAAGCAATGTTCCAAACATCATATTAGTAATCTGATTCCATTTGTATTACACTTACTGATTTTGTGTTTATGGTTAAGCAATGTTCCAAACATCTTATTCGTAACCTGATTCCATTTGTATTACACTTACTAATTTTGTGTTTATGGTCAAGCAATGTTCCAAACATCGTATTAGTAACTGATTCCATTCGTATTACACTTACTAATTTTGTGTTTATGGTCAAGCAATGTTCCAAACATCGTATTAGTAACCTGATTCCATTTGTATTACACTTACTAATTTTGTGTTTATGGTCAAGCAATGTTCCAAACATCGTATTAGTAACTGATTCCATTTGTATTACACTTACTAATTTTGTGTTTATGGTCAAGCAATGTTCCAAACATCGTATTAGTAACTGATTCCATTCGTATTACACTTACTAATTTTGTGTTTATGGTCAAGCAATGTTCCAAACATCGTATTAGTAATCTGATTCCATTTGTATTACACTTACTAATTTTGTGTTTATGGTCAAGCAATGTTCCAAACATCGTATTAGTAATCTGATTCCATTTGTATTACACTTACTAATTTTGTGTTTATGGTCAAGCAATGTTCCAAACATCGTATTAGTAACCTGATTCCATTTGTATTACAATTACTAATTTGGTGTTTATGGTCAAGCAATGTTCCAAACATCGTATTAGTAACCTGATTCCATTTGTATTACACTTACTAATTTTGTGTTTATGGTCAAGCAATGTTCCAAACATCGTATTAGTAACCTGATTCCATTTGTATTACACTTACTAATTTTGTGTTTATGGTCAAGCAATGTTCCAAACATCGTATTAGTAACTGATTCCATTTGTATTACACTTACTAATTTTGTGTTTATGGTCAAGCAATGTTCCAAACATCGTATTAGTAACTGATTCCATTCGTATTACACTTACTAATTTTGTGTTTATGGTCAAGCAATGTTCTAAACATCGTATTAGTAACTGATTCCATTTGTATTACACTTACTGATTTTGTGTTTATGGTTAAGCAATGTTCCAAACATCGTATTAGTAATCTGATTCCATTTGTATTACAATTACTAATTTTGTGTTTATGGTCAAGCAATGTTCCAAACATCGTATTAGTAACTGATTCCATTCGTATTACACTTACTAATTTTGTGTTTATGGTCAAGCAATGTTCCAAACATCGTATTAGTAACTGATTCCATTTGTATTACACTTACTGATTTTGTGTTTATGGTTAAGCAATGTTCCAAACATCGTATTATTAATCTGATTCCATTTGTATTACACTTACTGATTTTGTGTTTATGGTTAAGCAATGTTCCAAACATCGTATTAGTAATCTGATTCCATTTGTATTACACTTACTGATTTTGTGTTTATGGTCAAGCAATGTTCCAAACATCGTATTAGTAACTGATTCCATTTGTATTACACTTACTGATTTTGTGTTTATGGTTAAGCAATGTTCCAAACATCGTATTAGTAATCTGATTCCATTTGTATTACACTTACTAATTTTGTGTTTATGGTCAAGCAATGTTCCAAACATCGTATTAGTAACCTGATTCCATTTGTATTACAATTACTAATTTTGTGTTTATGGTCAAGCAATGTTCCAAACATCATATTAGTAATCTGATTCCATTTGTATTACACTTACTGATTTTGTGTTTATGGTCAAGCAATGTTCCAAACATCATATTAGTAATCTGATTCCATTTGTATTACACTTACTAATTTTGTGTTTATGGTTAAGCAATGTTCCAAACATCATATTAGTAATCTGATTCCATTTGTATTACACTTACTAATTTTGTGTTTATGGTTAAGCAATGTTCCAAACATCATATTAGTAATCTGATTCCATTTGTATTACACTTACTAATTTTGTGTTTATGGTCAAGCAATGTTCCAAACATCGTATTAGTAACTGATTCCATTTGTATTACACTTACTAATTTTGTGTTTATGGTCAAGCAATGTTCCAAACATCATATTAGTAATCTGATTCCATTTGTATTACACTTACTAATTTTGTGTTTATGGTCAAGCAATGTTCCAAACATCGTATTAGTAATCTGATTCCATTTGTATTACACTTACTAATTTTGTGTTTATGGTCAAGCAATGTTCCAAACATCATATTAGTAATCTGATTCCATTTGTATTACACTTACTAATTTTGTGTTTATGGTCAAGCAATGTTCCAAACATCGTATTAGTAATCTGATTCCATTTGTATTACACTTACTAATTTTGTGTTTATGGTCAAGCAATGTTCCAAACATCATATTAGTAATCTGATTCCATTTGTATTACACTTACTAATTTTGTGTTTATGGTCAAGCAATGTTCCAAACATCGTATTAGTAATCTGATTCCATTTGTATTACACTTACTAATTTTGTGTTTATGGTCAAGCAATGTTCTAAACATCGTATTAGTAACCGATTCCATTTGTATTACACTTACTAATTTTGTGTTTATGGTCAAGCAATGTTCCAAACATCGTATTAGTAACCTGATTCCATTTGTATTACACTTACTAATTTTGTGTTTATGGTCAAGCAATGTTCCAAACATCGTATTAGTAACTGATTCCATTTGTATTACACTTACTAATTTTGTGTTTATGGTCAAGCAATGTTCCAAACATCATATTAGTAATCTGATTCCATTTGTATTACACTTACTGATTTTGTGTTTATGGTCAAGCAATGTTCCAAACATCATATTAGTAATCTGATTCCAGTTGTATTACACTTACTGATTTTGTGTTTATGGTCAAGCAATGTTCCAAACATCATATTAGTAATCTGATTCCATTTGTATTACACTTACTGATTTTGTGTTTATGGTTAAGCAATGTTCCAAACATCATATTAGTAATCTGATTCCATTTGTATTACACTTACTAATTTTGTGTTTATGGTCAAGCAATGTTCCAAACATCATATTAGTAATCTGATTCCATTTGTATTACACTTACTGATTTTGTGTTTATGGTTAAGCAATGTTCCAAACATCTTATTCGTAACCTGATTCCATTTGTATTACACTTACTAATTTTGTGTTTATGGTCAAGCAATGTTCCAAACATCGTATTAGTAACTGATTCCATTCGTATTACACTTACTAATTTTGTGTTTATGGTCAAGCAATGTTCCAAACATCGTATTAGTAACCTGATTCCATTTGTATTACACTTACTAATTTTGTGTTTATGGTCAAGCAATGTTCCAAACATCGTATTAGTAACTGATTCCATTTGTATTACACTTACTAATTTTGTGTTTATGGTCAAGCAATGTTCCAAACATCGTATTAGTAACTGATTCCATTCGTATTACACTTACTAATTTTGTGTTTATGGTCAAGCAATGTTCCAAACATCGTATTAGTAATCTGATTCCATTTGTATTACACTTACTAATTTTGTGTTTATGGTCAAGCAATGTTCCAAACATCGTATTAGTAATCTGATTCCATTTGTATTACACTTACTAATTTTGTGTTTATGGTCAAGCAATGTTCCAAACATCGTATTAGTAACCTGATTCCATTTGTATTACAATTACTAATTTGGTGTTTATGGTCAAGCAATGTTCCAAACATCGTATTAGTAACCTGATTCCATTTGTATTACACTTACTAATTTTGTGTTTATGGTCAAGCAATGTTCCAAACATCGTATTAGTAACCTGATTCCATTTGTATTACACTTACTAATTTTGTGTTTATGGTCAAGCAATGTTCCAAACATCGTATTAGTAACTGATTCCATTTGTATTACACTTACTAATTTTGTGTTTATGGTCAAGCAATGTTCCAAACATCGTATTAGTAACTGATTCCATTCGTATTACACTTACTAATTTTGTGTTTATGGTCAAGCAATGTTCTAAACATCGTATTAGTAACTGATTCCATTTGTATTACACTTACTGATTTTGTGTTTATGGTTAAGCAATGTTCCAAACATCGTATTAGTAATCTGATTCCATTTGTATTACAATTACTAATTTTGTGTTTATGGTCAAGCAATGTTCCAAACATCGTATTAGTAACTGATTCCATTCGTATTACACTTACTAATTTTGTGTTTATGGTCAAGCAATGTTCCAAACATCGTATTAGTAACTGATTCCATTTGTATTACACTTACTGATTTTGTGTTTATGGTTAAGCAATGTTCCAAACATCGTATTATTAATCTGATTCCATTTGTATTACACTTACTGATTTTGTGTTTATGGTTAAGCAATGTTCCAAACATCGTATTAGTAATCTGATTCCATTTGTATTACACTTACTGATTTTGTGTTTATGGTCAAGCAATGTTCCAAACATCGTATTAGTAACTGATTCCATTTGTATTACACTTACTGATTTTGTGTTTATGGTTAAGCAATGTTCCAAACATCGTATTAGTAATCTGATTCCATTTGTATTACACTTACTAATTTTGTGTTTATGGTCAAGCAATGTTCCAAACATCGTATTAGTAACCTGATTCCATTTGTATTACAATTACTAATTTTGTGTTTATGGTCAAGCAATGTTCCAAACATCGTATTAGTAACTGATTCCATTCGTATTACACTTACTAATTTTGTGTTTATGGTCAAGCAATGTTCCAAACAGCGTATTAGTAACTGATTCCATTTGTATTACACTTACTGATTTTGTGTTTATGGTTAAGCAATGTTCCAAACATCGTATTATTAATCTGATTCCATTTGTATTACACTTACTGATTTTGTGTTTATGGTTAAGCAATGTTCCAAACATCGTATTAGTAATCTGATTCCATTTGTATTACACTTACTGATTTTGTGTTTATGGTCAAGCAATGTTCCAAACATCGTATTAGTAACTGATTCCATTTGTATTACACTTACTGATTTTGTGTTTATGGTTAAGCAATGTTCCAAACATCGTATTAGTAATCTGATTCCATTTGTATTACACTTACTAATTTTGTGTTTATGGTCAAGCAATGTTCCAAACATCGTATTAGTAACCTGATTCCATTTGTATTACAATTACTAATTTTGTGTTTATGGTCAAGCAATGTTCCAAACATCGTATTAGTAACTGATTCCATTCGTATTACACTTACTAATTTTGTGTTTATGGTCAAGCAATGTTCCAAACATCGTATAAGTAATCTGATTCTATTTGTATTACACTTACTAATTTTGTGTTTATGGTCAAGCAATGTTCCAAACATCGTATTAGTAATCTGATTCCATTTGTATTACACTTACTAATTTTGTGTTTATGGTCAAGCAATGTTCCAAACATCGTATTAGTAACCTGATTCCATTTGTATTACAATTACTAATTTTGTGTTTATGGTCAAGCAATGTTCCAAACATCGTATTAGTAACCTGATTCCATTTGTATTACACTTACTAATTTTGTGTTTATGGTCAAGCAATGTTCCAAACATCGTATTAGTAACTGATTCCATTTGTATTACACTTACTAATTTTGTGTTTATGGTCAAGCAATGTTCCAAACATCGTATTAGTAACTGATTCCATTCGTATTACACTTACTAATTTTGTGTTTATGGTCAAGCAATGTTCCAAACATCGTATTAGTAACCTGATTCCATTTGTATTACACTTACTAATTTTGTGTTTATGGTCAAGCAATGTTCCAAACATCGTATTAGTAATCTGATTCCATTTGTATTACACTTACTAATTTTGTGTTTATGGTCAAGCAATGTTCCAAACATCGTATTAGTAACTGATTCCATTTGTATTACACTTACTAATTTTGTGTTTATGGTCAAGCAATGTTCCAAACATCGTATTAGTAACCTGATTCCATTTGTATTACACTTACTAATTTTGTGTTTATGGTCAAGCAATGTTCCAAACATCGTATTAGTAACCTGATTCCATTTGTATTACAATTACTAATTTTGTGTTTATGGTCAAGCAATGTTCCAAACATCGTATTAGTAACCTGATTCCATTTGTATTACACTTACTAATTTTGTGTTTATGGTCAAGCAATGTTCCAAACATCGTATTAGTAACTGATTCCATTTGTATTACACTTACTAATTTTGTGTTTATGGTCAAGCAATGTTCCAAACATCGTATTAGTAACCTGATTCCATTTGTATTACACTTACTAATTTTGTGTTTATGGTCAAGCAATGTTCCAAACATCGTATTAGTAACTGATTCCATTTGTATTACACTTACTAATTTTGTGTTTATGGTCAAGCAATGTTCCAAACATCGTATTAGTAACTGATTCCATTTGTATTACACTTACTAATTTTGTGTTTATGGTCAAGCAATGTTCCAAACATCGTATTAGTAATCTGATTCCATTTGTATTACACTTACTAATTTTGTGTTTATGGTCAAGCAATGTTCCAAACATCGTATTAGTAACTGATTCCATTTGTATTACACTTACTAATTTTGTGTTTATGGTCAAGCAATGTTCCAAACATCGTATTAGTAATCTGATTCCATTTGTATTACACTTACTAATTTTGTGTTTATGGTCAAGCAATGTTCCAAACATCGTATTAGTAACCTGATTCTATTTGTATTACACTTACTAATTTTGTGTTTATGGTCAAGCAATGTTCCAAACATCGTATTAGTAACCTGATTCCATTTGTATTATAATTACCAATTTCATGACTAATTACTACATTTGGTAGCCGCTATCTTCTCTGACAGTAAAATCTGCTCTTGTCCTTGGGAGAGATCCTGTGCAGAGTTTCATTAAGGTTTCCATAAAAAGTATTGTTGGTTTTATCGGAATCCAGAGTAGGCGCAGATGCCGATCTTAAAGAGACATATTTTGAACCGTGTCACGAAAGACACGATGTCGTGAACCTTCCACTGAGGCTTTGGTGAAGCGGAGAAGTGCAAGCACTAAAATCAACGCCGCAGAATTGCGGGAGTTTCTTTCCAAGATTTTACTCTGTTTACTTCCCGACTATTCTAATGAGCCAATGTCGGCCAGGGTTAATTTTGTAATAGTGATGATGCCAATCTTGTACCTGGTGAATTCTTTGGCTATTATTAAAGCTGTTCTTGTTGTCAGTCTTTTCTGTCCTATAAAGTTGGGGGGGGGGGGAGGGTCCAAGTTTCCACTGAGAGCTTCTGCGTGTTTATACCTTTATTTCCATTATTATGATTAATCAATATTTTTCAACCGTGTTATGGAATGTCTTGTGATGTGGAGAAGAAAGCACAAATGTTTAAAAACCGTGATGATCTATATATATATATATTTAAGATCTAGAGAGCAATCCTCTCTTATATATAAGTCAATGTTTACTTGTGTGTTATAGAAATTGTTGTTAACAGAACATTCAAATCAGTTTCAATAAGGGTTAATTTTTTCAAGAAATCTAAAGACACAATTGAAATTTTCTTTCGATTCCATCTGGGGTCACTAGGAGCAATTATCCATTAGGTCCATTAAAATAACAAAAATATATTAAAAATGAAATTCCTTCTTTTTAAATAAATTTTTGTTCATAACTAAAATAAAATTAAACAAATAATATCTCGGTGATAGAATAAATAAAATTTAAAAAAATTTAAACATTTAAATAATCTTTTTTCTTTCTTAAAGATTTAAAATTTAAAAAATGAATTTGTTTTAATTCGTTAAAACCATTTGTCATTTTTACAGTAAAGAAGCGTAGCATCAACAAGTGTCTTGTTTTTTTTCTTCTTCTTTTTAAGAAAACACCATTGCATTAAGTTTTTTTTCATTACTTGACCTCATATTGCAAATCTTATTTTTAACTCATTGTTTAAAGGCAAAAATTGTAAACATGATTATTTATAATTATTTATTACTATATCTCCACTCGTGAAATACCGAATAATTACCATTTTATTAACAATTTGTGAGGGCAACCAAAAGTGAAGAGTTCATAGACAATGTATTATATATATATTATATAATATAATATAAAATTTTATATATACACATTATATAATATATTTTATATGTATATTATATAATGTACTTTATATGTATATTATATAATGTATTTTATATGTATATTATAATATATAATGTATTTTATATGTATATTATAATATATAATGTATTTATATGTATATTATAATATATAATGTATTTTATATGTATATTATATTATATAATGTATCTTATAATATATATATATATTATATATTGTATTTTATAATGTATATATTGTGTATGTATTTTATAATGTATATATTGTGTATTTTATAATGTATATATTGTGTATTTTATAATGTATATATTGTGTATTTTATAATGTATATATTGTGTATTTTATAATGTATATATTGTGTATTTTATAATATATATATTGTGTATTTTATAATATATATATTGTGTATTTTATAATATATATATTGTTTATTTTATCATATATATATATATATATTGTGTATTTTATCATATATATATATATATATTGTGTATTTTATAATATATATATATATATTGTGTATTTTATAATATATATATATATGTGTGTGTATTTTATATATATATATATATATATATATATATATTGTGTATTTTATATATATATATTGTGTATTTTATATATATATATATTGTGTATTTTATATATATATATATATTGTGTATTATATATATATATATATTGTGTATTATATATATATATATATATATATATATATATATATATATATTGTGTATTATATATATATATATATTGTGTATTTTATATATATATATATATTATGTATTTTATGATATATATTGCATGATAAAATATAGTATATATGTTATAAAATATGATATATATTATAAAATATATTGTATATATATATATTGTATATGTATAATATATTATAAAATATTATATATATATATATATATATATATATATATATATAAGATGGGTGGATGGATAACATCTTTTTTTTAAACGTCTCTCTCTTTCTACCTCTTCCTACCTCTTCCTCTGATTACTCCCACCCCCTCTCCTTCTTGCAACTGATTCAATATAATATAAAGAAAAAAAGCTGACAAACTGTTTGACCTAGTTTTAGTATTGTTTTTGAAACAACTATCACCAAGAATGAAAAAAAAGAAAAGGTCACCCTCTCCCCTGATTTGGTCTCTGGTCACCACAAGTGAATAAATATTACAGTTAACATTTTTTTTTTTTACCATAACCAGGTCGAGGTCACACTGAAGCTGATATTATATGGTTTGTAAGTGTATCTTATGTAGTTTCTGACTTTATGAAGGATACAGACAGAATTCCAAATATAAGGACGCAACTAAAAAAATTTTTAAATAATAAAAAAAATATAAAAAGAATTAAAAAATCAAAATTGTGTCCTGCAATTGACAAAGTGGTTAAAATTGGTTTTGTATTGTTGTGGACCATGGTTGATTGTTGTTTTGTTTTCATTGGTAAACTGAGAAGTTGGAAGGGATGAGCAGGTGGATGGGGCGTTGACTCTCACTGTCTGTGCCTCCCCATCAGTTTCTACTTGGTGATGCTTCCCTCTGTTACAGATGACTGATGCGGCGGCGGCGGCGGCGGCTTTTTCTTCTCTCTCTCTATCCTCTCCTTAAATCACAAGACTGAAATCTGACAAGGAAGGAGCCCAACATATCAGCTGCTGTGATGGACTCCCCCCCCCCCCCCCACACACACACACTTATGCCCACCCTCTTTACACACTAGCCTTCAATTCTTTCCCTCAAGGGAGAAGAATTGTGGCAGTAGTAGTAGTAGTTTTTTTTTTAGAGTAATAGTAGTATTAGTAGTCCTAGTAACAAGTTTCATAATGGGGGAGGGGGTAAGAAGAGGAGATGGTTTTGAAGAGTATAAAGAGGGAGAGATGGAGGGGGCTATCCTTCCTTCCTTCCTAACATGTGTAAGGTGTTTTTGAATAAGTTTCTTGTTTCTTTCTTCCTCTTAAAGTTCATACCATTTCTGCCGCCGACTGGTCACTGAGATAAGTACTTTAAGAGGCTGACATGGCTTCAATCTATCTTCCTATTAAATCATTATGCGATTTCGTTCCACAAATTTACCAGAACTGTCCAAGACATGTGCGAGCGAGAGTGCATGCTGTAGACTTAAACTGACAGACCGTTTACAAAAACATTGATGAATTTTGAAATTTCTAATTTAAGTAAACATGTTAAAATAAGGAGCTTTTTAAAAAAGGGGGAGCAGGGGGGGATTAAAAAATTTTTTTTTTTTTATAAATCTTGAAATAAGGAAATGGGAATTTCAATGCGGAAACGTCTACAGTGTCTAAAACCAGGCAAAAAATGCCCACTCCAAGAGTCAGAAGGACAACAAGAGTTAGAATCAGCGACGGTGTTGGCACCAGTGTTAGAAATAGCAAGGTAAGATCTTGCCAGTATTAAATGGAATCCCTCTTTCAGGCTGACTTGTTGTCTAATGTTGTATGACTTTTTTTTTTGTTCGTTTATTTTCTATTTATTAATAGTTTAAGTTTGTTTATTGGCAATTTTAGTCACAAGAGTTTTACTCCTTTAAGCTGTTTCTATGTTTCGGAATTTTTTAGATGAGGGTTGATAATTTGTATTCTTTGAAATACTGTTCTCATCTTGGCGCAATGGATGAAGTGCTAAGTAATAATCAGTTCTAAGTGACAGTCTTCTGAAGGTTGAAGGTTCAATCCTCAGTGCGGGCGATATTAGTAATATAATAAAAATTACTTAAGACTTCTACCCAGTTGTGGCTTATTGAACAGGAATAATCTACTCCCATGGATTGAAAGGGTTCAACATTTTGTATAGATTTCAGAGTTAGACAAGACGCACGTGAAGAATGTCAGAGGTTACATCGGCTGAAACGTTGAGAGAATAACATCCGAGATAATAGTCGACCGAATAAGCAAAATAATATTAACTAACATGTTACTATAAACATTTGATTCTGACTCTTAATCTTATAAAAAAAAAAAAATTGATTGGATAATTATCTTATAACAATTTACCAAAAGTCTGTCTTGTATACTTATAAAATGTTATAAAATTACTGGACATAAGTCAATTGAGCAGAAAGTTAGTGACCATTATTTTATTTATTTTTTTATTTTTAAAAACTATGCAACAAAATTACTTTTCTGCAGATGGCATTGAGCCCTACGAGTGTTTTAGAAATACTAGTTTTTGAAAACCGAACCTAAACAGATTTTCAGAGGATTAAAGTTGGGGTGGAGGTCTTGCAATTTTTAAATAAAATTTATTCTCAATGGCTGAAAAATGTTTTAAGTATATTAATATTTTCTCCCCCCCCCCCCCCCCTCAGGGTGGGGATGGGGGGGGGGGGGTTATAGATAAAATCCGAGAGAATGTATATAAAAAATACTATGGAAAAGTGGGCAAACCACGAAATATAAAAACCAAAATCACACCCAAACACCATCAGTATTTCGGGGAGGGGGAGGGGGGGGGGCTCTGAAGAAGTTTCTTTCAATAAAAATAAAGTTTAAAAAAGTTTAGTCCACTGATGATGTTAGGATCTGATTTGTCCAATTTTATATAGACAATCTATTGTGAAAACAGGAAATGTTAGCATAAACATATGATAAGGTACCCGTAGACTCATACTGTCATGAAACTTAAATTGATTTCAAATTTATTCAACTAGTTGGAGCTTAGGGGTACATTTTGTATCTCTGTAGTTTGAGCCCTCACCATCTAACTCTGGAAGGAATGGTTTCAGCAGTGTTCAGCAGGCTTTCTTAGTTTTATTTGTCCCCTTAAAATGCTATTTGAAAAAATTATAGTCGCTTTTAACAGTAACAGCATATAAAAAGAAAAAGGTGTTACTGCACATGTGCACGTTAGTCTGGTCTAAACTGACAGTCGCATTAACCCTTATCTCCGAGTGGCTTTTGTGCTTACTCATTAGTATACAAAAAACAAATTAAAAAATGCGTATAGAGAAGTCATAGAAGGCTATAACAATGCAGGAAATGGAAATATGTCGGTGTTGAAGACGAAAACAGTGATTTCTTTTCATTCAAATTTTATTTTTTAAATATATTATTTATTATTGTATAATTATAAAAAATATATACATTAAAAAAAAAAAATCAGTTTATTTTGTCTTCCTTCTAAACACTGACATATTTCCATTTCTTGCATTGTGATAGCCTTCTAATACTCCTCTATATACGTATTATACGCAATGCTTCAAGAAAACTACATCTCCTTATTAAAAAAAAAAAACTTGAATTTCATCAATTATTCCTTTTGAAAATCACTGTGATGCTAAATTTGGAAAATTGTATTCCTTATAAGAAAAAAAATAATAAACTGAATTATTTAATATAATTGAATAAATGTTAAAAATAAAAAGATAATTGTCTGATTGTTGATTTAAAAAAAAAAAAAAATCAACGCATTGGTTTGTTTACAAATAGTTTTTTAGCAGCCTCCCCAACCATAAACGCGCAGGCGAGGGGGGTGAGGTCATGAGCTGATACAATCTGTCGCAAGTTAATGATTCAATGATGTAGTGGTTGTTCATTATTCTTGCCATCTATTTAAGTTACGGTCAGAAGTTTCTGCTTTTTCATTTTGGTACTCTTCCAATATTAGATCACCCAAATGGTTTCTAATCTAGGGTGAGAGTTAATGGAATTAGATAACTTGGTAGAACACATATTGGAAGAGCCCCAAACAAAAAAAGGGTTAAAAACGCTTAAAATAAACAATAATTCAAAATAATTTTACTATTAACAAAAAGGACTGAAATTAATTTATTTTTAATCTATTTTAAAATATTGAATTTTGTAAATTAATTTTCTGGATAAAATTGTCGATTCCCAACCAAAATGGCGGACAATAAATCTTCTGCAGTTTTCTGATTATTTTTTTTCCAAACTCACAAATGAGTAAGTAAACCCAAATAGTTTGGGACTATATTTCCTTGTATTTCCTTTAAAATAATTTATGGTAAATTTTAAATTAGTCCAAAACAATTTACTTGGGTTTACTGACTCATTTGTGAGGTTAGAAAACTGCAGACGATTTATTGTCTGCCATTTTGGTTGGGAGTCGACAATTATACCAATTCTTTTCTACTAATAGATTGAAATCGCATCATACTGTTATTGCGTAAAAGCGAAATCGAACAAATTTTCTAAATAATACAAAAATATACAAATAATTACTTGATTTTAACGTTTTTTAGATTTATTTAAAATCGGAATTGAATATCCAAAAAACAATTATATAAAAAAGTTTCTTATTTTTAACTCCCCACCCCTAAGTTACATAAAAATTCTGGATAAAATAAGAGAAGTCTTATTTTTTTAATTTATTCAAAGAATAAATTAATTCTGTTTTAAATTTGTATAAAAAGTTTAAATCATTAGATTTCCTGGGTTTAATTTGTGAAAAAAATTGAAAAATCTAATCAAATATAACTTTTGAAAATATATTTTTTAAATTTATTGATATTTTTCTCTATAAAATTTGAAAATATGTCCTTTAAAATTTTTTTTTTTTTTTTTTTAATTAGTAATTATTTTAACGTTCTCCAGAACTTATATTTCGATGATTGCCTATTTTGTTTGTTTACCGATCAAACTAAATAAAAACATCTTTAAAATCATATTAAAATTAATGTGAATTTTGTTTTTAAATAATTAAATTTATAATTAGAAATGAACATGAGAATTTTTGGTTATTCGGAAGAGTAACCCAGCCCTGATTTATACGTTTAGCTTATGTAATTGTTGTGAAGTTGTCCAACAGTAAATAATAAATAAAGGAAGTCAAGTCGAGGGGTGGTTTAACAAGTGTATTAACAAAGTAAGAAAGTGACTAGCACTTGGCTAGACAGTTACAAGACTGTGTTTTGTCTTCTGTGTGTCTCTGGTGACTCACACTATTTATAGTGACAACCGGTGTAGTTTCTCCTGTGTAAGAACGGCCGGTGTAACACCCCCCTTTGAAAATATCCCCTCTGGGGATTAATAACGTTCTTTTTTACTTCAGCTTCCGCTTGAATGGCTGCTATCACCATATCCTCCAATGGTTCTGTCTGCTTAGGTATCAACCTTGATAACCCGTCTGCATGACCAAATTTCTTAGATGGTACATACTCCATTTGAAAATTGTAGTTAAGAAGAATGGTACCCCATCTTTGGAGTCTATTCACAGTGTGTTGTGGTAGTCCCTTTTTCGATCCGAAAATCGTTAATAAGGGTCTGTGGTCTGTTTGTAACAGAAATTGTCTACCGTGCAGGAAACGATGAAATTTCTTTACCGCGAATATAATGCTTAGAGCCTCTTACTCAATTTGAGAGTAGTTTTTTTCGGCTGGTAGAAGTGTTCGGGATGCATGGGCTATGGGTTTTAATTTTCCATCATCCATTTTGTGCAATATGCATGTTCCTATACCATAGTTGCTGGCATCGCTTGCAACTACAATATCACGCTTGGGATTATAATGTGCCAGAAACAAGTCAGACGTTAAGATATCTTTAATTTTCTGAAACGCTTCTTCGCACTCTTGCGTCCAGACCCATTTTTGGTCCTTCTTTAACAGTTCATTTAAGGGTGATCTTAGTTTATGCATGTTTGGTACGAACACATTGTAGTAATTCGCCAACCCTAAAAAGCTTTGTAGAGACGCAATATTTTCTGGAGCAGGCGTGTTCCGTATCGTCATTGCCCTATCTGGGTCTGGCCTTCTTCCTTGCTCATCGATGATTTGCCCTAAGTATTTTATTTTTTCCATGAAAAAAGAACATTCCTCATCTTTGAGTTTAAACCCATAATCCTGGATGTTTTTGAATACTTGGTTTACATGAGTCTTGTGTTGTTCTTTGCTAACGCTGTTTATTAACACATCGTCCAGGTACCCTACTGCGAAATCCATCCCACTTAACATCATGTCCATAATTTGTTGAAAAATCGCAGGGGCGACCTTGACCCCAAAAGGAAGTCGGTTAAATTTGTATAATCCCTTATGGGTATTGATACATATCAGTTTTGAACACTCTTCATCGACAGAGATTTGAAGATAAGCGTCGCTGAGGTCGATTTTAGAAAAATATTTTCCTCCACTCAGTTTCGCAAATATTTCTTCAGGGCTCGGAAGAGGGTAATGGTGATCTTTTAATGCCTTGTTCAAGCCTGTGGAAAAGTCAGCACAAACCCGAATCTCCTTGTTCTTTTTCTTAACATAAACTGTAGGTGAAGCCCACTCACTGTGATCAATTTTTGAAATGACAGCCATGTTCTCGAGTCTTTCTAATTCACCGTCTATTTGCTCTATAGCGGCGTATGGAACATTTCTTTTCTTTCTGAACACAGGTAGTTCATTTGTTTTGACTTCAAACTTTGCTACCGCTTTTGTACACCTTCCAAGACCACCTGAAAATACGTCTGGAAAATTTTCTTTTAATTCTCTCTTGAGTTTTTCTGCCTCCACATTCAAATCCTCAACCTTTTGGCAAAAAGAGCTTAAAGGCAGATCCCATAGGCTAAACTTTTCAATCAGATCAGTTCCAAAAAGGTTATTCGATTTTCGCATAACAAAAATTTTGGCTTTTACGGTCTTATTCTGGAAAGAAATATTCGTCAATAATTCCCCTTCGAAGGTTATTTTTTCACCACTGACTTGTGATTTGGTCATAGTGGGTCTCCCAAGCTTCTTCCATGCCTGTTCATTAATGATGGAAATGTCAGACCCACTATCAAGCTGTAGTCTTACTTTTTAAGCATTTTGACCTGTACATATTTCCGGATATTTTGTTCTTCAGGTTCAATTTTTGTCAGTTTAATGGCTGTCTTTCTATCAGATTTTTTCCTACAACGTGATGCCTTATGTCCTTTCTGGTGGCAGTTGTCACATTGTTTGAATATGTAGGGACACTCATTGTACCAATGGTTATCTCCACACCTCCAACACGGTCCAGGTGGATCTTTTCCATGTTTTTTTCTCTGGTTATTCATTGAAGTCAATTTTTTCTTCTGATGGATTTTTTTAATGTGCGACACTCCGTTTTCCTCTATGTCACGACTGTCCTGTTTCAACGCAACAAAACGTTCAGTCTTCCGCTAAGTTTTGTATTGTTAGACATGGCTCATTTTCGAGTTTATTTAAAACACGACGTCTGATTTCAGAGTCTTTATTTAAGACCAGACCTTGCAAGAATATTAGACATTTAAAATTATCCGATGATAATTCCTCTAATTTAAAATCGTCGCAAAGTTTATTTACGATACTTGCATACGTAATGTAGTCGTCTTCCTCTCTTCTAGTGACATTCATACACTTATATCTCCTGTGGAAAAGAGAAGTTTTTGTAGAAAACAGTTCTGTTAGTAAAGTAACTGCCTCCTGGAAGTTCAACTCACTGGTCTTTTTTGGAAGAATAAAATTCACGAACTTTGTATGCTCGGCAGCTCCTAATTTTCTTAGCAAAAATCTAACTTTTTTAGAGTCTGTCCATGTACTGCAGTCCGATACAAAAATATTCTCATATCTTCTATAGAAGTGAGCAAAAGCGACATTGTCTTCTGGATTATAATTGAAAATTTCAATAGCGCTCCACACAGCCGTCTGGGAGAATGCATTATGATTCTCATTTGCTTTCGTTAACTGTGTTGCCTCCAGAAATTTTCTCTGTTCCTCCTGTGTTTTTATCAAGAGTTCTTCGAAGTGTTTCTGCTGTTGTAGCAGTCTTTCTTGGAATCTTTCTTCGCGTGTTGTCGCCAGCTCTTTTTGTTCAGCATGCATTTTTCTCTGGGCTTTTTGCTGTTCCAAAGACTCTCTTTTAAATTTCTCCTCAATTTCAACTTGTTTTCTTTGAAGTTCCATTTGTTGTTCAACTTGCTGTCTTTGTAACGCAACATTTTGTTCCGTTTGGAATTTAAGTAATTGAAAAAGAGAATCTTTGAATTCAGTGTCCATCATTCACGAATTCAAATTATGCACCACACAATTTACACTTGTAAGAATAAATCAGTTTTCCCCACAACGTGCTTAATATAATTACTTTGCTCAACTAATACTCAAAGCAAGAAATATATTATTCCTTAGTAAAAAAAAAATTCAATCCCAGTTCTTTTGTTTGAAAAACAAAACTATGAAAAAGAAATTTTTTTTTTATATATATATATATATATATATATATGAAGAGACAAAATGGTGCCACACTACAAAATGAATAATGAATAATATAATATTTTTAAATTTGTTTTATATAAAATTATTTTCTCTTTTTTTCTTTTTCATCTTATATAAAGTTTTCCCTATATTATTCATTATTCATATATATATATATATATATGTAGTTTTACAAAACCAAGTTTGTCGCTATAAGCCTAATAAGACTAGTTTTATGGGAAATCTTTTTAACCCCTTTTCATTTTGCAAAAATGCGACTTGCTTATTTAACAGTTTTTTGTTAGAAGCACAAATGACTTACGCGAATATATTTTTTCACTGTCCGTCCTTTGCTCTCAACAATTCTGTGGTAGACCGTTTTAATAAATAGTCAATCCGGATCTTGCTCAAATATCAGATGTTGTCCTAATAATAACGACAAACTTACACAATATTTGTAATAGTTGACGCAGATAACATTTATCTTAACGAATCAGTGAACTGGAAGAGAAAAAAAATAATGGTATCAGTGTATTCAATTATTTCAATAATTGAAAATGTCTTTCTAGTTTTCGATTTTTGGTAGCAAGTTTTGAGTTTGTGTGTGTTTTTTGTTTTTTTCCTTTTTTTTTCTCGCTTAACTACTCAATAGTTAATTTGCTGTTAATCCTTGCGAATCCAAATATCTGACGAAGATGGGTTTTTTTCCGTGAAGATCTTGCGAATCACTTTGAGTGATTTTTGCAGTGAAATCGTTTCGATTCCTCGTCGCCAATCTGTTGTGAAGTTGTCCAACAGTAAATAATAAATAAAGGAAGTCAAGTCGAGGGTTGGTTTAACAAGTGTATGAACAAAGTAAGAAAGTGACTAGCACTTGGCTAGACAGTTACAAGACTGCTTTGTCTTCTCTGTGTCTCTGGTGGCTCGCACTATTTATAGGGACAACCGGTGTAGTTTCTCCTGTGTAAGAACGGCCGGTGTAACAGTAAGTATGGATGTTCAGAAAGACAATAATCTTGCTAAAAATCTTTAAAAAAAAAGTATTTATATTAAAAAAATTAAATATAATTAACGTCATAAATTTTTATTAGACATATTTTTTGAAGAAAATTTTGTATTTATTAAGACTAAAAAATAAGTTAATAAAATAATACATAAATTTTGGACTAAAACATTAATTTTAACTTTTTTAGTATTAATAAATAAAAAAATTCATATTTTTAAACACATACAAATTTTTTTCAAGAAATGTCTGTAATAAAAAAAATGCCATGACGTTAAATTTTTAATTTTTTAATATAAATAAAAAAAAAATATCTGCAAAAAAAGAATTCCAAGACTTTTTAATTTATTTTTTATTCCATTATGTCAACTTTATGTAATTATTTAAAAAAAAAAAGAAAAAAAAAAGGCATTGACGTTAATTTTTACCGCGATTATTGTCCTTCGAAACCTCCATCCATCCAAAAGCTAAACGAATATTAACTGATCAATGAAAACATTTCATTTCTGTTGTCTAAAATGATGTTGAATTTGATTTGATTTAAAAGAAATAAAATATTGAAGTTAATTTATTTTATGTTGAATAAAATATTTTATATAAAAAAGTGTCACTAATTTGTTTATTTACCCGCATTACATGAATAAACATTTATGGTAACATAAAAAAACGTCCTGCATTTTCTGCAATTTTGGGTTAATTAGTTGCGTCGACCCCCAGCCCGTTCAGTCTCTCAGCAACTTCGGTTGATTGAGGACTCCGGGATGGGGTAATACTAGTCGAGAATTTGTTCTCGACAATCAGTCCGGCAGGAACTGGGCCATTTCGGTGGCCTTTTATCTGTCGGGCTGAGGTTGTCCTAGGAGGTGCACTCTCCCAGGCCTTGCCTCCCCTCTTTGGGGTGGAGTAAGTTTATTGCTTACTGCCTGAGGCACCCTGATCGGAGAATGCCGACGGGGCTGCCTAGGCTATTTTTGCTAGGCCAGAATGCTCCTCCTTTATGGACGCTGGCTTGACTCTCCCCCACCTTCCGACCTTGTGTCATATATTCCTGCGGTGGGAAGGAATTACATAGCTGCAATTTTGGGTTAATAAAATTTGCATATATAATATGAGAGTAGAAAGTGACTAACTTGGGTTTACTTTCGGCAGCCTCGTAACTTGCGCTTCCTTTATTTTGTCTTTTAGTCTTAACATTCCACGAGCGATTTTTCTAACAAAGGGGGGAAAAATTGCTGTTTTCTGGATCGGAATCTATCTACCTAACAGTTATCGTTGGCTAGTTTTTTTACCTTAAAGTAGTAGTTTTTTTTTAAACTTCTTACATCAAGTGGCCTCATGCCTAGTCTGGAGCGATTTCTATTTATTTATTTATATATATATATATACCTCCATTACACGTGGCCTTTGCACAAATCATTAACAGATTTGACTAAAAAGATCCACTTCTGGGCAAAAAATAAATAAATGGGTTCAATTTTACAACGGGGACAGTTAAATAATGTCACTTATTTCACTTGTTTTTAAGACACAATTTTTTGATGAAATCGATTCATGGTCTTAAATTTTAATTTTATAAATTAAAACATTTTCTCGCTAATACCCTTTTTTTTAATTTATTTTAGCCACTTCATTTTTTCTAAAATCTTAAATTCGTTTAATGCTGTTAAAACTTGTTTTGTAAAAAAAAAAATGGTTTAAAATATATTTTTTGTGTCAGTTTTTTGTTTAATAAAATGTTTGAAGCAAGAAAGCAATAAACGATCATTGGAATGAAACTAATTTTGTTGAGTTTCATGTAAATAATTCATTGTTTAAAGCAGGGACGGGCAACCTTTTACAGAGTGAGGGCCAGATGAGACTTTTGGAAGGAGATCGCGGGCCGGAGTGAAAAACGAAATCTCAGAATTACTATATTTTGTTTACATGAATAAATTGTACAAAAATTGCATTGAACACTCTACAAATCTGATATTTTTTCTCAAAAGACTTCTCTATGTGATGTTATAAAAGGCTCCGACGAAGAGCCATTTTGGAATCATAAAAAATAATGACAGGGGAAGTAGCAAGTTGATCCAGCATTCGTTTTGACACACCTCACATAGAACCTATGTTTCATGCTCTTTCCTCGTCTCTCGTTTCCTCTTTGCCTCTCTCTTTCTCTTTTTCTATTTTTATCTCGGGCCAAGGATTTGAAATTAATAGTTAAAGAAAAATGAAATATACATGCATCATCGCTCGCTGATATTTATACATTTTTATCCGACTGTAAATCTCAATCGAAACCTACTTTAACGTCTATGTTACAAAATGATATGAGTTTTACTGGGAGATCCGTGGGCCGGATTGCAATAATAAAGCATAACAGGGTGGCGGGCCGGAAGGTAAGCCTTCGCGGGCCGGATGTGGCCCGTGGGCCGGAGGTTGCCCACCCCTGGTTTAAAGGGAAATACATCTTATTGGGATATAAAAAGGTGTTTTTTTTTGTTTTTTTTCATTGCTTGATTTATTTGTTCAAAAAGTGTATCATGTTTTTAGTTTTTTAGTGAGGGAGTTAATACTGGATGAAGTAATATGGAGTGCTGAAAAGTGTTAGCCACTGGGAGGGAATGACGGGACTGCCAGCAGTTTAATCTCTCTCCTTCTGTGCGCCACAAAGCAGGATTAAACTTACTAGTGTCTTACCGATCATTATTACAAACCTCCATGTCTTCTGAGAGCAATGTCTTCTGAGAAACAATGTATTCTAAGAATATAAATAATTATCCTACCTATAGAATTATATTTGACAACTTTATTCGGCATTAAATAACCTATAGATGGTTGATATGTCACAAGACAAAACCAATCTCCATGTGTCCCATACGAGGCAGGCGGTTCTTTTCCAACCTTTTATCATTCTAGAAGGGAGACATAGTTTGTGGATGTTTCTATTGAGATAGGTTAGTTTGGAAGTGAATTTCTAAAAGCCGTCCAACACATGCCAACGTGTAAAAACGGACATTAAACCAAATATGATAATGATGCTGATGATGATCCATTGGCATCAACTTGTTCTTTTGTTTCTTTTTGTCATAAGATGCCGCCCCAGCTGAAGATTGAACCCCTATCTTCCTCTCTCTGTTTATATGCTTACACTCCCTGACCTGTAATTTGTGACACCTTATCATATGCTTACTGTTAATCTGTTATTTATTTGTTAGTTTTACTTGTCTATTTGTGTATGTGTGTGTGTAACCCTTTTCTTAATTTATTTTCCTTTCGCTTGTCCAACGGCCAATCTTTTCTTTTCTTTTTCTTTCAATCAATGAGAACAAAATTTCTCATCGATTTTTTGTTTCTCTCTCCTACTTATTTCAAACCTCTTCACTTCATCGTTTATTTTCATTTCTCCACTTCTCTGTTTTGCATCTATTTATATTAATGCCCAACTCCAAGCTAATCTATCAATTTAAGTCGCGTTTTGTTTCTTATACAAACTAATCAGTGAGATTTTAATAAGACGTCATTGATAACACAAACTCCTTCATTGGTGTAACCTGCATGCTTAGCGATAAAAATTCTATTTCAAATTTAAGCGTGACCGGCTGACAGACAAGTCCTCTAATAGAGATGCTTGGTTGCATCCAAAATAAGATGGGTTCACTCAATAGATGCATTTAGCACTGTAACATTGTAACCCCTATATCTTCTTTACAGGCACCACATATGAAAGTCTGTAATGTTCCATACATTGTTATGCATGACATTGCTTCTTATGGTTATGTGTCACCAAGCTATTATCTTTGATGATGTCACGTTATATAAAACTGAAAACCGGCACTTGTATTTTTTTGGACGGTGAATTCATCTAACATTTTAAGAAGTATTTTCTTCCGCAGATTTTATGACAAATGAAGACTCGAAACAAAAATGATTCTATGTTGCTTATTTCAATTGCTGATAGATGTCGATATTATCCTACTCCCACACTCATTTCTTTACGTACAGTGAGTGCTTTGCCGCAGCCTCACTGCCTGGTGAGCTAAGCGCAGGATGTCCTTGCTAATCAGTGTCAATTTTTGCTCTTCCCATTTTCCAATTGACTGTTTTATAAAAATTGTTTTTTTTTGTGTTAACACATTCTTTTTTTAAACAACAAAGCCGGATGTTTATTTTACAAATTTACCTAACGATTTTCATAAATCACAAACTGTCAAAACAAACTCAGCCTTCAATTCCAAAAGCAATCGAGATTTGCATTCCAAGCTTTAACCTATATTTGTGTAACCCACTTTCGTAATAAAGACCTCTCTTCTCATCATCATAGTTATTACTAGTTATCACATTAGTCTCATTATTATTATTACTACTTTCTCTATCTCTCCGTGGGGAATCATGTTACAGCTCTGAGGGGATTGAACAAATGCTGAATAACCTTTATGAATGTCAAATTTTCCATTGAGAATCAAAGTGGCTACATTCATTTGGGATTTCCATTTTGTTTGTCTTTTCTCTTCATTGATTTCCTGTAAGAAAATATTTACATTTTTGTTGGAACGATAATTCAATGAAGGAATATATCAATAAAAGAAATGGTTTTGCAATAAAATCGATAGGATGCCTTAGAAAATGTTAAATTTAAATCCCATAAATACTTTCAATTTTCTTTTAACGACGAAATACACATGGTACAGAATAATATATTTTTGCTAAAAAACAGCTGTTGCATGATGGTCCTTTTTATTGATTTTTTAAACGGATTTTTATGAAGTTTAATTGAATCACTAATGGTATCGTTTGCTCATTACATGAATTGAATAAGATTGTTTAAAATTATAACATTCTTTGCAAAGTTACGTTTGTGAATTACCGCAGACAGAGGATAACTTCTGACTATTTTCTTTTATAGATAACAGAACGGATGGCCCGTACCATCTCAATGACAGGATGCTAGTCTGTCGTCTATTATACTCTCAGCAATTTATTTATACACCTGTTTGGAGTATTTGCTTATAGCACCTGGCATTGCCAAATGGTCACTCATCTAAGTATTGACCAGGCTCAATGTTGCTTAACTTCGGTGATTTGGAAACGTGTGAACATGATTTAGCCATAATAATAAATATAATGACTAACGAAACCCTGTGAAGATTTTAAATTAATTCAATAACGGTAAAAACACTTCCCCCCCTCCCCATTTTTCCATTTAAATGCCCCTCCGCAGGTACGTTTTATTATTCTTTCTTTTTTCTTTTTCAAATAGTTAAACGCATGCCAATCGCGTCTCTCTGAGCGTTCTTCTTTTTCCTATGTTTTTACCGTTATTGAATAAATTTAAAATCTTCACTTTTTCTGAAGACGTTCGTTGATCCGAGCAAAACCGGTTAAATCTCTCGTTTCTTGATGATTTTTTCCTGTATTAAAATGTGTTTTTTCCATTTGTCTTTTTTCACATATATATATTATGCGTTACCAATGTCTAACAATCAAGAACAATGGAAAACGTTGCTTATTTTCTCTTTTACTATTTCTGTTTGGCACCAACACTCAGCCAAGTTCTCTTGATTTTTTTCCCACCTTCTCCCTCATCTCCACCCCGTCCTATTTACATTGCTACACCCCCCTCCCTCCCTTAAAACGTAAGATGGATATTGATTGAAACCAATGCTTACTGATCTGCGGGTCAGAAAAGGAAAATTGAAACTGCTAATTTTTACGCGTGTTTTTTTTTAGTTTTTATTGTTATAGTTTCACACTGCAACAGTATCTATTTTATTATTTTATTTTTTCCTACTCAAATGGTTCCTTTTTTTTCTTTTTTCTTGCTTTTCTTTATCTTCGACCCGCTAACCCTAAACACTACACTACCAACCCGATTCTGCTAAAATTTGGCGCATAATTCTTTCATCTATATGCAATTTCATGAATTTCAGCAATTGTCAGTAATGTCTTCTTTTTTTTTCCTCTGAAAATTAATAAGAACTGTTCCGTTCTTGAAATCGATACCATTTTCTTTCTTTTCTTCCATTTTATTCAATTATATTCCTCAAATTGGAATCTATTCTACTTAGCGCGATACATTCGAGCTGCATTATAGAATTTAAAAATATGAAAGTAACTAATACGTTCGAGATTTTTTTCTTTTTTACTGATTCCCTAAGAATATCTATTATATAAAAGCAGTTGTGTGTGTATCAAGCTAAAAGTTAAAAACTACACAAGACACACCCACAAAGCTGATATATTCTTTTTCAGCATTGCCCCTGACAGAATATGGACAATTTTACTTTTTGCAATATTCATGCTTTTGAGGATCAACAGGAACAAAATTAGTTGGGGTGTGAGGGGTTATGGGATCTCGACATGTAAGGACTATTTTTCTCCCTCTCTCGACCTTTGGTGTGAAATGGTACTTTTTGTTCCGACATTTAGAAATTTAATATATTTTTTAACGTATATAAATGTTAGGAGGATATAGAGAAGTTTTAAAAGAAAGATGTTACACTTTTAAGATCTTCTATTTTATTGTCCATGCACCCCCCTCCCCCTCAGCAACGCCAGGTAGCCATGCTTGTCTATTATATAAAGCAGAGTTGTGTAAATTAAAAATGTTTTGTATCAAGCCCCCCCCCCCCCCTCCAAAAAAATGTATTATATATTGTGAAAAATATTAAGATAAGAACTTTTCTCTTTTTTCAAAACCATTTTGATCCTTGCTTTTGAAAATTTTCTTTGCTAATAAGAGAAAATTAAAAACATGGCCGACATATTTTTTAAAGGAAAAAAACATAACGTTCTTACATTTTAGGACCAGTTTCCATTTCACGACGTCATAATTTGTGGTAATTTTACAATTGTTAATTATAAATTTTTTTTTAATTAAATGCGTTTTAATAAATAGGAAAATACATGCTAAAATATTACTCGGTTTTGGGATTGAGTTGTATTTGAATAAAACCGAAAAAAAACTTGCATTTAAATGGTTTAAATTAGCCGTAATTTGCAATTAACTCACCAAGTGGCCCATCTCTTACTGAGCTTTTGTATATCACATTCACCTACTCTTACTGTATGATATTTATCACTCTTGCTTCCGTCACTCTCTCTCTTTGTTTATTAATAGTCAAATGTAAGAAAAAAAAGAATAAACATTTGAATAGTACATTTTACACAAAAGAGAATTTCACCAGATAGTAATATTATTTAACCGGTATTATTTAACCAATAGCTGTAGAGAGAGATATAGCGAGCAGAAAGTGACTTATTTTTGACTGGCTTTGCAAACTCCTTTTTTGACTGACTTTGCAAACTCCTTTTTTTGACTGGCTTTGCAAACTCCTTTTTTTGACTGGCTTTGCAAACTACTTTTTTTCCTCATTCAAATAATGTAATCCTAGTTCAGTGGGTGACAAAACAGGTCACAGTTGTTCTAGTAACCTTATTCAATGAATCATTTACAATTATTTTATAAAGGCATCAAATAATTTAAAAAGGGGTGATATGCCACAAAACAAGCAAACCTAATTGCATTATGTAAAAAATACGAAAGCTTGCATTATTGAATTTCATCTATTTTAGTAATAAATTTTTAATAAAATTTATTTTAATCCTTGTTCTGTTCATTTACCTTTATCCCTTGGACTAAAGGGTTTGCAGAGGGTAGTACCTTTCTGGATCTGTCTCCACGGGTACCCGCAGGTGTCCTCGACTCGTGCCCATGCATCAAAGCACTATCTGATGCATAAAATAAGCCTCTCCATAGTGAATGACTGCCCGGTGGTGGTGAGGAGCCACATGCTTAGCCTGTTAATATGCATTGGCATAGACAGAACACGGCGGATCTAGAGGAATAAACCTTGACCACAAATCCTGTTATTTCACGGGTAGCAGTAGTTCCAGTTGCACTCATCAACAAACTGATGATCTGGTCCTGAGAACAACGTGGCTTCGCAGATGATCATATATATTTGACAATGGGAAGGCATAACTGCTTCATTTAGTGGACTACCATGGACTATGTGCAGGGTTGGAATGCTGCATAAACAATACGCCTCAAGAAAAAAACATAATGACTGCTTCACCATCAATTGATGGATGACCCAAGATTATTTACATGTTTTGGACTATTGCCCTCATCATCTTGTGGTTGTTATGTTCATAAACGTTTCAATTGTTATACTCGCCAGCCCTTTTCAGGTGACATTTGTCATCGTATGTAACCTTCCGGGAATTTCGAAGTTGGGAAGCAATGAAGAAAATGTCTTTTTATTTGAAAGATTATTTACATCCAACAATTTTTTATAAATAAAAACTAGACAACATTACCGTAATAAAATTACTTATAGTTTTATAACAATTTGCTTCAATTACTAATTTGGTGATAAACAATATCATGATAATTAAACTTAACTTCAAAAATCTTATTTAAAAATAATAATAATACTTTGGTTAACAAAAAAGAAGTCCTACCCCCACCTAAAAAAAACAAAACAACAAAATTTTAAAATTTAAAAAAAAAAACGAAACAAAAAAAAAAAGTACAAAAACTGCCGGGTATATACAACATGTAACAAAGAATCGGGTCCAATAAAAGTACAGGACTTTTTTTACAACTTTTATATAAGTGACATGATCCAACAAAAACAAACAAGAAAATATTTATATTTTAGGGTAGGCTGGGTGGGTGAGGGGTAAAAATAAATACAAAAAATATTTGCTAACATTTTGATTGGTTACCCTAGTTTTTTCTTCTTCTCTTTCTCCTCCTCCTCCCCCTCCCCTCTTCCCTCCCCCTCCTCCGTACTTATTTTATGTCATTGCTGTTTAAAAAAGTCGGCTCTATTCACAACTCCATTCAATAGCGAATACCAATTAAATAGAACATGAAAAATTATACTAACACCACGACTTTTGCAACCTGTTAGTTGTATTAACTTACCATCAATGGTAGACTTTTTTTCTTTTTTTATACTCACAACTTATCAAGGCCTAAAGCCACTTGAGGATAGGAATTAGTAAGATTTTCAGTTAGATGATGAAACAGAACTATGAAAAGATTGAGAACCATGATTAATTCACAGGACGACAAACCTGGCCAGCGAGGGTTGCATTGAAGAGAAATAATATGATGGATGTGTAATGTAATTCTTTAAACGGGCTTAGATCTGATGACCTCAGGGAAAGATTGTAACAGTATAGGGAGATGAGTGCAGAAGATGTGACTTTTTTTATCCACCCTGGTAGTTTCAGTTTTTTTGGTTTCGTGTAATGCCCCTTCTATTTTTCAAGTCGTGTTTACGCAGTGTTACTTTATTTCAGTTTCTGTGATTGGTCAGCATTATCTGGTTATGCAGAGTTGGTTTCTGCACTCGAGGTTTTTTTTAAAAATATTTCAGCTGTTTTTATCTGTGCCCTACTTTGTATGGTGCCAGTGCTTTCGTTGATTCCAATTTCTTCTCGTCTTTTTCCAGTGCTGTTCCTAGTGCTCTAACTATTATTGGTATTACAGCGATCTTCTTCATGTTCCATATTCTTTGCAGTTCTCCGGCAAGCTCCGTCTATTCATTCAGTTTTTCTGCTTCCTTGGCATTCACCCGTTGATCGGCTGTTGATATCTACTGTTTAGCATGTTTTCCTATTTTGTTTGAATATTATCACGTCTGGTCTTCTCGCTTGGATGAATTTGATTTTTTATTTATTTATTTTTGTTGTCACTATTAATGTTCAATAATGTTTCTTTTGTAATCATCTGTTTAATGTCCGTTTTACATGCTGGCATGTGTTGACCATCTTTAAGAAATTGACTTCCAAAATAACCTATCTCTTTATTTATCCTTCTTTTCCTCAGGCCCATTTTTATCACTTCCTCCCATGTTTCCCTTTGTCATTCCCTTGTGAACTGGACCTGCTATCTTCACTGTTTTACATCTATTAACTCAAGAACTCTCATCCAATCTTTAAACGTTGCCATACCATTAAAGTCTCCTGTTCTGCACACATCTCCCTATACTGTCCAGATTTAATCTCCTTCCGCGGTCATCAGATCTAAGCCTGTCTTTAAGATTCACATTACACATCTATCGTATCATTCTCACATCATTTCTCTCCATGCAACACATGTCCTCAACCGTCACTGGCCAGGTTTCACTTCCATACGTCATCACACTGTGTACACATGCCTGATAGACTCTTCCCTTGGCAGACAGTGGTAACGCTCTGCTGGTTAGTAATGGCAGAAGTTCCCTGAACTTACTCAATCCGCTCCTAACTCTTACAATCACGCAAGCACCGTAAATATTTCTCTTCTCAAACATTTACTTTCATTCATTGTTGTCTTAAGAATGTTGATGCACTTCTCATATCCTGCCATCTTAATTAGGATAATATCTTCTTATGAACTGATTTCAATCCATCTGGTACCAGTTTGGACGACAATATTATCAAATTATCTTTCGTCTGATTATCTTTACACAATCCACCTGTTTTCTTGCTAACATTTGCCTACTCGACTTCGTTAACGACGAGAAAACGATCAAAATGGTTTCATTTTTCTTGGTAGGAAATAACAAGAGTTGGGAATGAGCTGAAAAAACTGCTAAAATTGCTTAAACTTGAATCCGACTTTGTTTTAAAAAGACTGACGACTGTTAAAATTGCTCACACTTGAAGCTTATATTTGCCCCCCCCCCCCCCCTCCCCTAAAAAAAAAACGTGACCTATTCCATTCGCCTGAGGCCTACTACAAGCTCAGTCTTCAGGGTGTAGTCTACCCTATAATTTCCCCCATAATTAGGTAGCTAGGTGTAGAAGAGCTGGCTTCATAGCTTTTCTAAGGATGTGAAACAAACAGAAGTAAGCAAATCAAGCATGATCGCAACTTAGACTGTGTCTTTAGACCATCTGACGATCGCTAAGAGCATGGAACCATTGCTAATTACTTATTAAAAAACACGTAACTTATTCAAGTACTATAAAACTCTGTCTGAGAAGATATTGAGCACTGGATAGAAGTGCAAATCCGAAACTTTGAACCCATTTCAAAAGCCGATACTTAAAACTATCAGTGTGTGTGTATATATATATATAATTATAAACTTTTGGTACTGATGAGGTACATGAGTACTGAAATATAAATGTATTTCTGTAGACCATTTTAAATGTTTATATAATATATATTTATAAAGCTCTTCCTTATATTGAGCACTTTAATAAAAATATTGGTTTTAAGTTCATTTTTATCAATACATTTGAACTTGTTATATATATATATATATATATATATATATATATATATATATATAATTGATTAGGCTGCTTTCTTTCATTAATGCATATTTCATGAAATACGGTAGACATTGTTCATTTTATTTGGATTATTCTGACTCCTGTTTTCGTCTTGGATGTTATTCTCGCAACGTTTCGGCCGATGTAACCTTCTTTAGGTGCGTCTTGTTGAACTTTGGGAATCTCTACTGAATTTCCTACTGACACCTTTATTTAATCTGGAGGGATAGGGGCATTGTTTTTGTTCCGTCAACCATGACAGGGTAGAAGTTTTTAATAATGCTTAATTATATTCCTAGTATCGCCTGTAGTGAGGATTGAACCTTCAACCTTCAGAAGACTTTTATTTAGAACTGATGATTACTTAGCACTTTATCCATTGCACCGCGTTTTTGAGTTGGACAAGACACATTTGAAGAAGGCTGAAGGTTACTTTTACCAAAACTTAAGAATAACATCCACGATGAGAACAGTAGTCCGAATAATCCAAATTATCAATCCTCATCTAAAAATGTTGAAACCCGTTTGATCGGTTGGCAATTCTTTCCAAAATGTTGCCAAATAAGTTAAACTGTCTTGAAAAATGTTTATATACCGAACATTCTGACTTCAGTTTGTTGGAATTTGGGAAAGAATGATCAACATATCAAAGGACAGAGGGCAGAGATAGAGACAAGGTCAATTTTTAATGTGGGGAAAAATCCAGCCCTTAATTGGTTCAAAAATAAAAATTGCCTCAGTCTAGAAGAATTTCTCCTTAACTGACCGAGGACAAAACAGATGCTACACTTTGCTCCTAGCCAAAAAGCCAACTATCTTATAAAATATGAATATATATACTCTGATGTTATCTTTCTTGTCATCGTGCACACTTTTTATCTGTACATGAATATTTTAGATGGTGGGAGGAAGGTCGAATAACATAAATAAATGGCGAATAGTAAGAGAAGTAGTGGGAGGATGCGAATGAAGTAATGAATAAGAAAAAGAAAAGAGAAGTGAGAGAGGGGGAGGAGAGAGAGAGATAAAGGATCTCTTGACATCGCAGGTGTTTCATAAATATTTGGAAATTCCAAATATTTCTTCATTTTCCCAAAAATCAGTTGAGCGAATGATTTAAATAGAGAGCGAATGATGAGAGAAATGATAATAATGTAAATAGGTAAAAGAGATTATTATGTATATTATGACGTCACCAAAAAGTTTGATAGATATTTGCAAATTTCAAGTATCTCTTCATTTTTCCAAAGATTACTTGCCTTTTATTTGATTAAGTTGGAAACATTGTCACATCAGTTTTCCTTTATTTTGTAATGAAGACATTTTCATTTTGTAACATTTCATTTTTAAACATTTTTTTAAAGGGAAATCGCTCCAGACAAGGTATGAAGCCACTTGATGTAAGGAGCTATAAAAAAAAAACTATTTCAAGGTCAAAAACTAGCCAACGATAAGTGTTAGATGGAATAGATTCCAACCAAGAAAACCCCGCAATTCTCCCCCCCCCCCCTCCTTATTCAGTTACATCATTGATGGAATGTGGGGAGTAAAGGACAAAATAAGGGTTCACTTTCTATATACTCTCTATAATTCTCACTTGGAATCGTCCATTATCTCTTCTAAAGTTAACATTTTTAAAATGGACGATTCCAAAGTAACACCTAACTATATATCTAAATGAAGAAATGCAAAAGTTGGGCTCGTTTTTCTCATTAACGGGGAAAGTCAAAACACCCTCTTTCAAGTTAATTCGCTTTTGCACAACAGAAGCACCATCTTTTTTTATATCCTGCTTATGCGATATCAGTCGTATGGTTAACTAATTTGCATATTGGTTTTGAAAAAGGACATTTTATTAATTAACTTATTTTTTATTGTTTTTTAATTCAATGATTGTTTTGATTTTAATATAAAAACAAAATAGTTCTGTTTCACAATATCGGTTTATTTCCTGGACAAATATTTAGCATTTGTGTTCAGATATTTCTTTCTTTAGCGGGACCAACTTGATTTTCAACGTGTTGCGATCTATTTCTAAATTGCAAGTGAAAAGTCAATTTTTTTTTTCTTTTCTTTTCGGTCGCATGTAAAAGATAAATAAATTTGTATCGAATTTACCAAAATGTTAACGTTTATCTATATGAATAAATGAGAGGGATTTTGTTTCATGTTTACAACAAAGTTATGAATGAAATGTTTATTATTTTAAATTAATCTTTCAAGTATTTCAAGTAGTGAACTTTGCAAAGCGATAGCAAGCCGGCAAAGCCAACTAGTAATATACATAGTGTGTATGTATATATATATATATATATATATGTGTGTATGTATATATATATATATATATATGAGGAATTTGAACAAGGATAACGTGACAATATTTCGAACTCAATCTTATAAAAAGCAAGCAATCGTTGATAAAGTGAGGATATGAAAAATATTTGGAAATTTTAAAAACTTTTTGTAAATATTTAATAATATATATATAACGAATACTGACTTAACTGGTCACGATTGGTATATTGTGTGTGTGTGTGTATATATATATATATATGAGGTTTAAATTTTACTACAGCTTAGAAGCGCCGTTGAAACGATAACATTAAAATTTTAGAATCAGTTAACATAAAGCAAGATTTTGTTAAACAAATGAAATATTTATTCAATCCAAATTTTCAACATATATAAATTTATATATATATATATATATATATATATATATAATCTCATATATACACATACATACACACACCATGACCTCCGTTCAGTCTTGAGAGACAATGGATATGCCCTGTAAGGTAGCTGCACTTGTAATTGTGAAGCAAAGGTTGTGCAATCTTTAACCACACCGCTCCTGAACTGGCACTGCTTGATTCCAATGGCAAGTAGAATACTAGGGCGTCTAGCCGAGATAAGCAAAGAGCACATACAAATTTCCGAATTGTCGCACATTTAGTAATAACCAGGCTCAACATACATATATATATATATATATATATATATATATATAAATAATGGTTGACGAAAACAACCAAATTATTCTTGGCCCAACCAAAATATATCGACGATATTATTGTGTGAAGTCCAGCTAGTATTACGTACGGTTATTGAGTTTTAAAAGATTTGTGTTCAACATTAACCCATTTTTTTAGATACACCAACTATGGCTTTTGCTCCCATGTTTACATTACAACATCCGCTTTTCCCATGACTTAACAATTTTGATGAAAATAGTCCCTTGGATATTTTAAATCCCGAAAAACTATCTGAAGAAAAGAGAGGACTGTTGTATAAATCACATCTTATCACCAAACTACATTTAATAAAAGAATTGGCTGCATAAACACAGCTCTATAGTCAGCACGTTCATACTCCAACTGTTTCATTTATATATCTATGTAGCAAGGCAATACCTCTAACAGGCCTGGCAGCTAGAGTCGGTGACTGCGGGGGCATAAATTACAACTAAATAACAATTACTGAGAACATTTTTAGCAAGGTACTTGTTAGTAATAGCCACCCTACAACCATATTAAGTTTTTGCTATAAATACGAAGAACAAAAGTAACTTCATATTGTTTGGATTATTCAGACTACTGTTCTCATCTTGGTGGTTATTTTCATAACGTTTCGGCCGATGTAACCTCCAACATTCTTCAGGTGCATCTTTTAGAACTTAATCTTCATGTTGAACTCAAACCCTTTATTTAATCCACGGTGGTAGATTGTTCTAGTTCCTTCAGCCATAGAAGTGTTAAGTTTGTTTTTTTTCTTAATTAGTACCGCCTATAGTGAGAATTGAACCTTCAACCCCCAGAAGATCATCACTTAGAACTGATTGTTACTCTACACTGTAGAATCAAACTGAAACTTAACCGGCATAAAGTTGAGGAAAATTCTTGCTTGAATGAAGTAATTTTTATATCATAGATTATCCACTCATGGACTAGCAGCCACTCAGAACCCAGAGAATGGGCTTGCACATCTGAGCATCATGGAAAGTCCTAGCTTTCTTATAAACCAACTTTCTAGGCTTCTATCTCAGTTTTCTAGTAAAGTAAATTCGTATGAATCAACATGGTACAAATTTGTTGACTGGCTGGATTCTGGTGTTGGGATTCTTGCAGGAGGGACCACGTAATGGTTGCTGACATCTCTAAGTGAAAGTGATATTATGGAATCGGCTGGGTTCGAACTTGGCACACCCAGGTCGTCAGTCCGTATCGTAATCCACTTGACAACTGTCACCTCCCTATTCAATTAAGATGCATCCATTCAGTCTGGGCGTTTAGCAATGAAAAGTCAATTTAAAACTGACAGACAGACATTAATGCTATTTTAAACTGACAGCCCCCCAAAATAGTAAGTACATTCAGCCAATCAGAATCCGGAGAATGAACTTGCCCATTTAAGCATCATTGAAAGTCACAGCTTTCTTATAAACCAACTTTCTAGACTTCTCAGTTTTCTAGTAAATTTGTGTGAATCAGAATGGTACAACTTTGTTGATCAGCTTGATTCTGTTGTCGGCATTCTCACAGGAGGGATCACGTAATGGTAGCCAACATCCCTAAGTGAAAGTGGTATTGTGGAATCGACTGGATTCGAACTTGGCATACCCAAGTCGTTATCCTAGTGAAGCTCAACTATGGTTAGACATCTGAGCACTGATAACTAAATTGAATGACTTAATCTGTTGCGCCAACCAAGGTAAGAGTAGAATAGTTGAATAAACCAAATAAGACAAATTATTGATGTTCACCTAAAAAATTCTTAAGCAAAGGTAACTTCAACATAAAATAATTAAACGCAGCACAAATAAGAAACATTTTAGATCATACGGCAGAGATAATGAGTGTCTGTTTATAATGACTGATTCAAAGTATAGAAAATATCCATATGACAACCAGAAAAAAATGTTTAGCATTTCACAAAATTGTGCATCGACCAATTCTGAAAATACAGTGAATCTGAGAGAATAATTTTGATAATATTTGCAAATTTTATTCTATGATTTTAGTCACATATAAGCGTTCACCTTTGTTTCATAGATGAATTAAATACGTATTTCAGTGTTATGATAAACATGCCTGCACTTATGGAGCTTACTAGCATGGTTGCCAGGCCTGTTTACAGGTATTACCTTACTATATAGGAAATCGATTATAACTATGTACCATAAACCCTTACTAATAATAGGATTTCAAAATCAGAAGGGCTGTCTGTAGCGTGTTAATCAGTTGTTTTTTGTTTCGTACGCTATGCTTGCTGTGTTTGTTAATTGCTTTGTTGATTGTTGATAATTCCCACTAAACTCGTTAGTACACACATGACACCAATTAGAAAACATGTACAAGTTGCTTTTCATTGTAAAAAAGTTTTTTTTCTGTTTATGTGAACACACAGTCACAAGATGCAATTGTTACTCAACTAGACTTGTGTATTTGTTTGCAGATGGCAGTTGGCTATCTCTGTACCTTGCTTAGTGTAATTTGTCTTTGTGGCAAGCGAAGCAGTTCACTCCGCTACAAATTCTGTCTTGTCACTTTCTTTCCGGTTATCCCTGTCTATTCAAGTATATTATTTATGTCATGATGTTCGTCATACACATTCATCACGTTAATTATGATTTAAATTTTTTTTAATATCATTTGCTTATCCAATTTATAATAAACTATCCGACTTACTTTGTAAACCTCATTTGTTTTACCAAATTCTAAAGAAATAGTTTTTTTGTTAATATTCGACCAATTAACTATTAACTCTGCCAGCTTTTCTGTGCAATGTTGTGCGTATTTCTTCATGGCTTTACTTCATAAAACAAGATGGCTGCTCTTTCTGCGTAGCGATTTCTAACTCTATCTGTGAATGGATATGTAATCAATGTGGGTTGTTTGTTTTTTGTAATTTTTGTTTATTGAATCGCTGTCTATTTTTCTAAAGGAGAACTTTTTGGTTTCTGAGAAATCTATAGAGGAAAGATCCGGGATTGATATACAAATGTTGAATGTTTTTCTGTGAACAAAACGGTCCGTGAAAATGTACCAAAGTTATTGTTTTGAAAGATGATCAGTAAGGTGAATAAAATCTTGGTCACTGGAATGTAGCATAACATTATTATATATATATATATATATATATATATATATATATATATATATATGTCTCGGAAGTTTCTCAACCATTAAAACTATATAAAAGAAAAAAAAACCTGAAGTCCCAAGTCGTTCAGTGGAAAATCACTCATGTAAGTCAATTTAACTTTTATAGTTATTATATTAGTTTGCTTCTAACATTATTTAAGGGATCATCAATTGTTTACCATGAAAAACTGTTTCGGGAATTTAAATATATATATATATATATATATATATATAATTACACTATTTCATGTATATAGACATAAAATATGATAAGGTGATATAAATTGTGTATATTTCAGAATTTACTTTAACAGTGCTCAATATATGAGTAGAGCTTATTAAGTAGTAGTATGAAAATATATATATGGCAAGTAAGCTACATAGACGTCCATGTTTCATTCCCACAGGAAAAACTGATTATTTTCAGCAGGAATGAAACATGGACACTTGTGTAGCTTATTTGCCATAGATATGGTCTGTGTTCTTAAAAAATTAAAATTATATTTCCAATCGATTTAAATATTTAATCTTTATCGATATTTAATTTTTGATTAGTCATACCTAAAAGAAATGGGAGGAGCTAATCCTCCCACAGTCTTTTTCCTGTTACTCATGAAAACCAGGAAACAAATTTAATACGAGACATTTTTTTTAGATTCACCAGTAGTAAATCATATTTCAAGCATTTTCATGGACTAATAGTGATTTACCAATGGAGTAGGAAGGAAATAATAAATGGCTGACTTTTCATTTTTTTAAAATTCACTGTTTATTTCAACAAATCAGTAAGTTTTGTTTAATTTGACATAATACATTTTAATTTTATTAATTTAGTTTCTTATGAATTTGGAAGTATTTTGAAGATATTTTGAAATAGTGCTGAGCAGTATTTTTAAGTTTAATTCCCCTAAAATTAATATCAACCTTTATGACTAGGATGAAAGTGTAGTATCTGTTCTCTTCTCAGTCAAAAGGAGGAAATTTTCGATTGTGGCGATTTTTATTTTGTCACACTCCAGAGAACTATTTTGATCTTTTGTTAATAGTTTTTTTGTTTTTTTTAAAATCAATTATTTCATGACCCTTTGGAAATTTGAAATGAATTGAAACGCATTTATTTTGTGACAGTGTGAACGACACAACGTCCTTATTTTTCCAAATTTTTAATTTAAAAAGTTCATTTAAAAAGTTAAGAAAATAAAAATTAATATACATATACCCGAGGCCAGAAAATACTTTCTCATCGACCGTTTTAAGAGTTCAAAAATAACTTTCTAATTTCCATGGAAACAAGTCCCGTCAAAACAACATTAAATTATAATTTTATAATAATTTTGATCAATAAATAATTTAATGACCGAACGATACTGAAATAATTACGGAAGGCGATGTCTTTATATTTGCGTTGTGTAATAAAAAAAAGAGTACAAACTGAGACAAACAAGTTATTTACTAACTTTTTTAAATTTATTTAATTAATGTTGTGGCTTAAACTTGAAGAGTTTCTATTGGGTTCTTATTAGTCAATAAATAACAGTTAATTAATAAAATGTCTTTTTGCAAAACCAACATGCAAATATCAGTTAATTGTTCTGTTACGTTAAATTTTTGTTTGTAAAATATACAAACTAAACTGTTTTTTTTTCCTTTTTACTTGGCCTTGTGGCTAAAAGCAAAGTGTAGTATCTTTTCTGATATTACATTCCATCTTTTCTGTCTTCGGTCAGTGAAGGAGAAATCCTTCTAGACCGAGGCAATTTAAACTTTTGTCTAAATTCAGTGCCCTTTTTTTTGGGGGGGGGGGGGTTTATTCTCTATGAGAGCGTCGATCTGTTACGCTCAAGTTTGAAATACCGTTTTCGTTGGTCTGTCCTCGTTAATTTCAGGGAAACACTGGGTGTGCATCGATGGGGTTAAAGACTATAATTTTGCCGAAATTAATGTCAATTAATTTACACCCTCTTCTAACCAATTAATGCTGATTTGGGATAATCATTAGTAGGTTCGGTAGTGAGTCAGACTGGGCTTCACTCTTCGGCCGAATCATATCAAAGACAGGAAGAATGGTAGTTGATGTCCCCTTGCTAAACACTCAGCATTATAAGGTGAGGATCAAGGGTAAGTGAAGTAATCCTGGGAAAAGAGTGGCGCCCTCCCCTACATCTCAGTGTACTAGCTAATGAAAATGGAGCCTTTGGATCGCCCTCGACTATGGTCGACCACTTTACTTTTGGACTACACCCCAAAAATATTATAAAATGTAACACAAAATTATCAAAAAGGTAATATGGTGTTATAGGCTGGATACAAAAGAACATAAACTTCCTGATCGAATCCCAGACAACACTGGGTCTCCTTGCTAGTCATTCATTTTTTTTTCATACCTATATTTTGAGATTATCTATATTCAAGAACCACATAAGTATCATCTTGTGCATCAGCGGTTAATTAGTAAATCGTTTCTCATTATCTACTTCGAGTTCAGTCTTCGGAGTTAAAATGAAAATGATGTTTATACTCTTTTATCTCGGAACTTTCACTCAGATTACCTCTTTTAAAGTTGCGCTAATAATCTAGCTTCTAAATTTGCACTTCTCTGCATCCCCTCCTTTCTTTTTCACCCTTTTTTTGCTAAGTGTGAATCATTTTTCTCTTCTGTATTCTATTCTGACCAGCCGACCTGTCCAGTCCGTCAATAACCATTTTCTGCCAATTCTAAAAATAAGCGCCCAAATTGGAAAGGAAGAGAATTAACAAATATGAAATCAGTTGCCAATCGCAAAGAATCCCTATGTTTTCCAGAGGTCGGGAGTCGGAAACGGGTTTGGCAATTTTTGCAGGAGACATGATTCTTTTCATCCGACTCTCCAATTGAGGAGTTCGGAGGTGGAAAGTCAGAGTTGGGAGTCGGCAATTTTCCATTTGTTCCAACATCGCTTCTGGTAAGCAATACTGGATTAGAAGTGCGGCTGGTGATTATGTAACCCTTACATCACTGTAAACTCATCATGCATACACTTTGTTTAATGGAAATCGCTCCAGATAAGGCATGAAGCCACTTGATGTAAGGAGCTAAAAAGAAATACTACTTCAAGGTCAAAAACTAGCCAACGATAAGTGTTAGATGGATAGATTCCAACCCAGAAAACAGCAATTCTTCCCCTTTTGTCAGAAACATCGCTCATGGAATGTGGGGACTAAATGACAAAATGAGAGAAGCGAGAGTTAACGAGGCTGCCGAAAGTAAAGCCATGGTCCACTTTCTATTCTCCTTATTTGCCCTTCTTTGTGGAGAGAAAGAGAAAACTATTTTTCTAATGACATTCAAAGAGCGAAAAGTTTTGCTTTGCTTTTAATGTATTCATAATGACAAATTGCAAGGATGTTTGGATTGTGTGTCGGGGGGGGGGCATTACTAATTTTGTTTCTTATTTGATGCTAACCAGATAATCATATTTTACCTAAACATACTTAGAAGCAGGAATGAAGAGTCCCTATTTATTGCCTCCCCACTAGGGCATAGTTAGACCCAATGTTTTGTTTTTTTTTAATGCTGGAAAATGGTCTACTTTCTACTCTCCTTGGCAAATCCTTCACGTGGTCCCTCCTGTAAGTATCTGATTCTTGAAAGAGTCTTGGAAACCAATGCCAACAACAGAATCGAACGGCTCAAAAAAAGTCGTTTATGTATATTTTCATTGGTGGTGTCTATTTACTTTCTTTAAACAATTTTTTTTATGGAAGTCGTTCCGGACAAGGTATGAAGCCACTTGATGTAAAGCCTTAAAAAGAACAAAAGATGATTAAGTTGCATAATAACAAAAAGGGAGAGGAAGGTAGAATCACTTCAAAATAATCAAACCTAAAGCGAAAATATTAGCATGACAATGACGGACTCGATCATCTATGCTCAAGGGACACATCTCCATGCGCAACGTGGTACTTGAGAATACCCCAACATTTAGCGAGTGCTGATGTAGAAGCCTCTCAAGAAGCTAGCCTTGAGTGCGGTCTCCAGTACTATCACTCGAGAAAGTGCCGACCACAAAAGCACTATGACCTCTCCCTCTACCAAGGATATTTAACCACCTTCATTATCTGTCAGTTATCAGACAAACCAAGCCTTCAATCTCCTGGACCCAAACATGCTAACTAATAGGTAAGCCCTTCAAGAGACCAATGGAAAAGAGTTACAAAGCTGGTTGACAAAAGAGTCTACCCCTAAACTGGTTGAGTGGTTGACCAGAAACCGGTGTTTTTATTGTGACACCATCACCATAAATAAAAATATATAAATTCACTTTTTTGTTTCGTTTAAAAAAAAATAAAAAAATAAAAAAAAAGTGACTACGCTGGCAAACTTATTTTTGTAATGTGTTGAAAAAAAAAAAAAATTTTTTTTTTTAAATGGTGTCAAATTGGACAGAGTTAATCATATCCTCTATTTCCTGTTTTCGGTTGATCCTTAAACAAGTGGTTCTCCAGAATTTTTAAGTTCTAAAACTTTTCGGATGACACGTCTTTTCTTTCTGTTATACTTCGTATCGTCTCCTGTTTTTGTTTGTCTATTTATATTTGTCATTTTACACTTTTCCATCCTGTAATCTCTCCAAATGTTGACCCACCCCCTCTCTTTCTTCTTCCCCCCCCTCTCTCTCTCTCTCTCTTCTTTCATTTCTCTCTCTTTCTTTCTTTCTTTCTATGTATGTATGTATGTATGTATTTTTTTTTTTTAACCTCACATTTGGCTACGACCCCTGGAATAAAATCTCAGGGTATTTAATTTCAAAATACCAAATTTCACTTTACCCTTAAATAGATGCAAGTGTTGCCAACTGTCTGAGTTTCATTTAATCTTTTTTATTTATTTTTCCTGTTTCATGTCAAAATAAAAGTGGATCTAATTAATAGTTATTCTAAAAAGCCAAGTTGTGAATTGGCCAGAAGTCATGCTAAGCCAAAATGTGTAAAGACCCCCTCCTCCTCCTCCTCCTCCTCCGTCCCCGCCGAAGTGCCCCCCCCCCCTCTCCGACATTTTTGTCTTGTGAAGAAGCAGGTAGGAGATAAAAATAGGAGCGTTTTATTTTCGTGTGAGGAGGTGGGTTGGCGGGTGGTGCCGCCGCCGTCGACTGAGGCCAGCTTGTCAATTGTGTATTTTTAAATAATACAAAGAGAGTAAAAGGCATGAGATAGTTCACTTTCTGTCTTGACAGATAAAAATGAATGAATTATTTCAGGTGGCTGGAACTAGGGAAAGTGAATGATAACATTGTCTTTTCACTTTCTGTCTATCCTCCCCCCCCCCCCATATCTTTATCCCCCTCTCTTTCTTTCTTTCTCTCTCTCTCTTTCCCTCTCTCTTTCTTTTTCTCTCACGCTATCTCTCTCTCTCTTTCATTCTCTCTCTCTTTCATTCTCTCTCTCTCTTTCATTTTCTCTCACGCTCTCTCTCTCTCTCTTTCTCTTTCATTCTCTTTCTCACGCTATCTCTCTCTCTCTTTTTCTCACGCGATCTCTCTCCCTTTCATTCTCTCTCTCTCTTTCATTCTTTCATTCTCTCTTTCATTCTCTCTCTTTCATTCTCTCTCTTTCATTCTCTCTCTTTCATTCTCTCTTTCATTCTCTCTTTCATTCTCTCTTTCATTCTCTCTTTCATTCTCTCTTTCATTCTCTCTCTTTCATTCTCTCTCTTTCATTCTCTCTCTTTCATTCTCTCTCTTTCATTCTCTCTTTCATTCTCTCTCTTTCATTCTCTCTCTTTCATTCTCTCTCTTTCTTTCATTCTCTCTCTTTCTCTTTCTTTCTCTCTCTTTCTTTCTCTCTCACGCTATCTCTCTCTTTCTTTCTTTCTCTCTCACGCTATCTCTCTCTTTCTTTCTCTCTCACGCTATCTCTCTTTCTTTCTCTCTCACGCTATCTCTCTCTTTCTTTCTCTCTCACGCTATCTCTCTCTTTCTTTCTCTCTCACGCTATCTCTCTCTTTCTTTCTCTCTCACGCTATCTCTCTCTTTCTCTCTCTCTCTCTCTCTTTCACTCTCTAATACACTGATGATTTTTATGGTGAATCTAACAACTAGTCAAACATTGTTGCTATTGTCAATTATTCATTTTCTATCAACACATGAAATCAGAAATAATCTATTAAAAATAAATGTCGATGTAATCATTCATACCTGACTGAGTTTTTGTTATTGTCACAATTCTACTATTGTCAATTTGGTCCCTTTTTTCCTATTTTTTTTAACTGGACCCTTCCTATAATCATGGAGGAGTGGGTAGATTTGAGGAGACACATGACCTAATAGATAAAAGTAGGTATCTAGGTGACCCCTCTCCCCGGAGTAGGAGTGTTTTTGTTTGCTACTCCGTTCATACACTTTTTTCAACGATAATATCAATGCAAAAACTTTTTCCATTAGAAGTAATTGAAAAAAAAACATAAAAATAAATTCCTAAATTCTAATGTGCAGCATTGACTATTTTAGAGTTTTTTTTACTTACTATTTATTATTATTATTAGTAGTAGTAGTAGTAGTAGTAGTAGTTGTAGTATTGTGTTGTCTGCGGGATGCATATACGTTTTGGGGAAGTGTGTGCAAACCCCAGACAGTCACATAAACTCCAATCGACAATCAAGACTCTGAGGCATGGTATATTTTAGACACAGGTTTATTGATCGTCGACAAAGGTAAAACTGAAAAAGAACGAAAACATAGTTTTACAAACATGTAAATACAAAATGAAGACGTAGCAGAGACGAGGGGTCGAATAAAGCCTATAGAGGGCCGTAAGCTTCATAATATTGCAGAATAGAAAATATTGGATGTAAAAATAAAGACAGAAAGTGAAAAATACAAATTATGTTAGGTGATAGCCAAGTAACGAACGAGAAGAAATATAGACTCACGCGTGGAGAAAAAAGGTGAACAAAGTTCGTTAGATAATGTAAATAAAACTTTAAAAAAAATATTAGCACTATTTAATTCTATTCTTAGAAGAAAGGCAGTGTTTCTTATGGACGATGCTCAAAACGTCAGAAAATTTAAAGCGATAGAAAACGGCTCCATGAGGTTGTGAAGTGGGTAGCTACATAGATCAGGGGACAGATACAGGAAGGATCTGGCTGGTGACGAGTCTGATTGAATCCCCTAAGAAAAAAAGGCTGGCTAAGAGACATAAATGCTATATCTATACTATGTTAGAACAATTATTATTATTAATGGTGTGAACAAGTCCGTACTACTACATTTTCACAATGGTAGTAATTTCATTTGTCGTCTTTGTGCCTCATGCTCCACACTTCTCTTGTCTGTTGCCTAGGATCAGATTTGTGCTAGGATCAGATTTGTGCTAGGATCAGATTTGTGCTAGGATCAGATTTTCATCAACTGTTTCTTTCCATGTCTTATGCGGCTTTGAACCATCATCGATGTGGGGCACACTTTAGAACATTTCAGATGACTGACGGCGGGTGACGTGGTCGTACAAGTTCAGACGTTATTGAGCAATGCAATTTCTCATAGAAGCCTTTACCGTGGGACCGGTAGTTTTCTCCATCCGATGCGCTGCAGCCAACATGGTGCTGTTTTTATGTTTCGTCGTTGACAACGTCGCACATTCATACGAGAGTACAGGGCGAACATGTGTGTTGTATGTTGCCACTCTAGCATACGATGGGATTCTTGCATTTTGCAGAATTGTCGACCGCTGCCTGAAGATTCTACATGTGGCGAATATACGTCGTCTTTTAGTCATGTCGGTCCGCCCACTGGAATCAATTGTGCTGTCATTGTGAATAAACAACATGCATTGTTTACTAATATAAGGTGATCAAAAATGGTTTATGAATATAGGTTAGAAAAATTATGGAAAAAAAATGCTTTGCCAGTGTTCGCACTAATATTCATATAAAATAACGGCGCAATAGGTTAAGTAAAAAAAATAGAGAGGGAAGAAACCCCCCCGTCTCAAACCGGAAAGTTTTTTAAAAAAGAAATAGTGAAAGATTTCTTTCCGAATTTATTTCCGGGGCAGGGGCATGTCTGACTTGCTATTTGCTTTTTCCCTTCCCTTTAATACATGAAATGGTTTCGTCCAGCACGTTTTTACTCGCATGACAGGAGAAATATATATATATATATATATATATATATATATATATATACACACACACACACATTGGTCTTTATTATAGAATGGAGGATTAAGTACAGAAACGGACTAAAAAAAAAGAAAAGTTTCTTCTGAAACTTCAAAGAACTGAAAACTTCTCTATTCTAAACAAATATTTATATATTTAATAAACAAAATCAAACCAAAAATGGCCATCTTTCTGACTAAAAGTGAATGTCTACTCGACTTTGGTCGCCTCGTTGATACGACCGTGTCTTCTGAAGGTAGGAGATAGTTTGGAGGTTTGCTTGGGTTTGTATTTCTTGATTAACAAAAAAGTGGACCCCCACCCCGAATAAACAGCAAAAAGAGAAAGCAAAAAAATAAATATATAAAACGGGGAAAAAAACAACAACTACGTACTTAAAAATGATAAGGTTTCCTCTAAATTTGATATAATTTAATTAAACATCCTGGTTTTGGTGTGTGTGGGACTGGGAGACACACACACGCGCACATTATATATATATATATATATATATATATATATGGAAGTCGCTCCAGACAAGGCATGAAGCCACTTGATGTAAGGAGCTAAAAAAATACTTCACGGTCAAAAACTAGCCAGCGATAAGTGTTAGATGGATAGATTCCAACCCAGAAAACAGCAATTCTTCCCCTTTTGTCAGAAACATCGCTCATGGAATGTGGGGACTAAATGACAAAATGAGAGAAGCGAGAGTTAACGAGGCTGCCGAAAGTAAAGCCATGGTCCACTTTCTATTCTCCTTATTTGCCCTTCTTTGTGGAGAGAAAGAGAAAACTATTTTTCTAATGACATTCAAAGAGCGAAAAGCTTTGATTTGCTTTTAATGTATTCATAATGACAAATTGCAAGGATGTTTAGATTGTGTCGGGGGGGGGGGGGGCATTACTAATTTTGTTTCTTATTTGATGCTAACCAGATAATCATATTTTACCTAAACATACTTAGAAGCAGGAATGAAGAGTCCCTATTTATTGCCTCCCCACTAGGGCATAGTTAGACCCAATGTTTTTATTGTCGAGAAAAGCCAGCTCCTCCAAAAGGGGACACTCTAGCATTTGACGAAAATGAAAATAGCCTCAGTCAGTTTTTCCTTCCCTAAGCGAGGACAGAAAAGATGAAATGCAGTACCAGAACAGATACTACACTTCAAATTATTTATTTGCACAAAATATACAATTTACATTCAGGACAAGTTAGGCACAAGGCCATCAAAAGTATTTGGGGGTCGTTGGTCATTCGTGGTCAAAAATGATAAATGTATATCCTACTCTTTACTAGAATCATCTCAGTCACCACAATACCACATTTACTCTAGGAGCGATCCTACTAAAGATATCCCCCAATGTTTTTAAAAATTTTATTTTTCATATGGGTCAGTCCAGCCAATTTCAGTGAGGGCTTGGAATTGATGTTCTCCAAATCTCCTGAAACTTTCAGATTCTTTTAGTACCATTGAAAGGAGTAAATCCTGAAAATTTCAGCTCAATTCCTTTTTCCGTTCAAATTTTATGGCCTTTTGAAAATATTCATGTCGCTGAAATTTTTTCGACACTGAGGATTTTCTCAATTTTGGAAGCCAATTTTCAGAAATTGTTATATTTAAAAAGGTCTGGATGAACTGCTTTCAATTATGTCCATAGAATACTATAAGAATCAGTTTAATTCATGGTTTCTAACCAAATTGGAAAAAATTTACGGAGCTAACAAAAATGACAAAAATTGAAAAAATCACCCCAAAAAGTCAAATTTTGAATTTTTAAAGAGTAAGTTCTTGCTAACAATCAACCCAAAATCCTTTTAATGCTTTAAACCTCATAGTATGCTATGAATACTTCCTCAAAAAATAAAATTTAGGTGTTGAAAACAAATAAATTTGAAATTATGGGGTACCAAATATGGCAAAAAGTCCGCAAAACTTAAATTTTACGGACTTTTTTCCATTTTAGAATGGTAATAACTCAGTAACGGTTGCTCAGAACCATATAAAACTATATATTTTCTTGAAGAACACCTTGAGCTCTATTCAAAAATGTAAAATAAACCAGTTTATAAACATCCTACTAAAATCTATGGGACATCAAAAATCACAAAATTTTAAAATTTTAACTTTCGACGAAGTTCAAAGGCCTGGAACTTGTGGCCAAGAAAAAAAATGGATTCGATTTTTTGATTTTTTCAAAGAATAGACTTTCAGGTTTTACAAAATTATCATGAGGATGGCAAACAGGGCTTTTACTCTTTAAAATGGTGCTTTCTATCATGGCACCTTTCAATATCCAAATCTGGCCTTTTCTACCATCTGCTTATAGTTTCGCAATAAAAAAACAAGTTTTAATCAAAATTTTCAACACATTTTAAAGAAATGCTATATATAGTGTAGATAGAATATCTTTCATTGGACAGAGAGATATTAATATAATAAACTTTGATAAAAATAAGAGTCCTAATCAAAATAACTTTCAGCCTTTCCCATAGTTATTTTATCGAAACAGTAAAACCTTCCTGTGCTTCCAGTAGATGGTGTATCAACTTCACAGTACACATCTTCAATTGGAACCCAACAAACGTCATCACGCTGTGGCCAATAAAACTTTTCAGAAGGTCCTTTAGGATGGAGGAATTTTACATTAACATCACCATGTTCATTTGATACATCATTCGCAACACAGAAGTACCAATCTTTATCGTACTGATATACATAAAATCTACCTGGTTTGATGTCTTCAATTCTCAATTTACAATTCAATTCTCCCTGAGCAATTACACTTATCTGCTTCGAATGATCTGCAAAGGATGTCTTCTTCATAGTTAGATTCATGGTTGTGTTGTCAGGAATAAATTGGTGATGACTACGTGTACCTTTGAATGTACTTGATGTTGCAAATCGAGATTCAAGAAATTGAGTGTTACTAGCAACCTCCTCAGTGCTCACAAAAAAAGAGGTTATACCATCAATATCTGCTTCTGCAAACTCAAATAACTGCTTTGGTGTCAGAATTTGATTAGAGTAGGGACGTTGAAGGCTAGCATGTGCTGCTAATCTCTTGATTGTGCCACCTATGCCATCACAAGCATTCTTTCCGTGTGATGTGGCAAAGAAGTTCCATTCTGCTTGGAGATCGAAATCGGTAAAATGATACAGCAAGTTTGTCAAGTTCTTAAAGTTCTTGTATTGTGCTGCTGAACCATCGCTAAAATAGTAAACCTTGTGCAAAAATGGGAATTCCTTGGTGATGTAATTCTGGTGAAAATGTTTCAAGAAGCTGAAGACAGTATTAATGTCATGAGTTTTATGATCACTAATGCAGGCATACGATTTATGAGAATTTATTTATGCAACATCAAGTACATTCAAAGGTACACGTAGTCATCACCAATTTATTCCTGACAACACAACCATGAGTCTAACTATGAAGAAGACATCCTTTGCAGATCATTCGAAGCAGATAAGTGTAATTGATCAGGGAGAATTGAAGGGAGAATTGAATTGTAAATTGAGAATTGAAGACATCAAACCAGGTAGATTTTATGTATATCAGTACGATAAAGATTGGTACTTCTGTGTTGCGAATGATGTATCAAATGAACATGGTGATGTTAATGTAAAATTCCTCCATCCTAAAGGACCTTCTGAAAAGTTTTATTGGCCACAGCGTGATGACGTTTGTTGGGTTCCAATTGAAGATGTGTACTGTGAAGTTGATACACCATCTACTGGAAGCACAGGAAGGTTTTACTGTTTCGATAAAATAACTATGGGAAAGGCTGAAAGTTATTTTGATTAGGACTCTTATTTTTATCAAAGTTTATTATATTAATATCTCTCTGTCCAATGAAAGATATTCTATCTACACTATATATAGCATTTCTTTAAAATGTGTTGAAAATTTTGATTAAAACTTGTTTTTTTATTGCGAAACTATAAGCAGATGGTAGAAAAGGCCAGATTTGGATATTGAAAGGTGCCATGATAGAAAGCACCATTTTAAAGAGTAAAAGCCCTGTTTGCCATCCTCATGATAATTTTGTAAAACCTGAAAGTCTATTCTTTGAAAAAATCAAAAAATCGAATCCATTTTTTTTCTTGGCCACAAGTTCCAGGCCTTTGAACTTCGTCGAAAGTTAAAATTTTAAAATTTTGTGATTTTTGATGTCCCATAGATTTTAGTAGGATGTTTATAAACTGGTTTATTTTACATTTTTGAATAGAGCTCAAGGTGTTCTTCAAGAAAATATATAGTTTTATATGGTTCTGAGCAACCGTTACTGAGTTATTACCATTCTAAAATGGAAAAAAGTCCGTAAAATTTAAGTTTTGCGGACTTTTTGCCATATTTGGTACCCCATAATTTCAAATTTATTTGTTTTCAACACCTAAATTTTATTTTTTGAGGAAGTATTCATAGCATACTATGAGGTTTAAAGCATTAAAAGGATTTTGGGTTGATTGTTAGCAAGAACTTACTCTTTAAAAATTCAAAATTTGACTTTTTGGGGTGATTTTTTCAATTTTTGTCATTTTTGTTAGCTCCGTAAATTTTTTCCAATTTGGTTAGAAACCATGAATTAAACTGATTCTTATAGTATTCTATGGACATAATTGAAAGCAGTTCATCCAGACCTTTTTAAATATAACAATTTCTGAAAATTGGCTTCCAAAATTGAGAAAATCCTCAGTGTCGAAAAAATTTCAGCGACATGAATATTTTCAAAAGGCCATAAAATTTGAACGGAAAAAGGAATTGAGCTGAAATTTTCAGGATTTACTCCTTTCAATGGTACTAAAAGAATCTGAAAGTTTGAGGAGATTTGGAGAACAGCAATTCCAAGCCCTCACTGAGATTGGCTGGACTGACCCATATGTGTGTTTATATATGTTGCATTACCCGTTCTTTCAGGGTATCCGGTAAGATCCGACAAGAATGACAAAGAACAGAACGTATATGAAAAAACTTTGATTTTCTTTATTTTCCATCACCGGATGGTTTATGCCGGCTACGCACATACATATAAAAAACAACTGTTTGACATGCTTTTGTATCATGAAAGTCTTTTTCTTGCTGAGGTCACTGACTTGGTTTCCACAAGAAACTCGTTCATATATACATCCGATTGGAAAGCAATTTGCTCTGCATTGTCTATCTGAGCGTGAACGGAAGCAATTGTTCCACAAACACTTCTAATTGTCTGTTTGATGAAATACAAGTTAGGGGATTCCTTCACGGTACCAACTTGCTTATCAGTCGCATTTTTAGTCAGTAGACACGAAAGTTTAACAGTAAAACGGGCTTGGGTACCATAGCCAATAAAGTTTCATCAGTGCCATAAACATCGATAAACTCACATTCTTCCGCTACTTCGATACTCCGATTACCAAGCGCTCCGGCTCTTCGCATTTCTGAAACCGCCGCCTTTGCAGTCTCGCATGCACTGCAGAACCTTCTCTTTTTTAACAGGTATCAAGTCGATTTCTTTCTTTCTCAACGTCCCACCCACAATGGACTCGTCCGCGATACATTTATTTTCCACTCTTCATTATCTTATATATATACATATACAGGGTGTCTCAAAAAAATGTACTCACTCTTAGAATGGCCAAATGTGCAGAAGATGTCGAGTTTGCACACAAAATTGTGTGGAGCGATGAAGCAAAGTTTTCTCGTCATTCTACGAGTGAGTACATTTTTTTGAGACACCCTGTATATATATATATATAATTCATTGGGGAGTGGGAGAAACAAAAAAAAAACGGTTAGTAAGACCCTCCCAACCGTAAATAATAGACCGTCCACTGTTTTCTGATTTGTTCAGAATTGAAAACCAGCAGGTCCACCTAAATGCTACAGATACTGCATTTTGATCTAAGCCAAAAGGCCAAGCCAATTAAAAGAAATACGACTCCAACCATGTTAGAAATAAGTATGTTTTGAGACCCAGACAACGCGTAAATATTTTTTTTTCTAATAAATATTTATTTAAATTCAACTTAGTTTCGACTGTAACAAGTCGTCATCTGGAAATAGTAACATTTTCTTTTCTTTTTTTTTTTTGTGCCATTTCGTCACTAGAAAAATCCGTGGATCGAAATGTCACGTAAAAAAAAGAAGAAAGTTACTATTTCCTGATGAAGACTTGTTACAGTCGAAACTAAGTTGAATTTAAATAAATATTTATTAGAAAAAAAATATTTACGCGTTGTCTGGGTCTCAAAACTTATTCACAATACCCATCACTTTCAAAGAGGAAAAATTACTATAGAAATAAAAACATGGCTCAACCCTTGGGTAAAATTGCTGATTCCCAACTTCAACTTCTCCCACCACTGAGTTTAGGAGTATATAAAGATCTAACACTCGATCTGGAGTTGGTTAAAATAAATTTTTTTTAGTCCAACTCTTAACTCTTGCAAACCTCATTTTAATGCATACTAAGACAGCAGACGGATCGGTGGCAACGTGGTAGCATCATATCAGTTATGCCATCTAGAACTCTGGTTCCTGGTGGGGTCACCGATGGTGGACAGGTGTTGCACCCAGTGGTATTACAGCCGTCACCTGTCTAATAAGGCTCCGGTGAAAATCCCGGAGGTCTCAACATCAGGATCTGTCATCTTCTGATTGTTTCTGCAACTGCAAAAAACCTGCAGCCAACAAAGATGTGTAAAACCAATGGGATGAGAGTAACAGCGTTGCTTTTGCACCATTATTTTCTGGGGGTTGGGTCTTGCTGTTTTCGGTGTCTGGGGTAAAAACCTGCAATCTTGAAGTTTAACAAATAACTGCGACTAACGAAGAGGACTTCGTGCAGATCAGACAATCCTGAGGCACGATCTGTGTGAGTTTTTTATAACCTCGTAATTTAGGTTATAATAAATAATAACTTGTAAAGAAATGGATGAACTATCAAGAGAAACGTTTAACAGATTTATTAAAACTGAACACAGAATGAATTAATGAATTATTTTGCAGCTGTATGTGATTGACATATTAACAGTCTGATCCGTGGTCTGTGTTTACTTTCTCACTCGGCAGCCGACATTTCCAAGGGTGATAACTCTTAACTCCCGAAATGGTCCAAGGGAGGTAATTCCGTTTTTCGTTAGGTGTCCTAACAGTTCTATGCAGAAGTCAGACTCACTTAACAACAGCAGCAGCATTTCAACACTCGCCTCTTATTCTAGATCATCATCATCATCATCATCATATTTGGTTTAACGTCCGTTTTACATGCTGGCATGTGTTGGACGACTAAGAAATTGATTTCCAAACTAACCTATCTCTGCCAGGTCTTCATTTATTCCTCTTTCTATTAAGTCCATTTTTGTCACCTCCTCTAATGTGTTCCTTGTCCTTTCCCTATGAACTGGACCTGCTACCTTGACTGTTCTACATCGATGTGCCAGAAATCAAAATAAAGAACCAAACACTGCTAAATATAGACTCTTATACACAGATCGCTTTATTAGCATCCACATGGTACACCCCCCCTCATCACCCCATCCCAGGTTAGAGACATCATAAAAAACCTTGACACCTCCAAAGCTTGTGGGCCTGATCTTAACCCACAATAGTAATAAAGAAATGCTCTGCTGAACTGGCCCCTGTCCTCTCCAAACTCTACAATAAGTGTCTAGCTGAATCTTGCTTCCCCGATAGCTGGAAAATTGCCTCTGTGGTACCAGTCTACAAGAATTCTGGAAATAGAACCGATCCCCAGAACTATCGCCCAATCAGTCTGCTTCCGATCTTTGCTAAAATATTTGAATCTTTAATCAATCTAGCAATAGTACGACACTTAGTTAATGCTAAACTTCTATCTGACCGCCAGTATGGATTTAGACAATCACGATCTACTGCAGACATCCTAACGGTCATCTCTGAACGCATGTATCATACACTCGACAAGGCAGGTGAAGCTAGGGCAGTAGCGCTTGATATATCCAAGGCCTTTGACAAGGTATGGCATAAAGGGCTCCTCCTGAAAATACGATCATACGGTATTACTGGGCAATTACTTAATATAATTAGATCCTTCCTAGCCAAAAGAAAAATCCAGGTTGTCCTCGATGGCCGTTCATCTAAGCAACATGACATAAATGCTGGTGTACCCCAGACTCTATCCTTGGACCCTTGTTGTTCCTGATCTATATAAACGATCTCCCTGATGGCATAGAGTCTGAGATTGGTTTATTTGCTGATGACACCACCCTTTACTCTCGCCATGTTGGCAAAACCAACACAATCATATCCGATGCAATGGCTGAATCTTTAGAAAATGACCTCCAGGCTGTAGTGGATTAGGGTCATAAATGGTTGGTAACTTTTAATGCTGCAAAGACAAAACTCCTTTCCTTCAATAACTACAAGGAACCTTTTCAACCACCGATTGTCATGGCAAATAACACCCTACCTGAGAGTTCATCATTCAAACTCCTCGGCCTAACCTTCACAGGTAACATGAATTGGAACAAATACATTGAAGACATTGCCAATGCTGCCGCAAAGAAGGTTGGCTCCCTCTACCGTGCTAGTAAACTCCTCACACCTGACATTATCCTGTATCTCTACAAAGCCACCATCCGCCCATGCATGGAGTATTGTTGTCACATCTGGGCTGGTGCATCATCTACTAGTCTCTCCCTCCTTGACAAGGTCCTAAAAAGAATCGCCAACCTAATAGGTCCCTCACTGTCAGCCAAGCTTCAGCCTCTGTCCCATCGCCGCAATGTAGCATCCTTGTGCTCGTTTTACAAATACTTCAATGGATTATGCTCCGATGAATTGGCTACTCTGGTGCCCCCTCAACGTAAATTCACTAGACTAACTCGACAATCAACTAAATCTCATTCATTCACTGTGGAGGTCCCCAGATGTCGGAGAGCCTTCTACTCAAATAGCTTCTTTCCTCGTGCTGCTGGCCTCTGGAACTCCCTCCCTGCCCTCTGTTTCCCCAACAGTACAGACATGCAGAAGTTTAAAACTAATGTAAACAGACACCTCGCTGCGTTGATCCCAATCTAGGTTGACCACCCCCTACCTTCTCCCCTTTTCTTTTTCTCAGTAGCCCCTTACGTCTACAGTGGCGGCCTGCCTTGTTTGGGGTGAACTATGTTAAAAAAAAAAAAAAAAATTGCTAAAGTTTGTATTATCTCCCTTGAATATGACCAATATGGCGCCGATATTTTAACCATATTCGTTTATCGATAAAATTTGATTTTCTTGGTGCTTTTTTTAGATTTTTATGTCAACGTGGCTTCCGGTTAAATTTATGACGTCACGTCCGCTACGGATGACCCTAATTGAAAAAAAAAGTTGTTGTTCATGCGATTTTCATAAATTAGTTTTGTTTATGCGATTTTTTTTATTAGTATTGTTCCTTCGAATTATAGTTTAATAATAATACTGAATTAATTTTAACAAACAAATTATCAAACGAATTTTTTTTTTTAATTTCGACTTCCACTTCCTTTTTTCATTGCTAATTAATGATTACCTTCCCATAAAGTTAAAATTAAAGTAATGGACAACTTAGTGATATTATTCCAGCTGCAGAATTGTTTTATAAATATCAATTTGAACAATTTAATGATTTTCACAAATGTTAATTTCTGCGATAATTTAATATTTTAAACTATAAAAAAAAATAAAAAATCTGTTAATCCAAACAATAGGACTATTCGTTTTGTTGGTTTTGAAATGAAAAAATATACTGTTGATTTTCCCAAATTCTATTTTCTTCAATAAATGTTCTATCAATATGCTGTTGATTTTCTCAAATTGTTATTTCTTCGAAAAATGTCCTATTAATTGAATTAGCATGACTTCTTAAAAATGACGGTAAAAGAAAAAAGAAAATAAGTGTATTTTTCGAATTAAACTATAATTCGAAAGAAAAGTACTTATGAATCGCATAAACAAGAAAGTCTAACAACAACGTTTGTTTTTTTTCATTTATGGTCATCCGTAGCGAACGTGACGCCATCAATTTAACCGGAAGCCACGTTGACATAAAAATCTTTAAAAACGCCATTTTCTTTTATAAAAGAAAAACTACTTCAATTATTTACGTGATTTTTTTTTGTATACGATATATTCATTCCGTAACAGGTACGTACATCAAACAGATATTTCTCAGTTTATTTTATTTTATTTTTTCGAATGTCTCCGTAATTCTAGATAAACACCAAAGGTACTTATGCAGTTTACGGACCGGGCTGAAATAATAACGTTATTAATTAGAAAGACGTTCTTAACATATGGTGTGTGTGTGTGGGGGGGGGGTTAACTATTCTGTACTTTCACCTAACAATTTAATGCACAACAAATACCGTAAAAATTGAATTGAACTTGAAAATCCGATCTAAAAAATAACCGGGTCCGTAAACTGCATAAGCACAAAAAACTATCAAAACCAATAAAATGCAACAACGTATTTAAATCTTTTCATCTGCAGCAACTTTGATTCTGTGTTGTTGCTTTTCTGCAGGTTTTAGAGCCAATATCGTCAGCCATGGGTAACGATCTGTACAAGTACCTTTATTTCTTTTGAACTTACAAAACAAAGAAAAGTTTAAAAAAAAAAAAAAAATGATATACCTACTAGAGTTGTCACGCTATCAGAACTTTGATACGATACTTATCTATATAAGAAAAAAATTAACGATATTCTATGACACTAAAAAAAAACTCTTCCAATAACACGACTGATAAATGGCCCCATACATTGCATGTCACAGACCTTTGAACCAGACGGAAAGCAAGGTTGAAGAAGAATGAGGGAGAGTAGAGTGGGCGAAAGTGAAACGAACACAGTGCTGTAGAATGAAGGGGGTGTAGTCTTTTTAGCACGCTCCAACAGCTAGGTTAAATATCTGGTTGGGAAGGAAGATCAAAAGGGTTGGATGGCTAACCGGAAGACAAACAAAAAGAGGACATTTGAACTGGATCTGGCTTTGTTAATAAACTAGCATATTATGTACCGTTTGAAGACTTATTGATAAATTAGTTTTTACAACCATAATATCTACCTCCAATATAAACAATTTTTGTGAACAAAAAATGATCAGTGCTCAATTACCGGATTAAGAGCATAATTTGTCCCCCCCCCCTTTCACTTAGGGTTTGGTCTCAATTCGATTACATTTTTACCCCCAGATTCTAACCAAGTCTAACCCTTAAATGCTTTTTGTTTCAAACATGACACATTCCAACTAAATGCCTATTTACTATTCACCGGAAATGTGTCAAACTACAACTTGTTTCACATCTGCAACGAGCCAGTTGGCAAGTGTGAGTAGGTATTAGTATGATGTTGTATCAGCACACCCGCTAAATAGATAATCATTATCTTCGATGATAAAATATTTTTCAAACCAATAAAAAAAAAAAGCATTTAGCTTCCAAAATACCTTTCCACACACGAAACAATTTGATAGCGGTTAAGGGACAAATTCAAAATGACAATAGTACTCATAATAATAATAATAATAATAATAATAATAATAACCCCGCTACTCGCAAGGTCAATGGACATAATAAGTATACAGATGATGGTAAGCTATTATAGTTCCACCACTAATAATAAAGACTGAATACCAGTCAATAAGTAAATGATCAAGGTGGTAATCAGATTTTGACTGGTATTCAGTCTTTATTATTAGTGGTGGAACTATAATAGCTTACCACCATCTGTATACTTATTATGTCCATTGACCTTGCGAGTAGCGGAGTTATTATTATGAGTACTATTGTCATTACGACTATCATAAGTATTATTGGCATTATTATTATTAATAATACTAAGAGTAGTATCACCACTAAACTTCTTTTATATAGTAATTTTATTAATATTAATTTTATTATAAGTATACTATAATTACAATTAACAAATATTATCACTACGAGAATTACTACTATTACTGATATTAATATCATTATAAAAGCCATAACTAGTAATATTATTGGATAATGACGACTAATTAATATAGAAATGGAATGCTAGTATGGCATTTAATACCCTAAATAAAATTATCAAACATTTTTATACGATAACCACCAAAGATATGCGACAATATTTTAATTTTTATTATATAGAATAAATTCAAACCCATCCCACTCTCTGCTCCAGTTAAGATTAAGGTCACAATAACCCAGACACTAAATACCACCCCACCCAATTTCTTAAAATATCACCTGTTAGAATCTCCCCCATCCTCCTTTCCTTTCCTTGCTATATGCGAACCTCGTCGTCTTCATTCCCCTCCCCTCATACCCCTCCCTCCTATCCATCCCCAATTTCCTGTTGTTGTTGAATTATAGAAATTTGAACAGTGGATTCCAAAATGCCTGACGGGTTGACGTTTATTTTAAACTTTAATGAAACACAATATATTATGTAGCAAAATGGAATAAAACCATCAACAATATATATATATATATATATATATATATATATATATATATATTGTTGATTTGCATTCCATAGACCATGGTGAATTAATCCCAAACCATAATTTTCATTGGTTTTGACAACTTCTTTATTTCTGTACTTGGATGAGTTTTTTTTTTTTACATCTCTCATTTTACACACAGAAGTAATTTATTCAAATTTAATATTCATTACTATCCCTTACTCGCGTTTCATGGTAACAATCGGATAAGTGTATTTTTTAAATTAGTCCAATTTTGCCAATTTTCAGAAGGTTCCAGTATATGTTGTTGAATAGTGAAAAAACATGCCCTCACATAAACACCGGAGGGGAAATACGGTGAAAATCTAGGTTGATTTCTGATAAAAATTCTAGAAAACTGAAGTATATAAAGACAAAACACTCACTTAGAAAAAGGGTGATCACTTCAGAAAAAAAAATTTTCACCCTCCAATAAGATGTTCACACTCGAGAAAACACACGAATCAGATTTCTCAAACGATGGCCCCAAAAGTTATATATATATATATATATATATATAAGTTATGAGAGAGACCGTCCAAACGAACCATAGAATTTACCCCCCCCCCCCATATTTAACGCAATGTAACGTTAACATGGGTTAATATTATCATCACAACTTTTGTACCATTCAAAAGAATGCTGTTTCTTTTGAATGGTACAAAAGTTGTGATGAAAATAAACTGCTGATGAATTTTTACAAATTTCAGCTTACAAAAATGAGAAACTAAAATCGTGTTTACATTATCAATACCTTAAAACAACGTTCCTATGTAGTGACCATTTTTTTACTACGCGCTCACACATGTTTAATAAATCTAGGAAAAATCAACGAATGGTCAGATTTTCACGGAATTTTCGATACTTGTTCAGCATTGGATGGATTTATTTTTAAAATGCAGTTTTCGTAAAATATATGAAGGAAAATATTTTGGTACTGCTATCGATTCCGGACCGGATGTCGTGACGTGCGACTCGGAATCGTTCGGCTGGCCTACGCAAACGGCCGAGTGTTGATGAGCCGAAGCAGCGAGCAGCCGATAACTTTGTTACAAATTGAAAATAAGTGCTTTCGAAGACGGATTTTTTGTCAGGAAGTTTTTTTGAAGAAAATAAACCCAAAATGAATTATGAACAGCTTTGCACTGCAGTATCATCGCGAGCAAGTAAAAATAAATAATAAAATAAAAAAAATATGTCGTGATAAAAGTAATTTTGGTACGTTTTTTTTTTCTTCAAAAAAATTCCTTGTAAATAAAAATAGAGTATTCATTTTATAACAGTAACCTCGCTATGTTTTTTTTTCCTGTTGTTTCTTTCTAAAAAATTCATGTAAATATGTTTATTTTTCTTTGTTTCTTTAAAAAAAATCCTAACCCTAACAAAAAAAAAAAAAAAGCAAAACATTATCATAGGACGCAGCACCGTATCAAAAATGTCGTCTGGAACAAATCGGCTCGGCAACTCTCGGGCGTTTGCGTAGAACAGCCGAACACTTCCGAGTCGAACGTCACGAACGCCGGTCCGGGATCGATAGCATCACCAATATTTTTTTGTACGTGACCCTCCCATTTAATTTTATGAAATCTGAACAAAATATATTATAATCGACCGAAATTTTAATAT
>OY744519.1:6452510-6550010 GCA_963556195.1 Sepiola atlantica
AGCCAAAACATGTATGCACACATAAATAGCCAAAAATGTTTGTATAAATAAAACTTTACACTAAATAAATATATCTCTATCTGTTATTGAGTACTATTATATAAATACTGTATGAAATTGGCTAGTTCCTCGTCTATATTGAGTAGATCCTCTGTTTGAAGCTAGTTTAAATATATATACTTTTCTTGAAGTTCTTTAAGTTCAATTTACTTCTTTAATTATTTGTAGTATATTTTAAATGCAACTATAGCTAAGTTTGAGTGTTTTCCTGTTAAATATTTTGTGTAGTTTCGATGTTGCAAAATGTTTTTTATTATTAGTTTGAGAAATCTGTCCTCTACATTACTGTTGAATGGTGGGTTAAACCAAATTATTTTTCTGTTTCTATTTAAATTTTTCATGTGTGTTAATCTTTCTGTGAACCTGCTGTTTTTAAAGCTGTGTCATCGTCTCTATTAACTTCGTAAAAGATAGTTTTATTCGATGTGTTATCTAATAATCTGCGGCTGATAGTAAGATTTGTTTAACATGTAGTATTATATAAGTCCTACTTGAAATTGGCTAGTTCCTCTACTATATGAGTAGATTATCTGTTTGAAGTTAGTGTGTATATATATATATATATATATATATATATATATATATATATTATATAAATTTCTTAAAGTTCGCACTAAAGGTTTATGTAGTAGCTCAATAGAAAGATCTATACTCTTTAAGGGAAAAGGAAGAGGAAAATAGGAAAAATGTTAGAATAAGGACAATGATGGTTGGCGTGAATTGTTCTCTTATGTGTCAATAATGACAAGTGGTTTTTTTTTGTAAGTCAAAACTCTTAAATGCAAAGAAACAATCTACGTAACGTTTCCCTTTTGATTGGAGTGATAAAAAGGAATATGAAATGTTTTTATTAGTATAAAAAAATGAATATTTGATGCATCTTGTTTTTTTTCAGCCAAACTGGTGTGTTATGCACTGATGAAGCCTTTTTGTGAATCTTCGGTAAATGTTGTATATCATAAATATTTACAAAAACGGCTGATGCAATTGTTTTTTTTTTAATGAACTAAGATTAAATCATGTTGTTATATATATATATATATATATATATATATATATATAATATATATATATATATAAAATTAAATATTTAATTATTATCCACATATGTATACATTACATCCTTGCAGAATCTTCAGTGTGGAGATAACTGTTCAAACCAGTCACATGATTCGAACCCCAAACACGAGTCATCTTGTAACTCAATTCCGAGCGCTTTAACCAATGAGGCCAATTCCAACCGTTTCAGGACGAGTAGAGAAATAAACCCTATTTATGTTGAATCAGCCGGACAAACATAGATAGCAGTCTTAAGTGTTCAACAAATCATGTATAAAGGAACATTTTTAACTTAGATTAGACGGCTTATATTATTTCTCATTAAAGGGCCCGGCCGATAGGGGGCTATAAATAATTATTCAATAATAAGTTTCATCCGTGCGGAATCTTCAGTGTGGAAGTAACTGTTAAAACTGGTCGCACAATGTGTGTGTGTGTGTGTGTAATAATATAAAAAAGCAATTATTTTATATAGTGCAGATCGATTCTTATGGGAATCAAGTTCCCAAACAAAATGAAGCTCAATTCAAACCTTTAAATAGTTATTTCAAAATGATACATAAATAAAATGACAGATCAGAGTTATATCATACTGTGATTTAATGTTGGTTTTTCTTTGCTCCGAAACTAACACGTATTTCTAGGAGAATTCAAAACGTACTTGAACACATTCAAGTAGTAACAAGAAAATTCTGTCATCAGAGTTTGTTGCCAAATGGATACCATACAATATCAAGGTGAAACTTCATTTAAAAAGTCTTCAATATTTTAAATCTCAGAAAACTTAGAATCGAATGTTCGGAAAAACTTGTTTGCACATCGAAAGATCCGCTGGATAAACTCTCAAAAGTCAATACAAAACTCGGCTAGAATGACTAAGAAATATCATAATGAATTCTTTCATTTCGCAATCAACGACCGATCTTTTCTAATAATTAGAATGTGTGTGTATATATATATATATATATATATATTACAGGGGTTGGACAAAATAATGGAAACACCTTGAAATTTTAAATAAATTTATTTTAATACGATGTAGGACTCCCTTTTGTGAAGTTCTTGAGGTACAGTTTTTGTGTAAACGGGATTATCCAGATTATTGTTAAGCTCTGCTGTAATTTTGGCTGCCGTGGTTTTTTTACGGTTTCGTTCACAATTCTCGTAAGAGCTCTACGATCTCTTTCAGACAGCTTAGACTTTTTTCCAGAATTTTGTTTAGAGAAGGATGTTTTCCCTTCTTTTTCATAGGCTGTCATCACATTTGAGACAATTCCTCTTGATACGACCACCATCTCAGCCACTTCCGTTACAGTACCATCTGCAATACGGGCACCAACAATCAGCCCTCTTTGGAAATCTGATAGATCTGTCATTTAAATTTTTCTTACTAAAATGCACTATCTGAAATAAAAAAATAAATTTAACCAATTAATTCAGGACAACAATAACCATGAATTAAAAAAAAAAAAAAAAAAAAATGAAACCAATATTTTGGTAATTTTTTTCAATTTTTATAGGTGTTTTAAAATTGATGCAAAATTCACAAGGTGTTTCCATTATTTTGTTCAACTCCTGTATATCCATATATATATATATATATATATATACATATATATATATATATATATTAAAGTAAATATTAATTATGTTTACCTACAGCCATCGATGTTTCATGCTTACGTAGTCTTCGGTGTCGGGATGTTAATTCACGCTTTTCAACTTCTAATAAATTAGTATTCGCAAATATATACTCATGATTGTTTTCTTCAGATTTCCACATGTATTTACGCTATTTTGCTCTTATAAATTGTAATTTTCTTTTATTATTTATATATATACATACATGAAATGAGTTACATAGTTAATATATCTATGACCAAACTGATTAAACAGCCAGCGTTAATCCATTGAATTGGTTCCCTCCCTCCGATTATTTATCTACGTCCAACTGATTGAACAGTGAACGTTAATCCATTGATACGGTTACCTCCCTCCGTCAAATCGCAAGACGAGCGCGTAATTTAAAATGTAAACAAAACGCTGTTACATTAATTTACGCTGTTAAGCTTTCATTTACAAACTGTTTTTATTATTCCATGTTTTATTTATTGAAATAAAAGATGTGATTTATTTTTTCTTTTCTGGCAACAAAGAAACTAACACATTGTACTGGAAAACAATATAACTGATTTTAGAATCAAATTGTTTAATTAAAAAAAGGTCATTAAACAAACACATACACACATATTCCAACGAATTTAATTTAGGTAAACTTTCTTTCCGAGAGCATTTACATAACTAATCGTGTTCACTGTATTTGATTTTTTGGTGCTTTTACACTATAGGACCCGCGCTAACTTTGACTCCGTCGTTAAGGTTAGGGTCAAAGTGGGGGTCATGGTCAGGGTTTGGGTCATGGTCAAAGTTAGCACGGGTCCTACAGTAAAATAGTATGGATTTTTTATTGTTTTATTTCAGGTATACCTTTCTTCCGATTCGAAAAATACTGTTCGCTGTATTTAGTTTTTTAAATTGTTGATTTTAACAATTTTATTAAATCAAATTGTTTAATTAAAATAAAAATTGATTTAAAAATTACTACTTAAAAAACACACACACATTGCAATGAATTTAATTTACGTAAACTTCTCGAGAGCATTTAACTAACTAATCGTGTTCGCTGTATTGGATTTTTTTTACTATTTTTCTTTTGGGTTTTTCCTTTTTCATTAAAAATACTAATATGTATGGGGGAGGATAAAAAAGTGGGGGGGGGGGCAAAACATTTTTTTTTCTTTCTTTTAAAATATTCCTATGTATGGGGGGGGGGGAAATTTTTTTTTAACTAAAAATATTTCTATTTATGGGGGAGGGTAATACAAAAATCGGGGTGGGGTCGAAATTTTTTTTCTTTCTTTATTTTCAACTTAAAAAATTCTTGGTCATAAACAAAGAAAATCAATGTCTAACAACCCAAGAAATATCACTGAGGCTCCATCGGTTTACCGTGAGCTTTCATTTCTGATGCGGCAGCCTAAAGGTCACTCTGAGCTGCCTGGTAAATGACGGCCACGTGTCGATATTTACAGTTAAAGTTATTCTGCATTTACTAATTAATTTGCGATGGCCCTTTGGTTAAGATCACCGACTACGAATCAGTGGCGATTTGTGTTCGGGGTTCGCGCCCACCGACCGTTGAAAATTAGTTCCTAGACTGAAGATTGCGATAGCATGAAACATCGATGTCTCTAGGTATTTAAATATTTAATATTTATTTTAAAAAAATATTATTGTTTATCAGCCCCCCTTCCCACAAGGGCTGGGCACTTTTCGAGTAGCTTTAATAACAAGCAGTACTAATAGCTATATGCGAGATCCGAACACCGGTTCGAAGGTCACTCTGAGCTGCCTGGTAAATGACGGCCACGTGTCGATATTTACAGTTAAAGTTATTCTGCATTTACTAATTAATTTGCGATGGCCCTTTGGTTAAGATCACCGACTACGAATCAGTGGCGATTTGTGTTCGGGGTTCGCGCCCACCGACCGTTGAAAATTAGTTCCTAGACTGAAGATTGCGATAGCATGAAACATCGATGTCTCTAGGTATTTAAATATTTAATATTTATTTAAAAAAAATATTATTGTTTATCAGCCCCCCTTCCCACAAGGGCTGGGCACTTTTCGAGTAGCTTTAATAACAAGCAGTACTAATAGCTATATGCGAGATCCGAACACCGGTTCGAAGGTCACTCTGAGCTGCCTGGTAAATGACGGCCACGTGTCGATATTTACAGTTAAAGTTATTCTGCATTTACTAATTAATTTGCGATGGCCCTTTGGTTAAGATCACCGACTACGAATCAGTGGCGATTTGTGTTCGGGGTTCGCGCCCACCGACCGTTGAAAATTAGTTCCTAGACTGAAGATTGCGATAGCATGAAACATCGATGTCTCTAGGTATTTAAATATTTAATATTTATTTTAAAAAAATATTATTGTATATATATATATATATATATATTTAAAATATTAAAGTGTTTTTGTACATACAGACAATACTGTTTCGGGTTTTTTACCCTCATTGCAGGCAGTCACATGGGATCGAACGCAGTTTGTAGATTCAGCCTAGAATCACAAACTTAACGTCTATGTCCACACGGCCTCAAAAAATCGCAACATACAGTAATTGAAATTAACGTACACTGACCCAAAAGGCGGAAGCAGGCGTCATTGTTGTCGAAAGTGTATATATATTATTAGCCAAGTTATACAAAGGCTTAGATCTAATGACCTTAGCGGAAGATTAAATCTGGACAGTATAAGGAGATGTGAGCAGAACAGGAGACTTTGATGGTTTAGTCACATTGAAATGATGAATGAGAGTTCTTATGTTAGTAGATGAGGTAGCAGGGTCAGTTGGCATGGGAAGGCCAAGAAAAACGAGAGGGGTGGTGATGAGTATGGATTTAAGAGAAAGAGGGATAAATAAAAACCTGACCAGAGATAGGTTAATTTGGAAGTCAATTTTTAAAAGCTGTCAAACAGCATGTAAGATGGATGTTAAACCGAATATGATGATGATAGACCTACGACTGTCTTTTTACTTAACATTTTTGTTTCGCTTTAAAACAAAATTTTTATTTTTTTATTTTTTTTATAAATATGCCTTTTATTTGTTTTTCTTTCCAATTTTTTTAAAATAGGATTTTGAAAGTAAAATATACTTATTACGGTATCTTTTGGTTATCAAATTATTCTAAAACTATAATTTTAATTCTTGAATTGTTGTTTTAATCTTTTTCAAAAAGTATTGGCTGTAAATGGTTTCCAAAACTTTCCACCTTTTAATGAGAATTTACTAAGGATTTTAATGACTTTCCATTCGATGGTTTTTAAATGCCTTCGAATTCTTTTAAATTTCGAAGGGTCACAAAATAATTAATTCTTTTTTCAACTATTAACAAACAAATAAGTAAACTGGCTGACTTGTTTACAAAGAAATCAAAATGCATTTTTCATTTTTATTTTTACGGTATTGTTTTGATTTCGATAAATAATCGATCAATAGTCAAATAAAAAAAATTTGGTGTATTTGTACATGAAACCCCTCACCGCCCCCCCCCCCCCCCCCAAGTGACATTCTACTTTTTTTTAGGCAATTACGGATGAACACCCTGAAAATCTTTGGAGATATGGGGCAAAAAAATAATTTAGAGTGAGAGATCAGTTTCACATAAATTTAACGTAAAGTGATCACCTATTTTCGGGCCATTGTCTAACCAGATAGCATATAACCAGAATTTTTGTTCTTAAGAGGGATGGGGATGCTGAAAGTTAGTAATAAAAAATAAAAATAATTACTTTACATTATTTTTTAAAAAAAACAAAAAAAAACTACTTAACCATACCACTGACCATTTGTCTGGGTGGCAACGCCCCCCCCCCCAACTCCTTCCTTAACCCTACCACTAACCCGAAATCAAGATGGCAACAGCCCCCCCCCCCCCCAAAAAAAAACACGAACATGGTTACATCTAAGAATTAATTAAAACTGTTACGTATCTTTCAAAAGCTATCTGATCGGAAAGTGGGTTATCATTTTGTGTTAAATTTATATGCGAAACTTATCCCCCACACTAAATTCTAAAGTAATTGTCTCTCACCCTATTCCTAAGTATTTCAGTGGTGTCACACGTAATCGCATTAAAAGAAAAAGCATAATCTCATTGTTTTCGGGGGGGGGGGGCTCATCTATATTAATACTGAAAATCAAATGTAATTATCGAGTTACATTAAGGCGAGAAATACACACACACGTGAAGTTGTCTCATAATGTTATTAATATAGAGATTACCTGATGACTTTGGCAGGTGTTAATATGTTTAAAAGCTAATAATGATCGTTTCATTATTTTATATAATAGAAAAAAACAAAAAAACTCTCTATTGTATAAAAAAAAAAAAAAGTATTTCTTTTTTATAAAAGCCTTTCAAAAACATTAATTCTCTTTTACTGTTGTTAAAATCTTATGTTCAGTGGTTTTTATAACCATGTTTCTTACCGGTCCTTCTTACCTGCACTTCTTACCGGTCCTTCTTACCTGCCCGGCTGCTGCTGGCAGGTGAAATGACAATCTCAGGTATGTGATGAATGTCCGGGCAGAAGATTGGGTTCATTTACTTCTCTACTTACTTTTTACGTATAAGTTTTAGATTTCACTTTTTAAAATCTATTATTGAAAGCCGCACGCCATGCAGACTTTAAAGCCTGCTCCTCCCGTGGAGGGCTACTCGGTCCTACGACACAGGTAACTAGGGGCATAAGGAGCTAACAATTTATTAGAATAAATAAATCAATTAATTATAATGGGTACGTGCTCTGCATCACTTGCACTAATACCCTTGCGAAAGGTATGAATCCATATATCCTTCATCTAGCTATGGACTAAATACTAGGATAGACTAGACTCTTAAGCCATGGTTTTGCAACTACTTCAGGAGAAGGAAAACTTCAAAATAACACCAGTTTTTCTCTGCTTATCCAGCATTGTTTCTAGTCGTCTTGGACTTCTTCTTGCGACTGGACTCAAGCCGTACCGGTGCAGAAGAGATGCTTTGGAGATTGCACAATTCTTGCTTCACTATAGATACCCCGCGAAGACACACTTACAGGACGTATCCATTGTCTCTCAAAAGTGAAAGGAGGCTTATATATATATGTGTGTTATGAAAATATATTTATGGCAAATAAGCTACAGAGGCTTCCGTGTGTCATCCCCTGTGTAGCTTATTTGCCATAAATATATTTTCATAACTTACTACTCACATATTGAGCACTGTTGAAGTAAATACTGAACATTTATGCATAAAAGATTATATCTCCTTACAACATTTTATGTGGATGCATGAAATAATTATATAATTTATATTTATACAGGCATGTACAAAAAGCCACAACATTGGCATGTTGATGTTATCGATCATTAGTTATTAGAAACTAAGATCTCTTTAGGCGAGTTTTTCTTATTTAATATGAACGTTTTAGTGAAAGTTCAGACTTTTCCGCCTGAAGAGATTTTAGTTTCTAATAACTAATGATTGATAAAATTGATATGCCAGTGTAGCAGCTTTTTGTACATAAATATTAATATAAATAGCTCAATTTACGATTGGACACTATTGTATTAGCCCGGTTGAAATTCTTGGATTTTTATCCTGTGCATGATTACTTTACCTGGATTAATATATATATATAGATAGATAGATATAGATAGATAGATATAGATATATGGGTAAAATCCGACAAGATGAAATGGGAGAAAGTTAATATACCAACACAATACAAAGTTTTAATATTTCATCTTTATTATTTAAAAGACTTCATCAGAAATGAGTTAGTTACCATTTTTTTTTTATATTTACAACTGTAAACAGAGACATGAAGAGGAAGACAATGAGTTTAATTAACAGCTAAGCCAAGAAAGAAATAAGTCTATATATATTAACTATATGTACCCAGCGATACCCAGGAAACACTGAAGTCATTTTAGTTTTTAATTTTATTTGTTTGCACATTTTTAAACTTATGATTTAACTCCCATTATATTCGTCAATTTTGAATGATTTATCCCCCTTGTCTAATTTTTACTTTAAGGTGATTATTTAAAAATGTTACATATTAGCAGTAATCTGAAAAAATAAAAATAATAATTTGTAGCTAGGTATGTTATTATATTGCTAATAACACAATACAACAATAACAAATGAAAATTGGCTTGTCAGAAGCAAAGTTATATTTGTCAGCTTAAATACTATTTGGGTCCGACTTTTCGAAAATCTGATAGGATAACTTTATATATCTATACTAGCCGAAGTAGCCATCAACGCCGGGTGTCTCAAGCCTTTTTTTTTTTTTTTTTTTTGCACATCAATGAAAGAAAGCTGATTATTTTTATATTTTTTTACTTTGAATTGAATAAAATAACTTTAAAAAACAACTTTTTAATCATTAGAATAAAAATGATTATAATTAAACAAGTGCATTATTCAGGTTTATGATGATCGATATCGGACAGGAAATAACTGGAACGCTATAGAAAAAAAAACAATAGTCTCGTGTGAGATTTGAACCCTGAAAGATGACATAAAATATTGGAACGGAAGGCGAATGCTTTATCAACATGGCCACCGATCAAACAAAAGTATTCTGTCTTTTTAACCTACTTAAACTGTTTAAGAGTTTGGCGTAGAGATACAACAGTCAAAATCTGTTTTATCTCTCCGCATAGATCTAAAATAGTTCAATTGTCTAAAATAGTTCAATTGTCTAAAATAGTTCAATTGTCTAAAATGCATAAACTTAAAGAAAGTTCCATTTATAATTTAAGAAAAAAAAATGTCGAATCCGATAATTTGACTTAATTTTATATGTTTACTTATTTATCGAAAAAATATAACAAGTATGCAGTTGTTCGAAATGGAAGTAAGGGTTGCAGTGCTTGTGATCACAGTGCTCAGTATCAAAGTGATAAAGGATTTCGTGTTAGCATGAAACTGTGGTAGGGTGTGCTAAGATGATCTCTAAGCATTAATATTTCCGACAAAAATTATTTTAAACGAAATACAGTTAAGAAATTAGTCAAAAACAATTTAATTTGCTTTACCTACTAATTTGTGACCTATTTGCGTTAAAAAATACTTACAGGAAGTTTTAAGCCAATTTATTTTACCATAATTAGTGATTGAGAATAAAATAATCTGTGGTAGCCATTTTGATTTTTGACAGGAACTAAGTACATAACCGGAGCAGGAGCATATAAGTGGCGGGCCGCAAATGCTAAAACCAAGTATTTGGCCCTTACTCGGTTTTGCTCCAGATATGTATGTCCAGAATCAAAATGGCTACCGCAAATTATTTTACTCAATGACTATCGTAAAATAAATTGGCTTAAAACTTTTTTAAATATTAAATATTAACATTGTTTTTTTTTATGCAAATAGGTCACAAATAAGTATTGATTTACTCCTCTCTAGGGGTTAGGCACAAGACCAGTTTTTATCTTACTCCCACAAGTAAGATATGACCCAAGGTCGGGGCGGGAAAGTAATGAGTAGGTAAAGCAAAATAAATTTTTTTTTAATTTTTTTTTTTTTTTTACTAATTTCACAACTGCGTTCCCTTTTAAAATAATTTATGTCGGTAATAGTAATGATTACCAGATGAGGATTATGTTACATTTGTGGATTTTTTATGGGAACAGCTAGCAAATTTTAAATGTTTTTAATATTTCACTTTGATTCGTTAATCAATGCCCCCCCCCCTCCTTTTCTTTTTTTTTTTTCTCAGTGTTTACTATTTTATTACCACAAAACAAAACGCCTGTATGTTATTGGTGTAGGATAGGGAGTGTTCATGTTTTTTTTCTTTTTGCATTATATATATATATATATATATGACAGGTCTCTATTATTTACCATCTCAGCTATGAAGGCCCCTACTTTGTCATCAGCCTCCAAGCCATGGATTTAGGTTTTCACCCCTGTTGTGTTAGACATTTTGTAATATGCCTCAGTGACACCCCCTTTTTTTTCTTTCTAAAGTTCATTCACTTGTAAGCATGTGATCATTTCGCTGACAGAGATTAATGTTGTAAAGAGGTGAGCTTTCAGAAATGCGGAAAACATTAAAACTTTACATTTATAAAATCTTCTTGCTTACAAATCTGATAAAATTTTCGAATACATTTTAAAAAGAATTTTTTTTTTTCAAATTAAAAAATAATTATTTTTAAATATAAAATTTTTTTTTTCAAATATTAAAATGTTTTAATTTTTACATTTCTTTCTTCAAATATATAAAAAAAAATTCTTATCTTAAATATTTAAACTTTAAAATCATCTTATTTGTAAACCAAAACAAAATATTCAAGTTTTAGAAAGATACTTTTTTCAAATTTTTTAAATATATTTATATACAATAAAATAAAATTCAACTTTCTTAAATAGAAATTATTTTTTCTAGAACGTAAGTTTACTTAAGTGTTATTGATTATAGTATAAAATTTGTTTTAACTAAATTGTATTATTTGTGTTCGTCGGACTACCTTTCTCATCTTTGATGTTATTCTCACGTTTTGGCCGATGTAACCTCCAACCGACTTGTCAAACTCTGGAATCTGTATGGAATTTCGAACAGAACCCTTTATTTAATCCACAGGGTTCCGTTCGAAATTCCATGGAGATTCCAGAATTCAACGTAAAAATTCCTGAGTTTGACAAGGAGCTACTGAAAAAGGTCTGAGGTTACATTGGCCGAAACATTGTGAGAATAACATCCAAGTTGAGAACAGTAGTCCGAATAATCCAAATATGACCAAATTATACCTATATATAATGGTGAAAATTCGCTGGTGATGGTCAAAGCAAGAAAAAAACTTTTCTTTTCTTAGATAATTTTTTTTTTTTTTTACATTTTAACATTACTCTGTGAATGCTCTGGTATTGTTTCAACAGACTTACAAGAAATGGTAAAGATTTCAAATGGAATTATTCAATAACATTTAAACTCTCACCATTTATATCTATTTTGCATCAATATACTTCATCCATTAGCGCCCAAATTTTTTTCCTTTATTATAATTGTCATTGTCAGCTAAATTCTCGTTAAATAAAACTAATGTTTCTTTTATTTAAAATTGTAGCAATTTAATTCTTTTTAAACCAATAAATATTCTGTCTTATCGTAAAAAATATTCTTCAAAGCAATTGAACGGATGTCACTTTTTGAAATGTTTTTATTTAAAATTGTTTTAGTCAACAAGACAACATAATTTAATTTTAGAACAATTAATTTAAAAATGGATAATGTTGGTATGTTTTATCTTAGCGACATCAAATTAATCACCAATCACCATCTTTGCTAATCAGACGACCTCTTTTGTTTGTTTTTTAAACATGTGTGAAAGGTGATAACGTACGTACGAACATAAAGTGGCTTAGCATATTATTATATAGGTATAATTTTGATCAAATCTTTGTACTCTATTTGTAATTGTGTTCTTTTGTCTTACATTTTTCGATATAACAATTTGTATGTAAAAATAGAACTTACATGACTAAGTTATGGGCTTTTAGAAAAGTGTTAATTTTCTGGAGTTAAGACCAAGGTTTCAGAGTCGGAGGTTTTGGAATGAGTCAGACTTATAAGTATGCTAGGAGTCAGTCAGAATTTTTAATCTAAGAAGAATCAACAGCAATCTTTAAAATAATTAGTTGGAGTTGGATATTTTAGAATTGTAGGAGCCAAAATTTTTTGAATCCTATAAGTTTGAGTGGAACTGTCTACCTTCTAACTGGTCCACCTGATTCTAAGATGATTTTTATTTCAGCCAAGTGTACACTTGTTCTTGCATTGCTATGAAAGATTGTTACCTATTCATTCAAGTAAACTTAACCGTGAGAATAATCTTCTAATCAACCATGAAAAGTACAAGAGTGGCAATAAAGGCCGCTTGTAGCATTTCATGAAGACAACAAAACAAAACGTTGTGATAACAACAACCAAAAAGAGGAAACCAGTTCAGAAGTAATAAAAATGTCATTTTCTCATCCAAAAAATACAAATATTTTTTTTCAACCGGTTCCCTCCAATCAACAAGTTTCAAATCCGTCAAACAGTTGAAATGCATGAAATAAGTAGACGTGTTTTGAACAAAAACATGAATTTGAAATTAACATAAGCGTTTCTACCGGAATCAAAACTTACAGGCAAGAGAAATAACCTGACAAGAAAAAAAACTTTCCATTTTTGACTAAGGAAGAAGAAGATAGGTTCCGCAAAATTATGCAACTCCCAATAAATGAAATATAATTAAACTCGCTTCTGGATGGCCCACCAACGTTCAGATTGAGGCTAATCAAAAAAACAGTGGGTTACAGATCTCTGCATTTCGTTGTTTTTCATTTTCTCATGCGATTAATTTTATTTTCTCAGTTATTTTTTCTGTTACTCTCGGGTAACGTCGGGTAGATATTACAGCTGGTCCACACACGAGAAGAATACCCGTCCCAGGATGGGGAAAGTTAATTCCACAAACATAAGAATTTTGCACCACTTGTATGTCCTTTTACGAAGATCAAAATCAAGATGTGATACTAAAACTTATCTCTAGAATACTAATTTCAAGTTTGATTAATGTTATTAAAGTATTTGTTATATTTATGTAGTTATTTTTTTTTTGGGGGGGGGACTGCTTATGTTTGAGTATAAAGGAATAATTATAACACATAAATCCTTTAATAACATTAATACATCCCTATTTTATAAATTAATGACAGTTGTCCATGTGCCAGTTTTTAAATAAATAACACTCCACACCATTACGTCTAAATACGAATACACCGTAGTAACAGATAAACATGCAACCAACGTGATCAGTTATTAAGTTGTAGTTAAAAAATACTAAGTTACAATTAAGGCCCATACATCCATATAGACAACCCCCCCCCCGTAAACACGGTACTGCCCCCAAAAGGGACACTTGAGAGAAATTACCGGACCATAAAAGCAGTGATCATCACCGCCTATTCCATTTTTCGCATTGTCTTCATCCCGTGAGACGCTGATCATTTGAAATTGGTTGTAAGGTCGTTTTCTAAACAGTAAAGGCCTACCTGTGTCAACGAAACCATGTTACATCTCTGGAATCTGTAATGTATTGTTTTTAAATAAATAATTTGTATTTTAGTTCTCGTATTTTTACGATCGAACACTTTATTAATTTCTTTTCAACATATCCCCCCCCCCCCACACACACACACACATATATATATATATATATATATATATTTGTTTACCACGGCATTTCATTTTCATGACTTATCATGTACTTTACCTCATATATATATATATATATATATATATATATATATATATGTGTGTGTGTGTGTATATGTGTGTGTGTGTGTGTATGTGTGTGTGTGTGTATATATGTATATGTGTATGTATATATGTGTGTGTGTGTATATATGTATATGTGTATGTATATATGTGTATGTGTGTGTGTGTGTATATATATGTGTATATGCATGTGTGTATGTATGTGTATATATATATATATGTGTATATATATAATAATGTATATAGCGTGTATTTAGGCAGCATTTTCTCATTTATGCAAACATTGTTAAAAATAACAGAATTCGTCTTTTTAATTATACATTTTTTATTTTTTTCAATTTTTCTGATTGTCTTTTTTGTATTAAAATAAATAAAGGTTTCACAGGTTTCACGAACGTTTTCGATTTTTTGTCGACTCATCCTCAGGTGTCAAAAGCAAATGAACAAAAAAACTGGAGAAAGAAGAGAATTTTAAAAAGACAGCGGAGAAACGTGCATAGAACGTTTTCCGCATTGTTCCAGGAAGTCGTTGACGATTTAAATTCAGCAACGCTGGATGGCATCACAGAACAAAATCGCATTACGTTAAGCATTTTAAAATGTTACAACTGGTTTCATATGTGATGCTGTTAATTTTAGGTTGTTGTGTTTTTATGTAGAAAGCTTCCAGTATTTTTAATTTTTTCGGAATGTATAATTTTAGTGTTATTAACTAGAATTTGTCTTAAATCAGAGGGAAGTTTTTGTAGATGTTGGTAAATTGAACTAGAGTTTACAAGATGCATGGTGAGCCGGCAGGATAGGGTAGTGCTTGTAGAACCAATGTAGCTATTAGCTTTATATATGAGAGAGAGAGGTAGACAGACGGAGAGGCGTTACATACTAAAGTTCTTCACTTACATTTTATTATATCAATAAAAAAATTTTTTTTAAATAAGATATATCTTAAGTTTTAAAGTGAGTATGCCCTCATAGCCCCCTTTAGGTGTACATTTAAAGATTTGGGAACACTTCCATTGTCTTCCCTGGAAAATTTTACATAATACACTTTTAGATTTTATGTAGATTCTCTAACCTTTCTATAGGGAACACACAAACATCATACACACACACAGACATTGAGTTATTTATATATATATATATATATATATTTTACCTAACTTTATATAGAGAGGAGATATAGGGAGTTGTCATGGCGTAGTGGCTACAGATGCATACTGTAGTCTCGGTTTACCGGTTTGAATTTCTGTTGGGGCCACTGCGTCACTTTTATTAATAAGGTATGATCCATATCGCCCCCCCCCCCCCATCTCTAATTATGGAGCAAATAATAGAGTATTGATTTACTCCTCTCCAGGAGTTAGGCACAAGGCCAGTTTTTATCTTACTCTCACAAGTAAGATGTGACCCAGTGGGGTTTAAAAATTGCCTGGGCAGCGCCGTCGGCATTCCCCGGTAGGGACGCCTCAGGCAGTAAGCAATAAACTTACTCCTCCCCAAAGAGGGGAGGCGAAACCTGGGAGGATGGACCTCCTAGAACTGCACAGGACAGACCCATAGAACGGCGTAAATCAAGCCCCGAAGGCCAAGACAATACCAGTCTACCAGCAAATAATAGAGTAGACGAGACTTTCAAGCTTGGTTGTGCAACTAGTTTAAAAGAACGAAAATCCTTTCTTCGCTATACACTCCCCTATAGTAGTACTCTTACAGAGAATATCCATTGTCTTTCGAGGTTTAAAGGAGGCCATTATATATATATATGTGTGTGTGTGTGTGTGTTAATAATGGGTAGATTCTGTTATATTTACCTTTTTCATTTTCCCCACCCCCACAATAATTTGGTATGTACCCGCCTGGGGGTGGTTTAGGGCTCGATATAGTGTGCACACTGTTTCATTTCATGCACTGTTTAACAAAGCGAGTATATAAAATCTACCACTCTGATCTACTTCCTGATGAGATAGTTATTTTTTTATGAAAGCCACCCCACTGGAATCTTTTACTTATTTTCGGACATAAGGTGTGTGTATGTGTGTGTGTGTGTGTGTGTGTGTGTGTGTGTGTGCTTGCATACATTGGAGACATTGTCGTCCCTCCCTGCTGAGAGGATATATATGCTTGGTTGGTGGTAGGGTTAGAGGAAGTTGGGGAGGAATAAGTGAATTGCTCGGCAAACCCTGTCGTCCACTTCTGTTTGGCTCTTTACCGTGAGCGGATGGAGAAGTGATACTTTGTTGTGATCTGTGGTTCTCTGTCCAGGGGATTCCTGAAGACTTGACCCCTGCTGCCATGGAAATAATCAGGGTGTACCAGCTGAAATCTTACATCGGACAATATGTCGTGAGCAACCAACAGATAAGCAAGTACATAACGAATCAAATACTTTATTGCCCTTTTACTCTTCGTTTTTCTGTTTGTCTCAAGTTGAACCGAGATCAAGTTGGATGTTATTTACAGTCCTAGTCAGGTGTCTTCTCACCTGCGGTGTCATGATGGCAAAGTTTGCGAGCTGGAGCGTTGGGCACGAAAAATTAAGATGAGGACACCCGTCTGATTGTAAATTAAAAATTGAAAAAATAATTTTTCCTATTATTTTTATGCATACATGTTTTTAAGATTGAAATTTATTTCCGACAGTATATAGTTCTGTGTGAAGCTGCTTTCTTTGTTAATGCGATTGTTTGTGCTGGTAATATTACGAAACCAGCTATTTATTTAGTTCACGGGGCTGAATATAAACAAATAATATCACAAAGTTATTCTCGTTCTATCAGCCATGAGCAGGTAGAAGTGTTAATTAATTATGGTATGTTAATTAATTATGGTATGTTAATTAATTATGGTATGTTAATTAATTAATTATATGTTAATTAGTTATTATATGTTAATTAATTATTATTATGTTTATTAATTAATTATATGTTAATTAGTTATTATATAATTAATTATATGTTTGTTATGATATATTAATTATTATTGTATGTTTATTAATTAGTTATGTTAATTAGTTATGCTATATTAATTATTATGGTATGTTAATTCGTTATTATCGCCTGTAACAAGAATTCAACCTTTAATCTTCAGAAGACTGTCACTAATTTTTAATCAACGCTGTTAACCGTTGCTCCACGGGTCCATGAATCGGTTCTAAGTGACAGTCTTCTGCAGGATGGAGGTTACATTGGCTGAAACGTTGTGAAAGTGACAATAGTAGTCCAAATAACCCAAACTTAAGACATGTTTGTTTTTTTTAATTAATTGTTTAGAAGTTAAAAAATTAATCCAGCATTTTTACGAAAGTTAGAATAACATCCGTGAACATTGATATGCAGAGGTCTGCTGATATCCGGGTGCGGAGGGGCAGGGAAACTCCTTGATTGGATGCCATAAAGACTCAAGTATAAGTCCTAGTACTGAGAAATATTATGAGAAATGGAGATAGTTTGAATATGATTGGATGCCCCCCCCCCCTCTGCATGCCACTGTCCGTGAAGTAACAACAAAATAAACTGAAATTATTTTTTTTCTGTGAGTTTTCAAAATGAATGAGTAATTTACATTGTTTACGGTTATCTTTATCCTGATTGTTTTAGTTGCAATGTTTTGATTCTGAAATGTTATGATGCAACAATTCCGTTTGAAGTATCCAAAAATCATTGCCTAAAAATGAATTACTTTTAATGATTTTATTAATCAATAATAACATTTTTTTGTACGATTTTAACCAGTGTCGGGGTTGGCGAAGAGCATGGCTTCTTTTTTTTTTCTTCTCCAAACTTAGGGTTAGTTTTCGGGTTAATGAATGGCACGTCTGTTTTATTATTTTATCTCATAGATATTGTTATATTTATTGCCTGCGTTATCCATTGTATTTATTTAGACTTACTAGTAGTATTAGAAACGTGTGCAAAGCAAAAAATTACAGGACGCTGATTTGATAATTAGGCATATGTGACGGTGCGATTTCACTTGGGTACCATAAAGTGAAATCTCACTACTGCTATGACTTATATGAAAAAAAAAAAAAGATGTAGACACCATAAGTAATGGAAATCATTTTTTAATGTTAAACATTTTTTTTCTTAGATCTTTATTGATTGTCTATTTCTTGTATAATTTGGATTATTTGTTAGTCTCACACAACATAGTATTCGAAGCTCAAATAAGATCCCCTCGACACGGCTAGACACTAGCCCATTCGAGGAATGATGCACCTTCTCCAAATAATATTATCTCAAATAACAGCACATAGCTGGATACTCCACCAGACTAGATGAATTCTTGTCCTGGCATCCCGTAAGACCAAGAGACCGCAAGAAAGACATACAATAACATAATCAACTGGTCAATTGGGGAGAGGAAAATAAAGCTCTCAACTTCTTTACTAACTCAACATTTGACAAATAAAGGAGAATTTTAATGGAATATTCGAATATCTATGTATCTCATATAAAGATCAAGTGTTAGCCCTAGAAAGGGGCCACTTGATTTCTGAGAACTTCAACTGAAGTAAAATGAAACAAAAGATATATAAACGATTGTACACTTTGTTGTTTTAATTTTTGAAACTGATATAAATAATGTTCTAATTTTGTTTATCTCAACTCACTCACAGTTTTGTGGAAATTCCATGATGGTTTGTTTTTTTATTATTTGTTTCCTATGCTTCTTTGGGCATCTCCATTTAAACTATTCAACCCTTAAATAGTAAATAAAAAACACATTGCACAGAACATTTACACTATATATCAAAATATATGCATCAAATTCTGAAATATCTCATCCGATAGCTTGCAAAAATGCCCTCTTAATTCGTCTTCACCATTATTTTGAATTCATCTAATTTCATCATAAAATATTCTACACTATTTTTATTCTTAATCTGATCCAGCAAAAAAATATGACTATTAGCAAAAAAATATATGACTATTAGCAAAAAAAAATATGACTATTAGCAAAAAAAAAAAAAAATATGACTATTAGAAAAAAAAAATATGACTATTAGCAAAAAAAAAAATATATGACTATTAGCAAAAAAAAAAATATATGACTATTAGCAAAAAAAAAAATATGTCTATTAGCAAAAAAAAAAAATATATGACTATTAGCAAAAAAAAAAAATATATGTCTATTAGCAAAAAAAAAAATATATGTCTATTAGAAAAAAATTAAATTGGTTTCACCATAAACTTCCAGATCGATTAAGAATATTAACTAAAAAAAAAAAATGTCCACTAAAATAAAATAAAAAATGCCGTTAATTATTTTTGAAGTTCCAATTAAATCACTTCTCATTCAATATTTGTAGTAAAGAAGTCAATACTAAAAATAAATTTCTTTTATTTTTCATATTATTTTTGTTCATTTAAATATGGGTTAGCTTACAACAGGGGCATGTTCGAAAATTAATGTTTTCTTAAACTGACCACCCAGTTGTTGAGCACGTAGCATAGAACAGAACGAGTAATCATTTCAGTTGCACTGGCTATAAAGTAAGCGTCCATTACTACTCATCCCTAGGGGCATGGCAAGAAATTAGTCGGGCTCTAAACGTGAATCTTTGCAATAATCTAGTTTATTTTTTTATTTTTAAAATTAAAAAAAAATTTTTTTCTTTTAATTCATGGATGGTCAAAATACGAAGCCCGGCTATTAGTGCATGGGTGTCGGAAGAAAAAATACTTTCTTTTATTCTTATTAATTGCTGTTTTCAAAAACATTGAAACTAGGTCAAACAGTCAGTCAGCTACTGATGACCTTGCTTTTCCTTTCTTTCTATTATATTGAACCAGTTGCCAAAGAGAAGGAAAAAGAGGGAGAGAAAAAGAAAGAAAAAAGTGCGGGGGGGCAGTTGGAGAGAGAAGTATGTTAAAAAAAAAAAAAGTAACGGGACTGAGAATGTATAAAGAAAGAAGTATTAGAAAAAAAAAAGTTACACACATTTTTTTTAAATTTCTATTTCCTTATCTATGTTCCCGGACAATGCTGAGTATTGATTTACTCCTCTCCAGGAGTTAGGCACAAGGCCAGTTTTTATCTTACTCCCACAAGATGTGACCCAAGGTTGGGTCGGAAAAGTGGAGTTTAAAAATTGCCTGAGCAGCCCCGTCGGCATTCCCCGGTAGGGGCGCCTCAGGCAGTAAGCAATAAACTTACTCCTCCCCAAAGAGGGGAGGCGAAGCCTGGGAGGATGGACCTCCTAGAACTGCACAGGATAGACCTATAGACCGGCGTAAATCAAGCCCCGAAGGCCAAGACAATACCAGTCTATGCGGTGCAGTATCCATCGGAACAGATACTACACTTTGATCTTAGCCAAAAGGCCAAGAGGTCAATGCTGGGTATCCCGGCTCGTAATGGATAAAGAAAAGAAATTTCTGAATTTTTTTTAGATGAGGGTTGATGAGTTGTATACTTATTCGGACTACTGTTCTCATCTTGAGTGTTATTTTCACTTGTGAGACTAACAAATAATCCAAAGTAACACGGAATCACATAATCACCTGTGCAATAATTTATTTCGACCCTCCGGCCTTATCCAAGCGAGGCGATTACATTTTTGAAAAAGATTTTCAAAAATGTAATTGCTTTGCTTGGACGCCTTAATAAGGCCGGAGGGTCGAAATAAGTGATTATGTGATTCCGTTTTACTTTATTTTATTCTTGCTCTGTTTATTACATTGAGCTCTCATACTCGGATTTCCTTCTAAAATTTATTTCAGTCTAACACACACACACACACACACATATATATATATATATATATATATATATATATATATATATATATATATATATAATATTATTTCGATTATTCGAACTACTATTCTCATCGGGATTGTTATTTTCACATTTCGGACGATGTAACATCCGATCTCCTTCAGATGCAACTTTTTGATTTTGGGAATGTTTATGCTGAACTTGGAAACCTGGGCGAAATTTTGCACTGAACACTTAATTTAATTCACAGGGGCAGATTGTTCTCATTTCGTCAACCCTAACCAGGTAGAAGTGTTAATTATTTATTATATTATTTTTAGTCAATATCGTCTGTAGTAAGGATTGAACTTTCAACCTCCAGAAGACTGCCGTCATTCAATACTAATTGTTAATCAACGCCTTTATCCATTGCACGGCATGTCCTTGTGCTGATGAAATAAGAACATTCTACTCCTGTTGCATTAAATAGAAGGTTCCGTTCAAAATACCGTGCAGGTTCCAGAGTTTGAAAAGATGCACCTGAAGGTCGAAGGTTACATCGGCCGAAACGTTGTGTACATGGACGCCCCCCCCCCACACACACACTTTACGGTCATCAATAATGAAGTTATATATGCATGTGTTTAATCGCCCCCCCCCCACACTTTTTAGGAGAGCCCCCCCCCCCACACACACACACACTTTTATAACTGTCCCGCCGGCCCTGGTGTAAATAACAACCAAGATGAGAATAGTAGTCCGAATAATCCAAATTATCAATCCTCATCTCAAAAATTCTGAAGCATAATTTTTAATTTGAATGTTGTTCACTTCGGTGTGTGATATGAAACCGAATTCTCACAGACTGCCGATAAATAACGTAAAACTATGTCATCGTTGTTGTTTTTTTGTTGTGTTTTCTTATTTTGTATATTTTTCTGTTCCTTTACTCAACAGTGCTGGAAACGACAACATGAATGAAGACGGAGACAGTCAAGAATGGCTGTACGAGCTGCTGGCGGAAGTACAGTTGGAACAATTCTATGCGAAACTCAGAGATGACTTGCAGGTTACCAGGTTAGTAGGGCAATCTTTTTCTTTTCTTTTTTCTTTTTTTTTTCTTTTCCTTTTCCTTCTTTTTCTTTTTTTTCTTTTCTTTTTTTTCTTTTTTTCCTTTTTTTTCTTTTTTTCTTTTCTTTTTTTCCTTTTTTTCTTTTTTTCTTTTTTTTCTTTTTCTTTTCTTTTTTTCTTTTTCTTTTTTCTTTTTCTTTTCTTTCTTTTTTTTTCTTTTCCTTTTCTTTTTCTTTTCTCTTTTTCTTTTTTTCCCTTTTTTCCCTCCTCCTCTTCCTCCGTACTCTTTGTCATTCTTGTCTGCTACCCTTTATTATTATTAGTTTAATAACGCGTGGCTTCTGTGTTAGCTCCAAAAGTCTAACCACCTATGGAGATACCTATACAAACGATATAATGGCTCGTCCTTAATGATTAAATTAAAACAGCCATTGTCTGAGTGAACTAAAATAATTGAATATTTCACCAACCGCTCTCACGAATTTAAGAAAACTTGAAAATCAATTCAACTTCTGGGAAATATGACTTTTATGAGAATACTAGCAAAAACTACCCGGCTTCCGGCCAGTAATTACTAACACTGTAGTCTTCTTTACAGAAACCAACTAAGTAATTTTCATTTGACATTTTGGTAATTTAGAGGAAATTTTAAAAAAATGATGATTGTCGTAGTGTTATTTGATATATTCCAATATGGGGGAAATATACTGTGCATGAACATCGTCAAATTTTGTTTTTTAGGAAAAAACAACAAAAAGATTAATTGATATGGTCTTTAAGATATTCAACGTCGATAAGTTTTTTTTTGTTTTTTTTTTCAATGTTTTTTCTTTTTAACATTTTCTGATTTAGGGTTAGCGTTTAGGTTTAGTCTTTCTTCGGGAAATTCAACGCGCTGACACAGATCATAGAAATTAATTTCTTCCAAAAGTTATCGTCTGCTTGCTTGCAACCTGATTGTCTAATGCCTGCTGCAATCTGATTGGTTAATTTTTATGCTGAAAGCATAAAAATTAAAATGAATTCCCCATTAAAACTGGTTATATAACGAATTGAATAACAATCAGGGTGGAACGTCGATTGGTCCACTTTTATATTACTGAGTAATTCGAAATGGGAACTTTGTACGTTTCACCTTTTATTATATTAAAAAAAAGAAAAATATGTAAAGAATATTAAAGAAAAATATTTTTTTTTTGCAATTTAGAAAGATTAGAGGAGGTTTATTTTTTTTCTATGACAAATTTTTAATTCATCATCATCATCACCAACATGTTAACTCCTTGGCCTTTTGGCTAGGCGCAAAATGTAGTATCTGTACTGAATCTGCACTTAGTTTTTATGTTCTGTGTCAGTGAGGAGAAATCTTTCTAGACTGATGCAATTGAAGTTTTTGTTCCAATTCAGAGTGCCCATTTTGGAGGAGCTGGATTCTCCCCACATTAAATATTGGCATTGTGTCTAACTTTGCTCTTGTGGGAGGAAGTAAATAAGAACAACAACAACAACAGCAACAATTTATTAAAAAAATAATAAACGCATGTATTTAATTATTAACAGATTAGAAAATATTAATTCATTAGAAACTAAAAAATAAATAAATATGCAAATGAGGCTAAAATAATATCATGATGAACGAACTACATACACTGACCCCCCCCCCCCCAAAAAGGTGGGGTTAATGCCTGGGAGGATTATATCATGACAACAGAATAGATAGTACACTAACTCCCCCCACACACAAAACTGGTAATCCTGAGGAAATAGTATCGTGAGGAACGAATGTATACTGTACAGCCTTCCCCCCAAAAGGAGGTAATGCCTGGGAGGAATGTATCATGACGAATGAAAATATACTACAGAGAATTAAATAAGCATAAACGGTTTTAATGTCAATATAGTAAGAATAGGTGGAAAAAACTTTCGCATTTATTCATTTAGATGAACATATTCGTTTGTGATACTCGCCCTTGCTTATATATATATATATATATATAGGATAAAATACAAGATATATCAAATTTAAATGCTATGGAGACAGAATGTATGAAAAGACAGAAAGGAAAAACAGTTAAACACAGGAAGAAATAAAAATCAAATTTTTATTTTTTTTATTTATTTCTCCTGTGTTTAATTGTTTTTCTTTTCTGTCTATTCATATATATGAGATTAAGTTTGAAATTTTCATTCAACTGCATAAAAACGTTCAGGAGTTTATTAATGAACTTCCAATGATTGGATGATCAATGAAACTGCAGTTAAATGTTAAAATCAGTCACATTATTATTAATGCTATATACATTGTGACTTCGCATCGTCAACATTCAGGCAGGTTTTGGAAGCACCCGAGAGTTGACATAATTATTAACCAATCAGGTTCCAAGCAAGCAGACGATAACTTTTGGAAGAAATTAATTTCTATGATCTACAGCGCATTAAAAAAAAAAATTTCTACGATCTGTGTCAGCGTGTTGAATTTCCCGAAGGACTCATTGAGTGTTGTGAGCAACGGTCACTTCTAGCGAAAGACTAAACCTAAACGCTAACCCTAAATCAGAAAATGTTAAAAAGAAAAAACATTGAAAAAAAGTAATAAAAACAAACAAAAAATTGGTAAAAAAAACAGTGGTTTCGTTTTTTATTATATAAAAAATCATCTTTTGAAACTTTTTGGTGCACAAAAAAAACAAAACATTTTATTTAAAACATTTGATTAACAATTGTTCCTTTGACAAAACAAAATAAACATCTAATTAATAACAGTTGTTTAGCTATGGTTAGTTTGTTGTTTATTTTTATATATGTATTTTACTTTGATTTTCTTTGTTTGAATTTATCGTTTGCCAGTTTTCAATTTATCGTTTGACAGTTTTCGCCTCGTCAACTCTTGGGTACTTCCAAGACCTGTCCGAACATTGACAACGCGAAGTCACGGAAACGCAGTGCATTCTCTATGAGAGTACCGAAAATTCATATGCCTGCAATTTTTGTGAAATTTTAACAATAGGTATTAAACATCAGTTAATAAAAAATATCTAAAATTTCAGTTTCTTTTGGGTGTTTTAAAGGGTTTTAGGGGGCATAAAATGGACACAACCTCCCATTTAAAAATTTAAATATTTCAGATTTGCATTGAATTTGATCCATAGTCATTAGACACCAATTAAGCAAGATTCCCTGAATTTCAATTTCTCTTAAGACCCCTTAATCTTAAATTTTAAACATTTTCTAGAATCAAAATCATGTAATGAATTTTGATCAAAATTGGAATAAGGATACTAGGCATAAGGTTTTGTGTCATATTTTGATTTTAATCTTTGTAAGAAGAGATAAGAGTTGTGAAAAACTGTTCTGTTCAAGGAATTAATTTTACCTATCCAGGGACGAGTATTCCTCTAATATATATATATATATATATATAGTGAATGCTTTTATTCAAACATGTACAAGGTCTGCTACACTGGCATGTCGATGTTATCGATCTACAGCTCTCAAGAGCTGAGCTCTTGAGAGCTGTAGATCGATAACATCGACATGCCAGTGTAGCAGACCTTGTACATGTTTGAATAAAAGCATTCACAATACAGCTCTATATTTTTATTGAGCACTCTTTTATAAACCCGGTTTGATTCCCTTTGGATTTCTACCCTATGGATTTTTACCCTACCTGGATTAATATATATATATATATATATATCTATATATATATATATATATATATATATATATATTGAAAAAAGTAAAGTTACATACTTTACACGTTTATTGTAATCATCAGGTGTTTAAACAAGAATATAATAAATGACCTTTAATCCATGGATTTTCAAAAAATTACTCTTATCCTCAGAAGGAAAAATAAATTGCTAATTATTGGTAAGTATTAATTTGAAAATTTGCAATACAATTTTAAGTTAGGCTTAAAGCAAAAATAGTCCCCAAAATGTTTCAATAATGAGCAGTAAGTCATTGTAGTTGCAAATGTATCGATGCAGTTGTTGAAAAAATCCGATTTGAATATGGTATTGGGTGATGGATCCAATAAAATTCAGGAACAATTCAGAAGTCTGTGAAAAGTCAGTATATCGGTAGAAACATCATGCCACGAGTTAAACTTCCTTAGCATGCGAGTAAAATCTCTATTACGATGGGATCTAATATAAAATAATTATCTTTATATTATTCAAATAAATAAATATGTTATATACATACACACTAGCGGGCTCTGACAGCTTGCTCGCAAACTTCGCGACTTGAAATACAAATTTGAAATAAAGTGAACGTATGTATATCTGGCTCGCTTCAATAATCACGTATGCAAATTTATTTTCCTCTGCAAAGATAGAAAAGAATAATCACTATGAAAATTTGATTTTTATGAGGCAAAGAAGAGGAGGCTTAATCTTAATAAATGATAATAAAAATAAAGGAAAGAATTTCTTCCACTTTTAATAGGCACAAAAAATGTTCCCTTAAAATCTTTTTGACTAAAATAGGAATTAATTATTGCATATAGGGATGCTTCATTTACAGATTCAGGAGATAGAGACGTGATTAGTTGGGTTTTTTTTGTTTTTTGAAGTGGTTTCGGTTTTTAAAAGTTGTTTCGGTTTTTTAAAGTGGTTTCGGTTTTTAAAGTTGTTTCGGTTTTTTAAAAGTTGTTTCGGTTTTTTAAAAGTTGTTTCGGTTTTTAAAAGTTGTTTCGGTTTTTAAAAGTTGTTTCGGTTTTTAAAAGTTGTTTCTGTTTTTAAAAGTGGGTTCGGTTTTTTAAAAGTGGTTTCGGTTTTTTAAAAGTGGTTTCGGTTTTTAAAAGTTGTTTCGGTTTTTACACTAAGATTTACCTTGTGTGTGACAACAGTAGAAAATCAATTGTTATTGATAAAACTTATTTAGCAATCCGCCGCACAATCCTGGTTATCCCTGCTAGTAAACACGAAACATTAACATTTTGCTCATTTCATAACAGATTTTTTTTATTGATCTTTTAAATGTAACCGTAAACAAAGGAGAAGAAAGAAGAAATCAGTTTGCCTTTTCACTTGCAATTTCGAAATAGATTGCAAAGAGAAAAAAATCAAGTCTGTTTCCTCTAAAGAAAGGAACATTTGAACACAAAATGCTAAATTTTTGTCCGAGAAATAAAACAATATTACGAAAAAGAACTATTTGTTATATGAAAATTTAAACAATTTTTCAATTAAAAAATTACAAATAATAGTTAATTAATAAAATGTCCTTTTTCAAAACCAATATGCAAATGGGCCCAACTTGCACGTTTATTCATCCCTCTCTCTCTCATATATATATATATATATATATATATATATATATATATATATATATATATATACTAGCAAAAATATGCGACCGGAGAGAGCATATTTTTGCTAGGTCAGGAACATACTATAATGAACAAACTGCATACATTGGAAGAGGTAATGACTAAGAGGATTATATCATGACTAAGCCCCCCCCCCCCCCCGCAAGAGGAGTTAATGCCTGGGAGGATGATATCATAAAACAGAATAAAAAGTTAACTACCCCGACCCCGTAAAAAAGAGAGTCATCCTGGGACGATGATATCGTGATGAACGAACATATATTATACTGCCCCCCCCCCCCCCCGAAAAAAAAGAGACGGTAATGCCCGGGAGGAATGAAAATATACTACACAACCCCCTCAAAGGAGAAGGTAAAGCGTTGGAGTATCCCCCCACACACACTAAAAAAAAAAAGGATGTGGTTATGCCGGGCCGGAAATACCCCCGCCAAAATAAAGGGGGTAATACATGGGAGTATAGTATGGTAAGTTTTATTGTACACGTAAAATGTCGAAATGTAAAGTGGGCTGAAAAATATAGTCGCCATCTTTATAAACAAAGAAAAGTATGCAAGTTAAGGAAGAACGATAACTTCCTTTCATATTTTTTAATTTAAAAAAATACATGTTTATAACCGTGAGTAATCGTTCTTCCTTAGCTAGCCTCTTACTTGACTTGTTTAGATGTAGACTATATTTTTTTGATCTAATTTTTATTTTGGTGTTTTATGTGTACGATGAAAATTTTTAATGTTTTTTTTTGTTTTGTTTTTTTACTAAAACATGGTTTAAGTAAAAAAAAAATATATAAGTTCATTATAAGTAATGCTGAAACTTATTTCACTTTAAATAATTTACGTGACTGAAATAGGAATTAACGCCAAATGAAAGGGAAAATACCCCTTTTCCTAAAGAGTACGGGTTAATTAAAAAAAAGTCAGCATGCTTGTTTATTTATTTATTTTATGTTGAAGGGGAGGGGGGGGGGTATTAAGAAGTGAAAGAAAACTTTAAATTTAAAAAAAGCTTACAATTTAAACAGTCCAATTTTATTGGTTGGTATTTTAAGTAAAAGACGTTTCTATCTCAGACTTTATATTTATATATTTTTGCTCTTTTATTTCGCAAATAAATCATGTATTTCAAAAACAATAAAAAAAAGAAAAACTATCGTCGCTAGAACAGGTAGTGATGCCGACGCCAAATTTTATTTTTAATTATTTTTAAGAGTTCCCACCCCTTCCTTTGAGAGAGAGAGATAGCAAGCGTGAGAGATATATAGAGAGGAACCAATCACCTCCCGATTTCTGTGAACTAGGTATATCTTTCTAGCTAGCTAAGACATATTAGTTTCATCTAAATTATCTCCCTTGATATTTTAAAAATGTTTTTTCGTAATTCATTTTCTTTATTAAACTATTTACATTTAATAACTGTTAATTTACACAAAACTATTGTAGATACACATGGAAAATAAAATCATAAATGAATAAAAGCAAACATTAATTAACAAACATTAATTAACAAACATTAATTAACAAATTAATTAACAAACATTAATTAACAAACATTAATTAACAAACATTAATTAACAAACAGCTAAAAAAGAAGTTATGCAAATTAGACAGATATTTGAATGTCTATATGTGTTTCTTTCGTACGATATATACCGTATTTGAAAGCATACTATTGTATTATTGATTAAAATAACATTATCCCGTTTTGATGATAATTTTAATTTTCAAATATGAAGAAATTCATCATCGTTATCGTGAAACACATCTATATACAGGGTGAGGAATCAAATTTACAATATTTTGAGACGGATTGAAAGACAGTGTATGACCAATTAGTTTATCTAAAGTCCTGCTATTTATTTACCACAAGAAAATTTGCAAAATAAAAAATGTTTTTAATTCTGTGTGTCCTTCTTTCTCAATAACTGACTTCACACGCTTCCTGAAACATGCACAAGTGTTCCTCAAATATTCGGGGACAACTTCTCCCATTCTTTAATAGTCGACATGGCTAGGTGATTTTTCTATTGGTAACATCTTCTAAGACACCCCAAATAGGGTTTACATCTGGGCAAGAAAGCGGCTATAAATACGATTCCCAAAATTTGCTAAAGTTGGATTTCCAGTTGTATTTTTCTAGCTTTGTGTCCATACATAATTACCATCCGGGTAGTTTGCTTTAAGCTCTGGTAATATCTGGTATCTCTGATCTTGTTGTAAGTATCAACATTGATCTTTTAATCAGCTTTGTAGAATTTTATAGGCATTTTCTTTCCATCACTGGAGCAAGATGTTTTGTTCTGGATGTTTCCTTAATCTCGGCTATCGATTTTGCAATAAATCTGTCATTTCTGAAGTTCAGAACATCATCGACAATGAAGATCTTTTAATCTGAAAAGATCGTTACAATGGAGGACTTTTTTATAACCATATAATAATTTTATTGCACCTTTCCAATCTCTTTTCTTCATAGATGTTGTCAACAAGTGTTTTGGTGTTCTTGTCAGATTTTAATTTCAAATCATATTTTACTGCATTTCTAATGGTCTTGTTGTCTATCTCAAGTTCAATGGCCATTTTTCTCATGGATTTGATTTTGGATTTGAGCGTTTGAATAAAAGCTTTGGAACGTTATTTGTTGATTCCTTCAATTCAAGACTTCCTTGTAATAGTTTTGCTTATAGTCATTCTATTCTTCACATTATAAACGGTCTTTATGGACACTCCAACTATTCTTGAAATCTTTTGTGTGACGAGTGCATTCAGCAAATCATTTCCTGATTATTCATATAGGCAAAAGTTTCTGAAAAGATAGGATAATAGTGTTAGGTATGCTTATGACATCAATATATGCTAGGTTTCAAAACAATTGACTAAGTATCTGCTGAGAAAAAACAATTTAACGTTCATTGTAAATTTTGTTTCCCCACCCTGTATATGTTTTTCTCGATAAAAATGATGAATTTCTTTACATTTGAAAAATTTAAAAATCGCCTTATAGAAAACATAAAAACATGTCAATTATAGGTATTAATGTATTTTTTTTTATATATTTCGGACAGTCCTCTGTCTTTTAACAAAAAAAAATGTTTTTCTTGGTAAAAAAAAAACAAACCATTTTGACAAACTAAATATATTGCTATGTCTGTTTACTGCAACAATATAAAAAACACATTCCACGTATTCCGAAAAATAGATTCTCTCATGTTTGAAACCTACAAAGAAACAAAATAGTGGCAAATAATAAACCCAGGGGTAAAATTTCAAGGAACAATTTAATTGCAGAAATTAAGGTTAAAAAAATGTAAATAAAAGTAGTTTGCTGAAAAAAAAAAATATATATAAAAAAAAATGGTAATGCTTCTTCTGTATTTCCCTTTTCCCTTGATTTCTTTTTCATATAATATTAATTAATTCTGAAATCTTTTCCTTCTTTTTCTGTAATTTATCTCTTTTCCTTAGTTTGCTGGCTCTTGTTTAAATGTTCTATTATAATTACTTATCGTAGTTGCTATTGCTCCTACGTCCACTCTAACACTGGGTGGTAGTACCTGTCAGGATCCAATCTATGGGTTAATATAATTTATTCTTTGTAGGGTTGAAACTGCATCGAATAGTTTAAATGTCTTTAAATCATGAAAAACTAATGCCATGAATTAATATTCGAAGCATAAAAACGTTTTACCAAAATGACTAGATTAAATCACCTGAAAAGGGTTGATATGCCGTAAAACAAAACAATGAAACCAAACCCCATAAATAAATATTTGAAGATATTAAGAATATTTCGAAGCATAAAAACGTTTTACCAAAATAATTGTATTCGGCATTAAATATTCCGAAAAAGAGTTGATATGCCACGAAACAAATGAAATGTTTTTTTTGTTTTTTTTTATCTGCCGTTGTTTCTAGTTTTCTGCCTCGGCATTTTATTTAGTATCGTAAATTTGTTTATGTGCAGTGACGCAGCTTCTTAAGGGGCTAAAATGTATAAACACTGAAAGTTGTGTAGCATTTTATATAGTTTATTGTTTTGTTTGTTTTGTTTTTTCATTTAAGAGCCGATGATAATGTCCTGTTATCATTTCCTTTGTCAGAGAAATAAGTTGATGCATTCCATTTTTACTAAAAGTACTTGTCATGACCAATAGTCTTTAAGAAACATGGACTGGGATTGTGTATGTATGTATGTATGTATATTGTTTTCTGTTTGTGTGTATGTATGTATATATATATATATATATGGGAAGAGAAGGATGAAGGTAATCCGACGTGATGGTAAAATGAAAAAGGAAAACCAAAAACTGGATGTTTTTTATGTGTACATCAACGTTTCGTCTTTATTTATAAGACTTCATCAGGATGATGATATAGGAAAAGATATTATGCAAGCACAGATACATGTAGGGTAGACATGTTGGGAAGAAAAATAAAATAAAATGAAAAATAATGGCAGCGTCTTGCTGGACGTCCGTACTTGTTAGAGAATGAAAATGAGTGGGAGAAAAAAGGGGAAGGGTGGAGGGAGCAAGGACTACTGTGGCTGGCGATGAGAGAAAGAGGTGGGGGATGAGCAGGGGTAAAATGGATGGCAGAGAGAGATTGGAGGAAGAGGGGGAGGGGGTGTTTGACCAGATGGCTGTGGTCGAGATTGAAGGGGAAGAGTGAGTTGGAATGTTTGTGTGTGGGGGGTGTATGCAGGGAAAATGGGGATGGGTAGAGAGGGAGGGGGGGGCTGTGATTTTGGTGGATGGGCGAAAGTTATGGTCTTAGAGAGCGTTTGGAGAAAATGAGGGAATTTAAGAAGAGGTATGGGAGAAAATAGATGAGAGGGGGAAGAGGGAGGATTTGTCGTGATAGGGTGTGAAATATTTGAAATATTTGGGAAATGATAGCAATGAGTGAGGGATTGGAGTGGGTGGGGGAGGGGGGTGATTGAAAGGGTGGGTGAGGAATATTTGAAATATTTTGAACATGAGAAAGTTTATTTGGACTGTAGTATTAAAAATGTGAGGGAAAAAGCGAGGAGAAAAAAGAAGATTCAGGGAGAAGAGGGAAGGGTGTGGGTGAATGGAAGAGTGTCATAAGGTTAGAGATGAAAATAAAAGTTAGCCATGATCAGGCAAAAGACTTTGTTCTGTGAGGATGATCTTGCTTATTAAGGGTGATAGGTTAAAGAAACCATTTCGCTGCTTGATAGTAGTGGAGGATGTGATGAGGGCAGTTTCCAATAATCTTCGCCGAGATTTGTTGTGGATGTGTTTAGTGATTTTGGCTTGTTCAAATTTGAATGCATGACCATATTCTAGAGCATGGGAGAAAAGTGCACTAAGAGGGTTGTTGTTTTTTATGTCCCTTTTATGTTCATTTAATCGTTTCTTTAATTCACGTTGTGTTTCTCCCACGTAGAATTGATGGCAATCATTGCAAGGGACAGTGTATAAGCCGGCATGGGATGTGGGTGTTTTTTGGAAATGTCTGGATGTGTTTAAAGTTTGTTTTATGGATTGAGAATTGGTTTGTACTATTGGAATGCCTAGTTTGTTGAGCGTGTTGCATATGGATGTGTTATTGGAATGCGTGGGTAGGAGAAGGGGTCTGTCTATGAGAGAGGTGTTAGGGGTTTGATTTTTTTGTGTGGTGTTTCTGGAGAATATTTGGAAGGCTTTTTTCTTGGCATTTAATATGAAATGTGTGGGGTATTGCAATGTTTTTAGGGAATTAAAAATGTATTTTATTTCTTCATCTGTGTGTGGGGGGCTACATATTCTAAGGGCGCGTAGGAAGAAGCCTATAATTATACCTGTTTTGATCTTGCTATGATGGTGGGAGTAGAAATGTATGTAGTCATTTTTGTGAGTGTTTTTGCGGTGTACCTTAAATTCTAGTTTATTGTTGGACTTAATTATAAGAGTATCAAGGAAGGGAATAGAGCCGTTTATTTCAGTCTCATGGGTGAATTTTATGGAGGGTTCTACTGTGTTGAGTTTATCCTTAACATGAATGATTTGTGTGTCTGTGGGGAGGAAAATTAAAATATCATCTATGTATCTAAAGTATTCGATGTTAGGAGGTAGTCTATATTTGAAAGGACCGGATTCTAAGAATTCTAAAAAGACGCAGGCCAATACACTGCTAAGGGGGTTGCCCATGGGGAGTCCAAATTTTTGTTTGTAGAATACTTCGTTAAATTGGAAATATGTTATGTCAGTGATGAGTCTAATTATTTCTATAAAAGTGTTGGGGGGAAAAGGTAGGTCGGTTTTTGTTTTCTTTATATGTGTGTGAAGTAAGTGTAGGCATTTTTTTACAGGTACGTTAGTGTAGAGCGAAGTTACATCTAGGCTGTGTATATTTTTATTTTCTATTTTTCACCCCCCTCCCCCACCCACTCCAATCCCTCACTCATTGCTATCATTTCCCAAATATTTCAAATATTTCACACCCTATCACGACAAATCCTCCCTCTTCCCCCTCTCATCTATTTTCTCCCATACCTCTTCTTAAATTCCCTCATTTTCTCCAAACGCTCTCTAAGACCATAACTTTCGCCCATCCACCAAAATCACAGCCCCCCCCTCCCTCTCTACCCATCCCCATTTTCCCTGCATACACCCCCCACACACAAACATTCCAACTCACTCTTCCCCTTCAATCTCGACCACAGCCATCTGGTCAAACACCCCCTCCCCCTCTTCCTCCAATCTCTCTCTGCCATCCATTTTACCCCTGCTCATCCCCCACCTCTTTCTCTCATCGCCAGCCACAGTAGTCCTTGCTCCCTCCACCCTTACTCTTTTTTCTCCCACTCATTTTCATTCTCTAACAAGTACGGACGTCCAGCAAGACGCTGCCATTATTTTTCATTTTATTTTCTTTTTCTTCCCAACATGTCTACCCTACATGTATCTGTGCTTGCATAATATCTTTTCCTATATCATCATCCTGATGAAGTCTTATAAATAAAGACGAAACGTTGATGTACACATAAAAAACATCCAGTTTTTGGTTTTCCTTTTTCATTTTACCATATATATATATATATATATATGTATATATATATATATATATATATATATATAAGTAACATTTCTGTGTATGTATAGATGTATAACAAACGAATTTCATACTCTCTCCGGAGAGATTCACCACATGATTGAAAACAGAACTTCCACTCATGGAGCGGTTGTTCTGTTGTATAAACACATGTGTGGATTAGCAGGTTATACTAAAGTAATTGCTTAATGCATTTTCAGGTGTGTATTTTAGCTTGCCATCATTCCACATACATTGCCTGGTATTCCCAAATGGCCACCCATCTGGTCGTGACCAGGACTTACGTCCCTTAACTTTGATGATCTAACGAGAACCAGCGTGTCAACATGATTACACCATATATATGGGGAAGTTGAAAACATGAAATGAAATTTCAGCCAAAATCGAATGGTTAATAATTAGTGGATAAGCCTTAATCTGTGTTAAAGAAAAGGGCTTTATTGAAAAGAGAATGCCTTTTTATACAGGAAAATGTTAAAGAAAATCCGGAGAACCGAGGAAAGAGAAAAAGTAGGTTGAAAAGAGTGGGAGAAGGGTAGGTGGGTATTTGATTAAGTGGACGATATAGACGAGAGATGGCAACGGTGTTGGTTGGAGAGGTGCAAGCATCAGCCAAAGACGGGGTGCTGGTACATAGAAAAACTCAAGTTGGTGTCTGAGGGTGCTGTAAAACCACCAGGAGAAGAGGTATCACCTTCAGCACTCGTTAAGACAAACATCTAGGAGAAGGAAAACTCTTATAACACCTACGGCGACTGTTGCTTCCAATGATCTAGACTTGTTCTGCTTTTGGAATCACGGTGACAGTCACTTAAAAAGTGGGATTGGTTTTGTGTAAAGCCTTTCCTCACTTAAAAAAGCTTCATGCACAGACATAGCTTGAAAACTTCAACATCTTATTGTTTTCATGAAACGGTGGCAAATAGTCAAGCAAAGGTAGTCCCCGAACTCAAGTCTACATCATTGGAAGCAGCAGCCTCCACAGGTATTATATCAGTTTTCAGCCTCCTAGATTCCTGCCTTAAACAGAGACTGAAGGGGGCATCTCTCCCAGTAGTATTACTGCGACCTCAGACATCAACCTTAGCACTTCTGTGGTTTGGCAAATAAATACACAAACGTATAGATACCAATACAAAAATCATACATACAATACATACAATTACATACAATAGGTATTGTTGTAAAGGTAAACTGTGTCTTCCTCTGCCCACCCCTCTGATATGAGTGCAATGGACTCAGCCATTCTGTATTAACCGAGACAAACAAATTCTCTCGTTTTCGTTCAACGTGTCTTTATTGCATCAGATGTGGGTTGCATATTGAACACGACGGTACAAAGCAACTTTTTCCATGAAATTCTATCTGTTACGTTGGTTTCAATGTGCATCATCTTCGATGGAGACGCTCAAAGTCTTCTTCGTCCTGCCTGTTTTAATTGAGGTTACCTTCAACTGAAATGTGTTTACATCTGTTCATCCAACCAGTTTTGTTCAAGCTAACTCGAGTCTGGACACCTTCAGCCTCAATAGAAGTGTCAGAACTATCATACAGATTAGGGTTGTGGAGTCTGAGGTGTCGGAGGTGGTCGGAATCAGAGTTGGAGTTTTTAATTTTGGAAGAATCAACAAACAGTCTGAATATTGGATGACTTTAAAATAAGGAGTCCGAATCAGTCGGGTCTTTTAGGAGTCCGAGTCAGTCGGGTCTTTTAGGAGTCCGAATCAGTCGGGTCTTTTAGGAGTCCGAGTCAGTCGGGTCTTTTAGGAGTCCGAATCAGTCGGGTCTTTTAGGAGTCCGAGTCAGTCGGGTCTTTTAGGAGTCTGAATCAGTCGGGTCTTTTAGGATTCTAGGAGTCAGTCAGTCGGATTTTATACATTCTGATTCCGCAACCCTGATCAAGATGCACACAGCGAATCCACCGAACCATAGCTCTGTAATTCCTCTCCATCCTGAGAAAGATGGAGCCCACAACTCTGTAAAGTATGTTCTTTATCTTTTTCTCCATGGGCTACACTAGAATTCTGACTTGTCCCTATTTACTTGACTACCCATGAGGACAAAATTAGACACAAATTCTGTTATTATATGGGGATATCCAGCTCCTCTGGGGAACTCTGGATAGGACAAAAACAAAAATTACACCACCACCCCTCCCCGGTGAAGAAGGATTTCTCCTCCTTTGACTTAGGACAGAACAGATACTACACTTTGATCCTAGCCAGATGGTGACGCTTGTGATACAGGTGATAAACATTTTCTTTGGACTCCGTGTTTTACTGTTATTAATCATTCATGCTACACGGCTAAGTAACAACAAACCATCATATTGCAACAGCTATTAAATAATCCCGGAAAGGGTTGATTTGCCGTCGAAAGGACCAACTGAACCAACCTTCCCCATCTGCAGTTTAAAGTTAATGCATGAATTCTGAATGAAAATGGGTAATCATTACTTTTACCGACATAAATTATTTTAAAGGAAATGCTGTTCGGAAATTAGTAAAAAAAAAAAAAACAATTTATTTTAACTCATTTGTGACCTATTTGCGTTAAAATAAATATTTCATAGAAGTTATAAGCCTTTTAAGTTAGTGCAAATACCGATTCTGAGCAAACTAACCATCTTTGTTTAACCACTTGTTTACGTTAAACAAGATGGCTATTTTGCTCAGAATCGGTATTTACACTAACTTAAAAGACTTATAACTTCTATGAAATATTGTTATGCAAATAGGTCACAGATGATTCGGCAAAATACCAGTAATATTAATGACTACCTGGATTTATCCAAGGTAAACAATCTTCATTACTGGGTTACTTTCTCTGGATGTCATCATTTAAAATAGAACAACATTTACGGCAACTCCTGCAAAGCGATCTCGGTTATAAAGATGACTCGAGCATGTTATGTCATTTTTACCTGCCAAAGCTTACGTCATATATGATGTAAGCTTTCATTAAAATGCTATTACGATTCAGATATGCTAAGAATCATTAAACCATTTTCTAGAACGGCCGTAACAACCGGTTCTTTTGGTATTACTGCTGTTGGCACGTTAATTTTTCTCTACAGCAGAACAAAACCTTTTTTGGGGCACAAGATAGAAATAACAAGCCGCGTGCGTGCGTGGTCCCCCTCTGTATGTGACTTGATGTGGCGAGTGTAAAATGCAATAAATTTGGGGCATTTTTGACCCCCCCCCCCCTTTGACCCCTTGGGGGCGCGAACCAGAATTTTTCTGAGGTCAAGGATGCTCATTTTATATCCAGAACAATTGCCTCTACATTTTGGCCAAGTTTCAGAAAAATTGAATAGATGGATCAAACGTTATGGGAGAAAAGGGTCATTTTTTGCCATTTTTTTTTTTTTTTTTTTTTTACCCCCTGGGGGCGCAAACCAGATTTTTTCCAATGGTCAGCGATACTTATTTTCTATTAGGAACAATTGCCTCCACATTTTGGCCAAGTTTTAGAGAAATTGAATGGATGGATGAAAAGTTATGGGGCAAAAAATGTCATTTTTTGCCATTTCGGGGCCTTTTGACCTCCTGGGGGGTACTAACCAGATTTTTTTTCAAAAATCGGAGAATGTCACTTTCTAACCTGACCAAAGTTATAACTTCATGCAAAATTTCAGAGAAATTCAATGGACGGACGGACGGACGGACGGACGGACGGACGGACGGACGGACGGACGGACATGCCTCAAAACATAAGTCCCCCGATTTTATAAATTGGGGGACCAATATAAAAATCAACAATTGCTTGATGGTTCTAATCGAGTTTTCTTTGTTGTTTTTAATACTAATTAGTAGGGCTATCCGGCATTACCCGGGGGAGTAGTAAGAAATGTATTTTTATCAATAACTATTTATTTCCTACTACTCACATCTGAGGTAAATCTTCCTGTAAAAATCGAAACAACTTATCGAAAACAACAAATACACAGGTTAAATCTTATAAAAAAAACAAATTCACGAGTGAAGTTATACAAAAAAAAAAAATGTGAGATAAGTTTTACTTTCAAAAATTAAAATAACCGCCTCTCTCAGATCTGTGATAAATATAGCATATTTTAGTCGCAAAAAATATTAAGAACAAGGGAATATTTTTTGTGTGCCTATTAAAATTGAAAGAAATGATTTCTTTTATTTTTATTATCAGTTATTAAGAGTAAGCCTCCTCTTCTTTGCTCATAAAAATTAAATTTACCCATGTGATTATTCTTTCCTTTCTTAATTATCAGTTATTATTAAGATTAAACCTCCCTTCCTTTGCTCATAAAAATCAAATTTGCATACATGATTATTGAAGCAAGCAGTCACATGTACGTTCACTTTTATTACATGGATGAGTCACCACTTATCAAGCCTAAAAGCTACTTGAGGATAAGGGTTAATGAGATGGATATATTGTCGGCTTAATAATGATGAATACGAGGAAAGAATTGAAAATGATCGATGTAATGAACGAATGAGGACGGTTTATGACAAGCATTTGGTTACTAATATTTCGAGACAACCATTTTATAGTTAGCAGGAAAGCAGTCTCATGATAACGTGTTCCACAGATAGGAAGTTCTTGGAAAGAGGCTGTTCACTGAAATTCCATTTGATGTTAGGCACACGGAAGAAGAAAGGAAAGTTCTTTGCAGTGATGATAGAAAGGCGAGTTCTTTGCAGTTGTGGTAATAAGACGAGTTCTTGCTGTGAATGTCTTACTCAGTCGAGCACCTCTATGGAAGTGGCATTTAGTATCGCTATTTGTATGTATTTTTTGTTTTCTCTTAGTCCTGAGAGACAATGGATACCCCCTGTAAAGGTGCTTGAGCTGAGAGTTTATAGTCAAGCAAAGGTTGCGCAATCTCAATTGCATCTCTCCTGAACCGATATTGCTTGAGGACGATTGGAAACAATACCGGAATAAGCAGAGAAAGACTCGTATTATTTCTGTGTTTCTCCTTCCTCCAGTGACTGAATTGACACGACTATAAGACAACGTATATCTGCCACATGGAGAGTCTTCAGACAGCTGTCGACAATTTTGCAAAATGCAGGAATCCCATCGTATGCGAGAGTGGCAGCATCTAACACACATGTCAAACCTGTGCTATTGTTTGGCTGCGAGACGTTGTCAATGACGAAACATGAAAACAACTCGATCCTGGTTGCAGCGCATCAGAATAAAAAAAAAATTGCTGGTCTTGCTCTAAAGGCTTCTATGAGAAAGGACATCACACAACGACGTCTCAACTGGTACGGTCACATCACCCGCCGTCAGTCATCTGAGACACTTCAAAGTGTGTCCCATGTTGATGGCCTAAAGCCATATGGTAGGCCGATTAAGACATGAAGAAGATTAGTTAATGACGGCCTGATCCTGAAAGGGGGCACAAATAAAATGGCAGAAGTCATTCATGCAGCGTGTCAGCCTGAGAGAAGACAAAAGTGAAAATAATAATAATATAATGATAGACTAATTGCACAACCAAGGCTTGAGAGTCTAGTTTACCCGACTAAGTTTGAATTTGTATTCAAATGAAAAGAGATGTTAAGGATTTATCAATACACTTCTGACAATCCTAAAGTTTTAAGCCACATTATTTTTATAAAGTTCTATCTGAAAGGATATCGAAAACTTTGTGTGTGCAACGTCTGTTCTTTTAATTCGGTTTTATTCAGATTTTGTGAAGTTGAATTTCATGTTATGCTAGAGCATCTAGTATATATAGTCACTGGCGTTGGGTCATGGGTCGTCTATGTTCTGTTTTAATGGGTGGCATGATTTTCCATCCCCTCTTTAATGGGTGGCATGATTTTCCATCCCCTCTTTAATGGGTGGCATGATTTTCCATCCCCTCTTTAATGGGTGGCATGATTTTCCATCCCCTCTTTAATGGGTGGCATGATTTTCCATCACCTCTTTAATGGGTGGCATGATTTTCCATCCCCTCTTTAATGGGTGGCATGATTTTCCATCCCCTCTTTAATGGGTGGCATGATTTTCCATCCCCTCTTTAATGGGTGGCATGATTTTCCATCCCCTCTTTAATGGGTGGCATGATTTTCCATCCCCTCTTTAATGGGTGGCATGATTTTCCATCCCCTCTTTAATGGGTGGCATGATTTTCCATCCCCTCTTTAATGGGTGGCATGATTTTCCATCCCCTCTTTAATGGGGAGCATGATTTTCCATCCCCTCTTTAATGGGTGGCATGATTTTCCATCCCCTCTTTAATGGGTGGCATGATTTTCCATCCCCTCTTTAATGGGGAGCATGATTTTCCATCCCCTCTTTAATGGGTGGCATGATTTTCCATCCCCTCTTTAATGGGTGGCATGATTTTCCATCCCCTCTTTAATGGGTGGCATGATTTTCCATCCCCTCTTTAATGGGGAGCATGATTTTCCATCCCCTCTTTAATGGGTGGCATGATTTTCCATCCCCTCTTTAATGGGTGGCATGATTTTCCATCCCCTCTTTAATGGGTGGCATGATTTTCCATCCCCTCTTTAATGGGTGGCATGATTTTCCATCCCCTCTTTAATGGGTGGCATGATTTTCCATCCCCTCTTTAATGGGTGGCATGATTTTCCATCCCCTCTTTAATGGGTGGCATGATTTTCCATCCCCTCTTTAATGGGTGGCATGATTTTCCATACCCTCTTTAATGGGTGGCATGATTTTCCATCCCCTCTTTAATGGGTGGCATGATTTTCCATCCCCTCTTTAATGGGTGGCATGATTTTCCATCCCCTCTTTAATGGGTGGCATGATTTTCCATCCCCTCTTTAATGGGTGGCATGATTTTCCATCCCCTCTTTAATGGGTGGCATGATTTTCCATCCCCTCTTTAATGGGTGGCATGATTTTCCATCCCCTCTTTAATGGGTGGCATGATTTTCCATCCCCTCTTTAATGGGTGGCATGATTTTCCATCCCCTCTTTAATGGGGAGCATGATTTTCCATCCCCTCTTTAATGGGTGGCATGATTTTCCATCCCCTCTTTAATGGGTGGCATGATTTTCCATCCCCTCTTTAATGGGTGGCATGATTTTCCATCCCCTCTTTAATGGGGAGCATGATTTTCCATCCCCTCTTTAATGGGTGGCATGATTTTCCATCCCCTCTTTAATGGGTGGCATGATTTTCCATCCCCTCTTTAATGGGTGGCATGATTTTCCATCCCCTCTTTAATGGGTGGCATGATTTTCCATCCCCTCTTTAATGGGTGGCATGATTTTCCATCCCCTCTTTAATGGGTGGCATGATTTTCCATCCCCTCTTTAATGGGTGGCATGATTTTCCATCCCCTCTTTAATGGGTGGCATTACAAAATGATGACATCATCCATTTACAACATTATGAAGGATCTTACCGATATCTTCCACCTCTATGCCTTGTCAGCGGGGCCACAAATCCGTTGACTGCAGCCCAATTCAGAGGGGTAACCCCTAACCCTCACCCATGAAAAAGGGGCTACCTGTTGCCCATGGGTGGCAACCTGTGATGTCGTAGGACGGGATCCTGGTGGATAGGCATTCATCCACTTTGGCTAGACTGGAGATCGGAGAGGTCCGATCCGATCAATCGGTTGGTCATGTCATGTCATGTCCTAGTATCTATAAGTTTATCCCCAACCATATTATTTAATCTGATTCTTCTAAAAATCAAAACCTTATTTCTCCTGATTATTTTTCCTCCCAAATAGAAACTAGAAGGCGGTGTCTGAAGGTCAATCTTGTTGAAACAAAGAAGATTACCAATGCCAACGAAGTAATGTTTTTCTGCGAGTAATGCTTCTCTCTCAGTAAGGTTCCATTCTAAGAGTAATGTTACTGCTTTCACTCTGAAATTTACTTCTGAGAGCAATGTATTCTGGTATTCTAAGGGCAATGTATTCTGGTATTCTAAGGGCAATGTATTCTCGTATTCTAAGGGCAATGTATTCTCGTATTCTAAGAGCAATGTATTATCGTATTCTAAGGGCAGTGTATTCTGGTATTCTAAGGGCAGTGTATTCTGGTATTCTAAGGGCAGTGTATTCTGGTATTCTAAGGGCAATGTATTCTGGTATTCTAAGGGCAATGTATTCTCGTATTCTAAGGGCAATGTATTCTTGGAATATAAATAATTATCCAACGTATAGAATTATATTTCACAACTTTATTCGGCATTAAATAACCTATAGATGGTTGATATGCCATAAAAAAAACCCAACCAAACCATTTTCCAGTGGGTGATGTCATCCATTGTGCATGGGGACAAACAAAATAAGATCCACAGTTTTAGTTGTATTTAGTTTGAAAAATCTACTGTTTTCATTCTTTTATTTTAATTTAATACATATAACTCTCTCTCTCTCTCTCTCTCTCTCTCTCTCTCTCTCTCTCTCTCTCTTATATATATATATGAGAGAGAGAGAAAAAAATAAATATAAATTATTTTAATAAATTATCTAAATATGTGTACGTTTCATCCTTGCGGAATCATCAGTTTAAAGATAACCATTCAAGCCGGTCACACAATTCAAACCCCGGAATAATAGTAACATTTAACTCCAATTCTGCGCGAGCTAATCAAGGAGGCTATCATGAATGACTACGGACGAGATGAGAAATAAACCCTATATGTGGCAAAGAGGTGGACAGCTATAGTCGGCCGCCATAAGTGTTCAACAGAAAGGAACTTGATATATATATATATATATATCATAGATTAGTTAAAAAAAAAAAAAAATGCTCGCTTGTAGGTTCTACAAGAACTAATATAAAGTATTTAATTGAAAAACTATACATGAGTGTCTGGTGTACTGGAATGGCATCGATCTGGTCATGCAGTTTGTAGGATAGGAACTGTCTTATATTGTCTGACCAAATCTTCAGCACCGTTTGGTAGTCAAAGACCTCGAGAGAAAAAAATAATAAAAAATGACACGCGCAAACATGTGCAGACAGTAAAGTGTTGACACTGGTACGCGGACATGTGCACAGAGCTGCATTGACAGTAACGCAAATGCAGTGTCAGTAAAAGATGCATGTATTCATATAGAGCGAGATCACCATCAGCACCACCACCCCCCTCCGCAGCAGAGACATACCAATCCGTAGGGAGATGCGCACACACGCTAAGATTGAGATGCACATTCATGTTAATTTATCTTTCATCCGAATTTTCGCTTTCATTAAAGTTTGTTGCTACGACATAAAATGCAAAAATATCATCCGATATTCGGTTGCTATAAAAGACGACAAATTATTTTTCGCTTTTCATTCAATTTAACTTTTGCACATTTGAATAAGACTTGTCTTCTTCACCAGTTTTAACAATCAGACCATTGCATGCTTTCTGATTGTAAGAGCATTCAGCTGGAAACCAAAAGATCTTGGTTCAATCCCAGATTGCTTGGATTGCTGCCCACGTTGTCATTGTCGGTGTCCTATTGTGTTGATTTAGTTATAAAAAAAAAGTGGAAGTAACACCCTTTTTTTCTTCTTAGTAATAAAAGTTGAATTCAGTTAAGCATAAAAGTTTTTTGGGGAGGGATGGTCGTTTTGAAATCTTAAAAAGAAGCCAGACACACCTTTTGTTAATAAGAGAAACGTGTTGGTGCCCTACTGACCTAGTGTCTCGAAATTGTGCCAGTCTTAGTTTTACTGTCTGGCCCTTCCTTAACTACACGTGGCTCTTATAAGAAATGCCCAAATTCCAATCAGCTTTAACAAGTAACAGAGATACTCGTACACCTTGCAGTCATTATTCGTATCACAAGTACATGAATCGACTGATTTATACCGACCTAGCGTTGCCCAGGATCCATTATGCTCAAATTTGTTTTGCAAGTATTTCGTTTTTAAGCTAAAAAGCAAATTAAAAATGCTAGCTTTTACTAAAGGAATAAGAGTTGTTCCCCTTAGTAGATTTTTCTTTTTAGGTGTTTATTTAAGAATGTTACCACATTAGCAAACTGCCAAATCAGGTTAAGTATCTTTTTAAAATAAATTGTAGCAAAGTATGTTAGTTTTAACAAATGAAATTTGGCAATTAAAATTACGGTTTGATTTGTCAGCTTAAATGCTATTTAGGTTCAACTTTAAAATCTGATCAACATAATTTTATATATTAGGTTGTTGGAGAAAAATAAAACCAAAATACTTATATGATTTGAAGTTCTTTCAGGTGGAGAATCAACGGGGGGGGTCTAATTCTAGAGTCTATTTAAAAAAAGGAAATAGACTCCGACTCCTGCAAAAATTGCTAATTATCGACTCGCACACCTATGAAGCAGGCGAGTTAACTGAATGAACGTTGCACAAAGTTAAAAATATCCAGGTTTGCATAACGATTTCACATTTATTTAATTTTAATCAAATAACACATTTTTTTGATGAAGAGCAGTGGACCACTCGAAATATTAATAACACAACTTTTTAATTTTTTTCATAAGGCTATTTTTTATTTGTCAAATGATAAGATATTCAAGCAATCAAAGCAGGTTCTGCTGGTGCTACCAGATCAGGCTGTCTGAAGATACTGGCTTCCTGACCTAAAATGCATCAAACATTGATGTTATTGGGTGTTTTCCTTTTCCTTTGCAAAACTCAATCATGTTCTGCAAAGTTAAAAATAAAAACACCCTAACAAAACAACCAAACGAAACACCATGAATAAATATTTGAAAATATAAATAACTTGAAGCATAAAAACATTTACCAAAATGACCGTATTCGAAACCCGAAAAGGGTTGATATGCCGTAAAACAAAACAACCAAACCAAAGCAGATTCGAATCCTGTAAGAGTATTATTTTTCACTTTGTAGTTTTTGTTTATTCTCAGCCCTGGACTAAATTAACTGTTTATTTAATGGTATTACCTATGCAAACATAAGTGTCAACAACAACAACAACAAAAAGCAACATGTTATATATATATATATATATAAGTGCAAAACTAAAAGCGAACTTTTAGGAAAGGTAAAACCTACTGTGAAAAGTGCACAGCTCAATATACCGGATAGAGCAGATAGAAAGGTAGAAGGATGAAAAGGAATTAGAAAAGCGAAAGGTAGATCTTTTTTTCAATTCAGTTGCTCAATGCAACGGCCCTGTTTATCAACGGGCAATTTGGGATTTTGGCCTAGCCTTTAAATATTAATTCGCTGTCTCTTCGTCAATTTAGACTTATTTTATGATTTTCAGCCCAGGAAGACTTTTTAATATGGCTAATATTTCCCACCTCACGTTTTACTGAGCCGTGTTGTATCCACGAACGAACCCTCTATTGGACTTTTTACCCTCTGGATTCTATCTATTTTCGCCGCACTTGAAGATGTCGTTTCTGGAGTTTAACTTTGAAACCTCTCCACTTATTTCTCGTGCCGTCTAATGACCTACCTACCTACCTACCTACAAATCACTTTCTCTGCTGGACTTTTTGACACCAGATTTTCTTGCAATCAGACATTTGCTTACATTCGGGCAGCGTTTTGCCTTGTGTTTTTCTCCCCACAATCTTTATTTTACTTTTTCAATTTTTAAGTCTTGGCCTTTGCCAACTTATCTATACCAGCAATTTCCTCTGATAAGATTTTGATCTTTGAAAATCCTGGCTTAAGGAAAAAATTAATTAAAAATATTAATTGAATAAATTGCCTTTTTGCGGAATATACCTTGCATTGCGCAACTGAATTGAAAAAAGATCTGCCTTTCGCTTTTCTAATTCCTTTTCATCCTTCTACCTATATATATATATATACACACACACACACACACACAAACGCTCATGATACATAATATACTGATAGAAATAAATTCCAATGTTAACTATGCAAGTTCAGTGTATTCACTTGCTTGATGCAACTTCGATGAGATTATGTTTATATCGCTGGTAGAAAAGTAAACGAAGATTCATCGTAGAGCTTGAGGGATGGGCGTATTTGTACAAATTCGACTTTCTCTAACCATACAACTCTTGTATTAAGCTGTCAAAGACGACAGCCGTGTCAGCTGATCCTTCTTTCGGAGGCACAGGTTTGAATCCTGTTTAAGTCTCATTTTCCACTTTGTGTTTTTTTTTTTTAATTCCAAGCCCCATGGACTAAATTAACCATTTATTTAATGATGTTGTCTATGCAAAAATGTGTGTGTCTTGAATTGGTTGCGACGTGAGAATGTTTTTGAGCAAACTTTGACCAAGATGTTTTTAGTTTTTAATGTTTTAATCTGGAATTAATTTAATTTATTTTTTTTTATTTGGAAAAAAATTATTACGGAAAAATATTTTTTTAATGTTTTAATCTGGAATGAATTTTTTTTAATTTATTTTTTTTTATTTGGAAAAATATTTTTTTAAAAAAATTTTTTGGATTGGAAAATGTCCTTTTTCTTGGATTTAATAAAAACCACTGATGCGACCGATTAAACATATACTTGTTTTGTTTTATTTTACTTATAATTATGAACAAGGGAAAAGTGTGATTCAATATGGACGAAACAACTATCTGAAAAATATAAAATATTTTAAACAATTTGTGATGCACTTATGAAAATTCTGATTTGAAAAGTTTGTTCTAAAGATAGTAAGCATTTATGATTCATTATATGACTTAAAATAAACACTGTCTTGAAACAACTGTAAACAACCATAATACCTTTGTGTATGCTCTTTATTTTGAATGTGAGCTTAAAAATGTTTTGAATCGTCAAAATCTCTCATATATATATATATAATGTGTGTGTATGTATTAAATACATACTACATACTTGCTTTAATTTGTTCCATGTGAGAATAATTGTTTATGTGAGTCTAAGGCCGTCTATTATTGCAAAAGTATTTCTTATTATTTTGACTCGTATTCAGAGAGAATATTTTTCATTTGGATATTGGAAGTGCAACTCATCCTGTAACATTAGAACAAGTTTCTCTTACTTTTTTTTTTAATTGTGGGATAAAGAAAACACTCCTCTGACCACCTGTATGAAGTTGAAATCAACACCACACATACATACACATACATAATAATATATATATATATATATATATATCTATATATCTATATATAAGCACACACCCGGATATTAAAAAAGTAAAAATTATATACATACTTGGATAAATGGATTTATTGGCCATACCTAAATAACTGTTCATACTAATATATTAGCTATATTAGCTGCACCTACCCGGCATTGCTCGGGATGCAATGAAGTTATTTTAATTTTTATTTGTTTGTACATTTCTAAACTTAAGATAGACAACTCCTATTATATTCTTCAATTTAAAATGATTTAATATATACGCTTGAGTTCTCTTCACCAATTAATAATGCTCGATCACATTTTTTGACATTAACCGATTTGAGTCAACAATAATTCTTTTGCTAATGGCTGAAAGTATTATAGAGCAAATATTGCTTCATAGAATTTATTCCTGAAATTAGCTAAAACATTACACCTTACATGTGCTTAAGTATTTCGAACATTATTATTGCGACTTTTCAACAATTTCCTCCCTAGCTCATAACACGCTTCCGCCATGAACCAAAAGAAAGAAAATGGACAAGAGAAGTTTGAAAATTAAATACAATTGATATTGCTAATCTATTGGTATATTAAAGCCGAGCTAATCAACGTTTGTTTCCCTAAGGCTTTTTTCCTATTAGTATATAGTTTTTATTTCAACATCGCTGATCATCAGTTTTGGATTGATATGTTTTTTCTATTAATATTAAATGAACAATTTCTCTGATGATCAGCGATGTTGAAATAAAAACTATATACTTTTCTTGACTAAGCTGGGAAACATGCGTAAGACAGGAAAAAATTTAAAAAATTTGAAGAAGAAAAAAAAAATATAAATTTTGTTTGTAAGACGAAGAAAAAATACAGGTATTCGTCGAAGCCGGAAAATGAGGAAATGTAGAAAAATAAATAAATAAAAATGATGTTAATGGATTAATTTTTCCTTTGGTCATTGGAATATAACTAAAAAGTGTGTGTATATGATATACATAGATATATATAGTTTTGGAAGTTTCTCAACCATTAAAACTATATTAAAAAAAAAAAAAAATTAAAAAAAAACAAAACAAACTCAAGTCCCAAGTCGTTCAGTGGAAAATCACTCATGTAAGTAAATTTAACTTTTTCAGTTATTATATTAGTTTGCTTCTAACATTATTTAAGGGATCATCAGTTGTTTACCATGAAAAACTGTTTCGGGAATATATATATATATATATATGTAAAAATTTTAGACTTATTCTGGTGCTGTATGTACATATTTATTCAACAAATTCATCATTAGAATTATTAAGATAGAGACAAGAATCGTAGCAGCAATCTTTTGGCAAGGAGCAAAGTGTAGTATCTGTTCGGTGAAACTAAATGTGGTATTGTGGTGCTGCAATGATTCTAGCTAAGAGTAGGATAGACAGAGGATGACACTCCTATTTTCGTCGCAATTTTGATGGCCTTGTGCCTAATTTGTTAAAATGTATTTAAAAAAATATTTTTGCAAATAAATCAAAGTGTAGCATCTGTAGTGTCCTCTGTCAATGAAAAAGAGGTCCTTCTAGACTGAGGCAATTTTAATTTTTTTCCCCAATTCAAAGTTACCGGAGCTGGATTTCTCCTACCCCCCCATTAAAACCCGACCTTATGTCTAACACTGCCCTCGTGGGAAGGCAAGTAAATAGAGCAAGAATCATGGTCGATGAGTTAAAGATTGAAACTTATGTTAAACAAAATAACATTTCACCTTTTATCATGTTTGTAAAACAAGTTAGAATTTCGTAGACCTAAAAATAAAAATCCTGTTTTCCTATTTTTTAATTAAAAAAAAAAACTCTTCTTTACTCCAAATAAGGCAATGAGATGTGATAGGGGACAGTTCGGCAGCAAGATATTTGTTCACATTACATTTAAATTTCTACATGTTAATATGATCGAGGTAAACAGGGAGCAGGAAGGGAATTCCAAAGGCAAGTGGTCCAAAGAAAAAAGCTAGAAAGTTTAGTAGAAAGTTTTCTGACATTTAGGGACCTGCTACAAGTCGGGTTGGGGGTATTTTCGTTGGGAGGTACAAGTGCAGCGAGTTCATCAGAGCACATTCCATGGAAGTATTTGCAAAACAAGCACACGGATGCAATACTGCGGTGATGTGACAGGGACTGGAGTTTGGCGAACTGTGCTGGATCTATTATTTTAGATTCTTTTTTGCACCCTGTCCAAAGTGATAGGCTAGTTGGTAAGCGCACCAGCCCAGATGTGGCAACAATAATTGTGAAGATTGCAACTAAAAAAATTAAATTCATAAAAAAAATTTAATTAAAAAAAAATTTTTTAGAAAGAAAAAAAGCAAAATAAAATGCGCCTCCCATATTTTTTTTAAATTAAAAAAAAAAGAAAAAAGAAAGAAAAATAAAATGCGCCTCCCATATTTTTTTTTAATTAAAAAAAAAAAGAAAAAAAAGAAACAAAATAAAATGCGCCTCCCATATTTTTTTTAAATTAAAAAAAAGAAAAAAAAAAAAGAAAAAAAAGAAGCAAAATAAAATGCGCCTCCCATATTTTTTTTAAATTAAAAAAAAAAATTAAAAAAATAAATAAATAAAATGCGCCTCCCATATTTTTTTTAAATTAAAAAAAAAAAAAAAGAAAAAAAAAGAAGCAAAATAAAATGCGCCTCCCATATTTTTTTTTTATCTCTCTACTACCAAGACACCCACCGATCCCCATTCTAGTGGTTAGCGGAAATGCCATTCTTGAACTCTGCAGTTTCTGACCTCTCTGTCTCTCTCTTTCTTTCTTCATGGCTGACTGGTGTCGTTACTCTCTACTTGATGACAAAGGACTTACAGTTGGTCACAGCCATTATTACAACTGACAACAACTTAGCTTTCACACACAGAGCTGTCATTTCGCTTCTTTCTTTTTATCATTTTTTTTTTCCTTTAAAAAAAATCTTTTTTTCCTTTTTATAGGTACGTGCAAAATCCATGGCCGATTCCCAAAATGAAATTTTTTTTTGACCCCCCCTTTACTTAAAAATACACTAAAAATCAGGAAATCAACCAATTTTACTGAAATTTTCAATATTTATTAATCAACAATCACGGAATATAATGAAACCATTATTTTTTTTTAAATCTTAGTGAAAATGTATTATTTTTTAAAAAGAAAATACACCTTTACTAAAGTTATATTTTTATATATTAATAAAAAAAAATGCATGATTTTTTAACTGTTACTTATGTAAATAAAGGATCGTAGATGTTAACAATTAAATTTTTTTTTCAAAATATTTCGTATATATTACGAAAAAGGCCAGTAAATACCGTGGTTATAAAATCACTATAACTCGAAGAAAAATTAATTTTTTGAATTAGCGATATTATTATTGAATAAAGCATTGTTTAATCAATATTTTCACCCAAAAAATAATATAATTGCAAAAAATATTTCATGTGATTTTAATGATTAGAGTTTTTGGAAAAATAAAAAATGCGACATAATTATATTTCTCTTTCATAGAGGAACGTGACATCATCAGCGCAAGAAATTTTTTTTATAATCTTAAAAATAAACCAAACATTGACAAATTTGAGATCCAGGAACCTTACGAAAAAAAGAATTAAAAAAATTGAATAATTTCTACTAACGATGAACTTTCATTAGTATGGTAGGCCCGTTCTGTAATAACCAGGTGGGATTAGCAATCACTCACTTTTACAGCGCAATTTTTTTTTTTTTTTTTAGAGATTCAACAATTTCGTTCATTTCACAATTTATCGTCAATTATTTGGAAAGATTTGTATTTGTTTTGTCTTTTTTTTCATTAATAAATATTTCAGTTAAAAACAATTATTTATTAATAAATAAAGAGAATTCAAACATGACATTTTCTTTCAAAATTGAATTCTGTTTATCAATAAATAACTGTTTTAACTTTTTTTCAATGAATAAATTGTCAGTGTAGTCATTGACTTTAATTTACTTTTTCACACTTAAAATAAAAAATAAAAACCACTTTATTTTTAAAAGAATCAATGTAATTTATCGTTACGACACGTTAAGAATAAATCGAGTAACTAAAGTTTTAAATCATGTAAAAAAAATGATAAAATTGACGCAGTTCGTAACGTAAATAAATTTTTTAACATTAAGAAATAGTTTTATTTCAAATTCTAAGGAAAAACATTGGTAAACAGACTTCATCAATAATTTCAGAGTATTACGAAATTAAAAACTGAACCTTTTCAGTTAAAAATAATTGCGTACACTCACAAATAATTAAATAAGCATTTCCTTGTTTATTATAACAAAATAAGGGTACTTAAATTTGTTTATAACCTTAAAAAGAAAAAAGAAATTAATGGATAATAATTTTTCAACTTCTATAAACTATTATTACATTTTTATATATAAAGTTAAAATTGATAAATTATGACATTTTTTGTCTTCCATATATTTTGCATGCTATGTCATTTTGTAAACAACGTCCTTTTCCGATGAACTTATGGTGGATTTTACTCATTTATCACATTTGAAGGGCTAATTTTGCTAATTTTTAGTCAAACGTGGGATTTTTTTTTTTTTAATTCAGTGTCTTATGACTTTGATTTAATAATTATCTTTGAAATAGTTCCCAAAAACTTATATTTATCTTTTAAGGGATTTTTACAATTAATTTTTTCAAAGTTCAAAATTCATTGAATTTTTGGGGTTTTTGACCGTCGTAATTACATATTTCATTATAATTTATTTTTCACACGTAAATATGCAGTTTTTTTCGTTTAGAGATTAAGTTTAGGCTTTTATCTTTCAAACACAATCAAAGTTTACACGGAAACTAATTAAATAATTAATGATAAGCGCTTTTTAATAAGCATAGTCCGTACAAGAAGCCGCCATGTTTGCACGTACCTACCTTTTTACTATGAAACACTAATATAATTTCATTCGCATTTCTGCGGTCGTTGTCACCTGTAACCGATGTATCGTATGACTTTGCATCTCATCTCTGTAGATAAATAGATGCTTACCTGTCTGTCTGCTTTTGTATGTCCTTATATATATATATATATATATATATAAACCTTGGTACGAGTCAACTAATTGTTGCCTAATTACCTGAAGAACACAATGCTACAAACTTGTACTGTAGAAATCTAGGTACCTGCCAAAGTATTAGCCACCTTGCGGGTCCTTTTAAGAGCACCCTACCTATTGTTCCTGCCTTTCTAGTGGAATCTTTTACCTTGTTTCAAATAAAGGGACATTCTGTATCTTTATGAAGGCGGGTGGTTTCTTTCTTCTTTTTTTTTCAACAAGTAAATAAGTTTATTCATTCGTGTTAATAACATTACTTTTTCATTATGGTCGCATCTTTTTCGACCGCAACAAATATGTCGGTGTGCATCTCGTAACAGGAGAGTAGAAAGTGACTAACTTGGGTTTATTTTCAGCAGCCTCGTAACTCTCGCTTCCCTTATTTTGTCTTTTAGTCCTCACATTCCATGAACGATGTTTCTGACAAAGGGGGAAGAATTGCTGTTTTCTGGGTCGGAATCTATCCATCTAACACTTATCGTTGGTTAGTTTATGACCTTGAAGTAGTAATTTTTTTTTTTTTTTAGCTCCTTACATCAAGTGGCTTCATGCATTGTCTGGAGCGATTTCCAAAAATAAAAAACAGCTGTTTTTTTTTTAATTTCTTGTATTACTTTGGTTCGCTCCAAACAAGGCATACTGCCACTGAAGCACAATGGGGCTACTGTGATAGGAGCCAGATTTAGGGGGCAACCTGGGTGAGACGTTGGGTAGCAAGCTGTTTGTTCAAATTACATTTAAATTTTTGCATGTTGGTATCGTCGAGGAAACAGGCTGTGTAGTGTTGACACGTCTTGTAGTAGTAATTTGTAGTGATGACCGTGGCGTGACATCCACTGTGTGTAGAGTTGTTTGCCTCGCTTGTTCCCTTTAGTAGCAGCGGTAATAGTTGTCATAGCAAAGCAAACAGCAACCCCTATATCTTGCTTTTAGGTTTCCATATGTAGTTTTATTTTTTGTTCATATTCTTTATAATATTAGTATGCAACTAGCGAATTGCATAGTGTTTGTCTTTCTCTCGCCTGCTTCCTGCAGAGGAACAGAAGAAGGACTCCGAAAACACATCCGGTTTCTTTCAAATCAAACCCCTAAGAATATGCCTCTCAATTTTTATCTTCGATGTTTCAAGAAATTTTATTTCCTTGATGATACCATTGGAGCACAGGAAGGAGCTGGTGCTAGTGTGATTGCAAGAGTTAGGAATGGATGGAATAAGTTCGGGGAATTTCTACCATTACTAACTAGCAGAGCGTTACCACTGTCAATCAAGGGAAAAGTTTATCAGGCATGTGTACGCAGTGTGATGTATGGAAGTGAAACTTGGCCAGTGAGGGTTGAGGACATGTGTTGCATGGAGGGAAATGATATGGATGTGTAATATGAGTCTTTAAGAGTAAGACAGACTTAGTTCTGATGACCTTAGAGAAAGATTAAATCTGAACAGTATAGGGCGATGTGTGCAAAACGCGGTTCTTTGTTGGTATAGTCACATTAAAAGGAAGGATGAGAGTTCTTGGAGTAGTATTGGTTCTTGGATGTAGAACAGTTGAGATAGCAGAGTCAGTTGACAGGGAAAGGCTAAAGAAAGTGATAAGAATTGACTTGCGAGAAAGAAGGATAAATAAAGACTTGGCCAGAGATAGGTTCGTTTGGAAGTCAATTTTAAAAAGTTGTCCAACACATGCCAGCATTTAAAACAAATGTTAAACCGAATATGATAATGATGTCACTTCCGTCAAACATATTAACTTTATTTCTCGCGGGAATTTCTTCTTTCTTATAACCTCTGACCTTTTTCAGGTGCATCTTTTCAAACTTGGTAACAAAATAATCTTTTGGTGGCTGAAGGTTCAATCCTTACTACAGACGATGATACCTAAAAATAACACTTCTACCCGGTTTATGACCTACAGGATGAGAACAATCTACCTCTGTGGATTAAGTGAAGTGTTTGTTTGAAATTCCGTATAGGTGCCCGAGTTCAACTATTAGGTTTCTAAGTTTGAAAAGATGCACCTGGAGACAAGGTTACATCGGCTGAAACGTTGTGAATGTAACAACCAAGATGAGAATAGTAGTTCATTTGATCCAAATAATGCACGTCAATCTTCACCTCCAAAAATTCCGAAACATATCTTCGATGTTGTTTTGCCTTTAGCTAATTCTGAAATGATTGATTTCTCGATAGCAGATAAATCACTTCAATGTCTCATATTTCCGGAGCTCTCGTCAATAATTTGACACCATGAAATCTGGACTTCATCAGTTAAATGGCTACCGGATATTTATATACGAATCGAACGAGAAGATTCTTTGCATATAGATGTTGCTAACATTCAGTGAAAATTTTGCTATTAAACAATATCAGAAGAAACTAGTTGCTTTAAAATGTCTAAAATGTTTATCCAATAAATGGCAATAATTTTCTTTTTACCGAGAAACAACAAAGTTAATACTGCACCTGTTATTAAGACCCTTCTGAAGACCCGCTCTCTGCTATTATGTATGCACAATTTTAACATATAAAGTTATCTTGTGAGATTTAAAAAGTTCGATCTAGATAGCATTTAAGCTGACATATCAAACTTTGATTCTGGCTGACTAGACAATTTTCATTTGTTATTGTTATACGATGTTATTGGCACTATAATAACATACTTCGCTACAGTTTATTTTTTCAAAATTGTGTAGTCCTGCCCGGACAACTGATAATATGAAAACATTTTTTACTTATGACCAAAAAATCAAAATCTGCAAGAGGAATTACTAATATTTTTTTAAATTCAAGAATAGAAAGCATCGTCTCCCTTACAACTAAAGTTTTATTTCTTTTTTTGTATATGTTGATAAAATGCGCAAACAAATAAAAAAGTAAAATCTAAAATGACTTCACTGTATCCTGGGTAGCGCCGGCTAGATACAACTAGCGCATATATATATATATATATATATATATATATATATATATATTAATTTTCCCATTAGCTTTTTGAGCTTTATTGGAGGTATTTTTCTATTTAGAACTTTGACCAATATTCATGGTTGGGGCCTGGCTCTGTCCTTTTTAACCGAGATCATCGTGGTCGGACTGCTTCCAGATTCTTCTTCTTTTTTTTGGGGGGGGGATCATTTGTCTTTGCTGGCTTTTCTCTTCATGTGCGTTTTATTCCATGCTCTCCTGAATTACCATAACTTTATCAGATCCCTCCTTTTTATACTTCCTCAAAGTTTTTTTTTTTTTTTTTGAAGTCCTCTCATCTTTTTTTTCTTCTGTGTTTTTTTCTTCTGCCTTTGAACTGTATGAGTTGTTTTTACAACTCCACCAGATATTTCTATTATTCCCTGATGACTGATGGATAGACTTTTGAACTGTAATTTTAATTCCATCAATTCTACACGTGTAGGTCTATGAATAGATTAATATAGAAAAACTGATTGTTTTGGATGTAAGACGAAAATGTAAATGATGATTCTCCACTGAAGTGCGGAAATAAAGAATTGAAGGAACTGATTTGAATTATGTTTTTGGATTGTTTTTTACATGGTTTTTAGAATTGAATCAATATTATATGATATATTAGCGGAACCAGTCGGCCGGCGTTGCACGGGAGAAAGTACTACCTATTGCATGACGTTGAATAAATTAAAAAAACGGCCTATAGTTCTTTATCTGCTTCCCCCTCTACCGTGTTGGCGAATGTTTTAAATTTAAAAAAAAAAGAAAAAAAGTGGCAGAGTAGAATGGGATCGAACGCTGAAACTATCGATCATGAAACCTACCTTCTTAACCACTGCGCCACGGTTTCGACTTAAAAATACATGTCAAAATAGGCCAATTAAGCTAAGCTTGATTATTAGCATGCGTGTTATGTTAAGATTTAGCTTCTGCCGACCAAATGTAATGTTCAGCAATGACACAGTTTAGATCATTTGTTGATGAAGTAAATTGATTTGGGAAAGGTTTCTATAATATGTGTGTTAAAGGTGTATGATTTTTAAATTGTAAATGTATCGGGGTCTACGAGTATATTTGCGCTTACTGAATTAAATAGGAAATCGATTTGATCAAGAAATTGTAGCCGCCATGTTGAATGAATAAATGTTGCAGGAACTGTGTTCGTTAATTTCATTCGTTTAATTCCGGAATGAATATAAATGTAGAAGTTATAGGTAGAATTAGAAATAACGTAATCTGATATCCGCGGAAAATCATCAGAGTGAACGGGAGCAGTCATTAAGTGTTTGTAGTAAATTAATACCAGGCAAGTAATAAATAAGAACGGGTGTTTTGTGTAAATTAAACTGTGTTTATTAGTTCCCGGTGTCAATGAGTAGAGTGACAGTACATAATTATTAGGGCGGAAAGTTTTTGCTACCACCTATATGGAGTTGGTTTGGCGGAGATTCGTAGATGGTGGGCCAAATGTAATATTTAGTGTTAGGTAGAAAAAAATAATAACAAATTTACTAAAACACGCTCGAGTGAATAAGTGTAGTATAGCGGTGAGTTTAGTAGCCTGTGATGCATGTGGTTATTTTCCTATACTCCGAGAAGGCACAGGGGAAAAATCGTCTACTTTATATATTAAGATATGCTCTGAATTTTGTAATAAATCTTCATTGAGCTTGTAATTGGAAATTTTCAGATACTGTAAGGAGTATAAAATTGAAAACATATTTTCCTTATAGAAACCCAATAATATATATATATATATATATAAAAAATTTGTTTGGTATTCCACGTATGTTTCTAGAGATGTATTTTGAGAATGATTGGTGGTGTTTGAAGCATAAAGACAATGTTGTTTTAGTAATTTTTTTATTCAATAGTTCAAACGCCCTGCATTTTTTTTTCCGGAAATAATCAGAAGAAAAGAAAAATGAAAGGATGGGTGCCGAACAGTAGATTTTGTTGGCTTGGACACATTGAAAGAATGAATGAGAGTTCTTGGCTGAGTATATGTCGAACAGTTGAGAATGCAGGAGAAGCCCAAGGAAAACATGGGGGGTAGTGATAAGGATGGATTTGAGAGAAAGAGGGATAAATAAAGACCTGGTCAGAGATCGGTTCGTTTGGGAGTTAATTTCTAAAAGTCCAACATGTAAAACAGATGTTAAATCGATGATGATTAGGAGGGGGGTAGTTTTTTTTGTTTTTTTTAAATTCCTATTTACAAAGTTACAGATTTCTTTAAAAATATCATTAATCTTCTGTTATCTTTTTGTTCTATTGCCATTTTTCTTTTTCTTAGGTTGGCTCATTTTGAATATGTCAAAAGTGAGGATCTGGAGAAGATTGGAATGGGGAAGCCTGCCATTCGGCGGCTGCTCGATGCTGTAAAGAGGAAAAAAGCCTTAAGAAAGAAAGGTGGAATCTTTGAAAAGGTAGGTGTTGTGGGGGAGAGAAAAAGTAAATATTTCTCTCTACTCAATCATTCAGTTCCTTTAGGTCCCCCAATGAGCCATCTTCCATTGAACATGGATCCTCGAATCTTGTCTAAACCGTTATCCAGTTGTTTCTCAACATTTTCAATTACTCTTCAGGGTCTTATGTGCCTTACCTGGTATTTCTTGGCTATCTTCCCCACTTTTCTCTGGAGGTTTTTGAAAGATTGCAGCCATTTATCAACACCTGTCTTAGGAAGCACATTTTAAAACTTTAAATGAAGGATCATGGCATGGACTATGGAATCCGTGAACAGTTACATTCTAAAGGCCAAGATTTTATTCATCTTACGAAACATTTTTTCAAAAAAAACCTTTTTGATACAATTTTACGGTTTCGTTCAATGGGGGACCAACCAAAATTTGTATGTCAATATTGGATCTTTCTTCTCTGAATTTATCAGAAAGACAAAAAAAAATTTCTCAATTCTAAAAATTGTACATTGCGATGTGACAAAAAATAAATCAAAACTAACTCACATCGCAATATGGCTGCCTGCCTGCCTGCCTGCCCGAGGTGGTGATTTCAGAGACACTATGGATGAAACGGCATTCGATGTGAGTTGTTTTGATTTTCGGACCTTTACTTTTTGTCCCATGTTATATATATATATATATATTAAATTTAACAATTAAAATAATTCTAAATAATTATTTTCACTTTTTTTTTAGGGGGGGGGGGGCTGATATATGAGTGATTATATAATGTCAAGTGACATCAATATGTTAGTCAAGCAAACACATTTTAATGTCACAAAACGCGAGGAACTTTTTAAATTTTTAAAGTTATTCTGCCTTAATTTCGTTGAAGATTAACAAATTGAAAGAATAGAAGGATACATCTTGCGATGTAACGTTAGTGAAAATTGACACCCGGAGACTGAAGTGACGCATGTATGCTGAAAAATAGTGAAACGTCTGAACAGATGCATCTGGTGATTGTGAAAAGGACAGTTTTGGGATGTATATGTTGATAAACGGGAACATCTGGAGACTGAAACTAGTCTGAGAGATGTAATGTTGTCTAAACAGGTGTATATGGGAATGTGATTTTGGGAAAGTAACATCTGGAACTTTAGATAGCTCCCTTTCAGCCTCCAGATGTCATTTTTTTATATGTATCTTTAGAGTCAAGATGTCTCTTTTTAACCAGATAACATCTCTAGTTGTCATCTTTTCAGTCTCCAGATGTTCCTTTTTAGTAATATTGCATCGCCTGATGTTCCTTTGCGCAGTCACCAGATGTGACTTTTCACAGACATCATGAAGTATGTGATATCTGCTGAAGACAAACACCAGATGTCACATCTGAGGATTGTGAACAGGTTATAGAAATCAATGTGCAAGATTTATCTAATGTATAAAGTAAAGTTAGCTCTTCCTCCTTACGTGGGTGCTCGATAGCTTCGGTAACAAATGCTGCAGACAAATCTTTTCAGTTAGTGATTTAAACCACATATTAGTCGATGTTGTTAAAAACAAAGTTTCGGTTTTGCTCGCTTTCTTGAATTTTACTATTTAGCCCTGCTTTCTATTTTTTCTTAAAATAGTCACATGTAAAGGGAGTTGGAGGAGTTTTCACTCTCACACTCCAAACTACTACCACTCCTACCCACATACGCATATGACTGTAGCACCGTTATTGTTATTTCATATTTCGATTTTGCTTTAACTACTTTCTAGTTTCATATGAAACCAGGTATGCTCCCTCTCCATGCACATTTTCTTTGTGGGGTGTGTTTTCATTGAATAATCCACATAATTTTCTTTTTGTTTGACCAAGTGCTGTGTTTAGTAATCTCGCTTATTAGAATACCAGAATTACAGAATTACCAATAAAAATTACTGCATTTCTGGGCTTATTTATCTAAACGCAATTGCACCATATGCTAACCAAGTGCCATTACTTAGACAAACAAAAAGTAATTCGGACTACTGTTCTTATCTTGGATGTTATTCTCACAAAGTTTCCACTGATGTAACCCAGTCATGGCTGACGGAACGAGAGCAAGCCTACATCAGCAGAAACGTTGTAAGAATAACATCCAAGATGAGAACAGTAGTCCGAATAATCCAAATTATCAATTCTCATCTCAAAAAATTCCGAAACCTGAAAAACGGTAAGTTCCCTTAAAATTGATAACCAATTAAGTTTTATTATTCTTTTACATCTTAAATTGCGATGTTGTTTTATACCTACAGTTCGAATGTTTTATCTTCAACAAAATAAAAGTATTAGTTCAGTACAATTTTCTGGCTTTGAATACCAGTCATTCCGTTATTCTGTTATTTGATAAGCGATCACTTCACCAAAATCAACATATTGGCACATTCTTTTAAAAAAATCCATTACTATATTGATATTTGTTTGCTATTCCATAATATAATAATGTCTTCTAACAATATTCAGCAGGTTTCCTTTTTCGGGTGACAGAATTATACATTAGGCACTCTGTAAGGAAGTCCGCTGTATAAGTGCATTTGCCCTAATGAATTGTCCAACTTAGTTTTTTTTTATTCTCGCTTATCAGTCATTCCGTTATTCTGTCATTCCATAATACACTGCTTCACCAAAATCAGCATTCGTTGCATTCGTTTAAAGACAGAATTATGCTGATATTTATTAGATATTCTATAATATACTGTTTGTTTTAGCAATATTCAGTGGTTCGCCTTTCTCTATGAGACAGTTAATGACAACTAATTTTCGAATGTAAGTAGATGATAAAATCTACTCTTCCAGGCTTCTTACTAATGAAAAAAGCAATTTACATAGATTATGTTATTTTTTAGAATATTATTTGCTAAAAGAAATTCACAATTTATATAGTGACATTATTAAAAAATACTGTCTTCGTTTTCATTTTTTTTTTCCAACACCAACATAATTACTAATGTTACTAATGAAACGCAAATAGATTTAACAAGAACATACTTTTATTTCGGCGTACCGAGCACAACCTAAATTTAAGGATGATACATCCTAATTTTAAATCTGTTTTGAAATAAGAATAACAGTGTTCATATGAGGTTTAAAAGTGGGAGCAGGAGTTTCTTGGGTTCCTCAATTTTATCGGGTAATGGCAGGATACAATGTCTGCGAGTAATTAAATTCTTTCAATTTGTGTTTTTATTTTACAGATTGCTATAGATTTGGCATGATCCAACAAGTCCTTTGGATCGTTGTTTTTCAGATTTAAAAAAAAAATGCAATTTTATTCTTTTAAATTTATTTTTTATTTCATTAAAAAATTTTCTTAATGTGTTTTTTTTTTTCTTTATTTTTTTTTTATTATTATTTTTCAGACTGAGGCTTTAGACTTTCTCCATTACGGAGTCTGTACTTTAAAAAAGGTATCTGTTGTGGATTGTTTCTGGTCTTTTAGAGTTACTACCACAACCTCCTCTTCAGTTTTGTTTTTTTCCCCTTTTGTCTCACATTTCCTTCTGATCTTCCGACCTCACCCCTTTTTAAAACAGAACACGCTTAACCCATTTAATCACTTGTCGGCACACACTGACAATGCTGTCATTCCTGTTCCCTGGTAGTGTTCTATTCTGAATGTCAAATACTTGGATTGTGGTCGTTAGATTTTGTTTGTTTGTTTTCTTTTCTTTTTTTAACTTTTTCTTATGGTCATTGTTACAGAAATGCCACATGCTCTTTTTATTTTTACAAATTTTGGTGGTATTTCTATTGGAATTTAAAAAGTTTGCATTCATCACACAAACATATTTTGTGCTGATCAGTCATTTATTTAAATTAGCTTTTTTTTAAGTATTATGTAAAATAGACATCTACTCTGGTTATATCTCTTTCTTTACTTATATATATATATATATATATATATATATGTGTGTTAAAGGTGATATAAGTATATTGTGTATATATATTTTAAGTATTTACTTCAACAGTGCTCAATACGTAAATAGAGCTTAGTAGAAGTGCACCAGCACAGAAACGCGAGTTAATTTACGTAAGCTGCTCTAATCCATCATATAAATGAGTCGTATGTGTGTTTGTACGTCTGCAAAAGGCTACCGACATACTCGTTAGACTCCGTGAAGTTGATATCTTCTGAATCGCCCAGCTTTCGGTTGCATAATATCGAAATATCGGAAAAAAATATCGATCTCTTCATGTAGAACAGACACAAAATTTGATGGGTGTGCTCGAATTTGTTTTTTTTCATCGCCCGTACGTGAGTGGGACGACCGGGCAAGACAGAGATAGTACTTTTGATGATAGAAATATGTTACAGTTGGGCGATGGGGGAAGGCGGGGCGGGGATGAGAGGCGACTGGGGAAGAGAGAGATTGTTACACTTTAGCTCCGGGCAATGACGAATAACCTTTGCTAGTCTATTATATAAAGGGCAGTTGTTTGTGTGTATGTCTAGCTGAAAGTAAATAAAACTACGAAAGAAACATACACAAAGTTGCTATATTCTTGATCAGTGTTGCCTGGAATGAATAATATCTCAAATTTAGAAAACAATAACCATTCTTTGATCCTAAACTGCCGCCGATTTTGTCGGGGGGGTGATTTTTTTGTAACTTTCATGTACTAACTAAAGAGAAGTAATTCTGATTTTTTTTTCAAAAAGTTATTTCCCTTACACTGACTCGAGTAATCTATAAAAAGTGTATGTCCAGAGAAAGGAATGGGCTGGTCGAATAAGAAAGAGGGGATGGGTAGAGGGACTGGAAATAGGTAGAAGTTTCAATAGAAATATGTTACACTTTTGCTCGGGCAATGTCAGGGAGCAATGCTAGTATTTATATAAATTTATATATATCATTCACAGATAATTTCACTGTATCACAGCTATTCAGTGTGGCTAGACAGGCAAGTGCTTCAATCTGAGATCGTGACTAAACTGTTTTGGGTTTTTTTTTCAACAGTCTGCAATTCTATCTACTACGCCATCACCACAACCAACGAGGGAAAAAAAATCTTGATCTGTATAATAACAATATTGTGTGTGTGTGCACCTTTTAAAGATAGTCTTTACAGAGTGATATCATTTGGCATGAACATAGACCTCCATGTTATCATACAACTGGGGTAATTTCTGATCCAATCCATTCCCCCATTTTTAAGGTCAGTCTATTTGTCTTGTTTTATGAAACTTGAATACCCACTTCCAGGAGAAATGCATTTTTTAACCTTATTTAGTTTTTAGGTTTTTTTTTAACCTTTCTTGATGGTTAACCTAGCTAATTTTGACATGCCCTTTGACATTCCCTTATGCAAAGTTTGTTTGAAATCCTCCCGGTAGTTAGTCTATATCGAACAGATGTGTCGATACTTAATTTTATTTATATACTTGCACTCTTTATGTTAGGGTTGAGATGTAGTACCTGTTCTGAGTCAGAAAGGAAGAAATCCTTCTTGAGTGACGCAGTTTTTATTTTGGTTCCATTTCAAAGTGCCCCTTTTTGAGAGCTGTATTTTCTCAACATTAAAAGTCCAACCTTGTTAGCTGTCGTGGGGCGGCAAGTAAATATGGACTTTGAAACCTTTGAATATATTTTATGTCCACGCAAATCCATAGGAAATGCCCTCAGTTTAATGGGAAGCAGAAAAACAAATGACATTTTTATGAACAATGACCATTTTTTATTTTTTTCCTTTTCACTAGCAAAAGTTTGATCTGAAGTTTTCTGCATGGGTTTTACTCGTCTTTGTTACTTCATAAAATCGTGGCTAATTTTAACGGATTTTAACGAAATAATTTTTATCTTTTTCTTGTTTACAATAGAAATTGTTTGTCCTTCACTTCAGCTAAACCTGTTGATTTACAAAGCAATAACTAATATCTCGTAACTTGGGTACTGATTGTTGCATCATCATCATCCTCATCCTCATTCTGTGGATTAGAGTGGGTCTCTGAGAATATCAGTGGTGCCTAACCAGTTTAAATTTTTTTTCATCACCGTCTTGACAATTTTTTATCTTTCTGAATGGCTTAAATTTATAAAACAAAGTATTTTTGTTAATTGACAGAAGAAAAGTTTTAAAACAAAGTAATAATTAATCACAGTTCAATAAATTTATATATATATATATATTTATAACTTCCTTGTTTCAAACCCAATCTGAGCATCAGAAAAACTTTGCTGTCATTGAAAAAGATCTCATTAGAGCTAATAAGTTGGAAACCAAGCGAACCCTAACCCGAACCCTAACCCTATGTTTATGGGAACATTTTTCATTGTTTACACATTAGAATAACGTTTTAGATAGTACACCTTTTTTAAACAGAATTACATTGGGATGCTGTGCTATGTTTTATACACAAGAAAATTTGGTAAACATAAATTTTTCCCTCATAGCTGCAAAAAAAAAATCGAAGATAATGCACATATTTTTTCTTGTTCTGATCAAAAATATTTTTATTTCCAATCGATTTTTAAAATATTTAATACAACCAACCGTTTTTATTAGTGATGTCATGGATATAGTCGGAGGGCATACCCCTCTGTCAGTCACAAGTCCTCTAACCCGCTACTCAAATCACCAGGTTCAAATATTTCATAGGATAAAATTTGAATGCTTCTCCACTGGTAATGCATAAATATGATTATTTAGTTTAGGGAGTTGAGCATCAAAAAAAGAAATTGTGTCCCCTTTAAACCAAACGAATGATCCTCGAAAAGTTCAGATCACAACGGATTTTACTGTTTGAAATTTACTGTTAAATCAACTTCAATTACAGAGGAGAGAGGTCGCTGACAAAAAACAAAATTTTTTTTAACTCTGTTGGTGTAAGCTTGAAACAATATCCCATATGAAGTCGTCAGAAAGGCGACTGGAAGTTGGCTAGACTGTCTGTCATTGTGCAGTTGCTCACATAAAGTATACTGAACATTTTTTTTCTAATATTTGTGTTTTTCTTCTCTTATCAACAACTGTTTTCTATTTCTAAGTACATGTATCTATGTGGACTAAATTTCCTGTTTTTTTTTGGGGGGGGGGGTCATTCTGTATATAAAATATTTAAAATTTAAATAATGCTCAATCGAGGTATAATAACATTATGTTGAATGGCTACATAAATGCAATCGTTTTTCAATCACAGATTGCATTTATATAGCAATTTAACATCCTTTATGTGTTTTTTTTTTTTTTTTACTATTTGTTCACCACTTATGAAGGTCAAGGACCACTTGAGGATAAGAAGGGTTAATCAGACAGAAATGATTGCCAGCTGAAAGATGAGGAACACTATGGGAGTACCAGCATTGATCACTGGTATGAAGTGCATTCGAATACTTATGGGATGGTTTATGACAAGAATCTGAAGACTACTAAGTTGTAATCAGCAGGGAAGCAGTCCCTAGGTAGTGTGTTCAACAGGTGGGAAGAATCTCTGTTCATGGAAATTCCACCTGGTGCTAGGCACATGAAAGGAGAAAGTAAAGTCTTTTTTCGTTGTGGTAGAAAGACACTTATTTTACTATTTCTTTTTAACATTACTCATATGACATATATTGTTTTCAATTTCCAATTACTCTTATGGTTATTAGTAATGATTGTAATTTTGTTTTTAAAAAATATGAAAATAAATTTAAAAAATGTTTTCATATTTTTTATCAAAAGATATTTAAGAGGGCCATAACAAAATCACCCTCTTCCCTTCCCAAGTGAAATATGTCTCATCAATTTATCTCTTGGTATCAGCCTTCGCTCTTCTTGGAGATACAAGAACGTTTGTTGGTGCCATTTTTCAGCTCCCTAATTGGCAACCATGCTCTACAAAACATTCTTTGAGTCAGTTGTCAGATGTGGATCTCCTCCTCCTCTTCCTCCTTCTCCTCCTCTTCCTCCTTCTCCTTCTTTTCCTCCTCTTCTTCCTTCTTGGCATGAGTCAGTTAATGCTGTGCGTTGGCATGTTCTGTTCAGTCTTGTCTGATTGAGCAACGAGTGAGAGGGAAATGAGGAGGAGTGGGTAGAGGAGCCATCAATAGAGGAAGTGGCGGGAACAAATAATACACAAAGTGAGGTTGAAAAAAGAACAGAAGAGATGTAAGTAGTCGATTAATGCGGGTAGATTTTAGTTCATTTATTCAAAGTCAATGTGGACGAGTTACTTTTCATGTTTCGGAATTTTTGAGATTAGGATCGATTAGTTGGATCATTCGGACTATTGTTCTCATCTTGAATGTTATTTTCACTGCGTTTCAACCTATATAATCCCTGACCTTCTTCAGATGCAACTTTTTGAATTTTGTAACTACTCAATCATGGTTAACGTGGCAAGAACAATCTACCCCGCGGATTAAATAAAGAGTTCAGTTCAAAATTCTGTATAGATTGCCGAGTTCTAAAATATGCACCTGCAGGTCGGAGGTTACATCGGCCAACTTTTCAGTCGGATTATTAACCTGGAAAAACAATTTAAAACAATTTTTAAAAAAAGAAGCAAAAAAGCTTCAAGTGCTTTTTATCTTAATCATGTTCTGAGAATTTTGACTCTGACATGAACATTTTACAGTGTCTGAAATGTCAAAATGACAGCAATGATGTGGAGAACTGTTCAAAATATGTAAATAGCAACAAGTCATGTTCGAGGCCCTTGGTATGCGATGGATCTGCGTTTGATAGTGAGGTCTCAAGTTTGGAGCTTTGGGGAGTCTCCAATTACCTTTTAATTACTATTTCTCCCAGGACTGAAGGTGTCATAGGTCCTGGTTATGATATGAAACGGCATCGGAGGGGGGGGGGGGTCATTTTTTAGTTGCCATTACTCCCAGGTCCACTCTGAGCCAGAGTAGTAATAACTGTCAGGATCTCATGTATGAGTTAAATAGAACATCTTGTGTATGAACTGTAGCTACTTTTGGTGGTTGAGACAGAAATGTGCATCATGAATAACTTGTAGAACAGTTGAGGTAGCAGGGTCATGTTTGCAGGGAAATGTCAATGGAAACGTGGGACGTAGTGATAAGGATGGACGAAAGAAAGAGGGATGAATAAAAATCTGGCCAGAGATGAATTAATATTTGAAGATATTAAAAACTTGAAGCATAAAAACTTTTACCAAAATCTCTGGATTCGGCATTAAATAACCTGAAAATGGGTTAATATGCCATTAAAAAATTTTTTTTTTAAAATCCCGGAAGACCAGAGAGTAAATCGGTCAAAATGTGAAGTACAACAACAATGAGGGTAATAGATTGAAACATGTGAGTAACGTGGGTATTACTACACCAGCTAATAATCTCTGAATTATTGTTCAAGAAAATCATCATCAACAGTTTAACGTCCGTTTTTACATGTTGAACGACTTTCAGTAACTGATTTCCAAACTAACCTATCTCTGGCCAGGCCTTTATTTATCCCTTTTTCTCTCAAGTTCATCCTTATTACTACCACCCATGTTTCCCTTGGCTTTCCCCTGCCAACTGACCCTGCTACCTCAACTGTTCTACATCTACAAACCCAAGAACTCTCATCCATTCTTTCAACGTGGCCATACCATAGAAGTCTCCTGTTCTACACACATCTCCTTATAATGTCCAGATTTAATCTTCCTCTGAGGTCATCAGATCTAAGCTTGTCTTTAAGACTCACATCACACATCCATCGTATCATTTTTTGAACACATCTTGTAAGTATGATTTACTTATCTCTCGTTGAGAAAATACAGGACTATTAATTTGAGGGGCCAGACTATGTATGTATGTATGTCTGTCTGTCTGTCTGTTTGTCCTCGTGCTGCTTCTTTGTTTTTTGTTTGTCATGACCGCAAAGTTTCATCTGTTGTGACGTCAGGCGATCAGTTCCCTTGGCGCATTCCTATAGGGCAGGGCTGACACGGACATCAGGAACTGACACGGATCTTTCCAATTTGATGTGATGAAGTAGATGCAAGCTGAAGCTGATAATAATAATTCTACATTTAAACTTTGCCATGAATAGCGAGCCAGGCCCTCCTCTTCCTGCACCCGGCCAAAGTGAGTCCGGTTGAAAAGTATAACTAAAATAGGTCGTTATATAAACATCAACCTGGACTTTTAAAAAGCAAGCAATCAGATGTAGTGAGTGAGTGAGAGAGAGAGAGAGAGAGATATCTGCCTGTAACCCTAACCCACTGGTTAAAAAAAAAAAATGCAAATATTGACTTTCCGGGTTAGGATGTTTTTTTTTGTTTTTTTTTTATCTATTTTTTTATGTGCTGAAGCAGAAATGAGGGTGAAAGTATCGTCTTTTGTTTTGTCTCCATATTTTGTCAAAGTCACTTAACATACAACATTATTTACTTTTTAACATGTACATATATATATATATGTATATATATTTGTTGCTCTTTTTTGCTATTTCATGCAAACCTTTTCTCTCTCCTCCCCCTCCGTCTCTCTTCTTCCTCTCTTTTCTTCCCTCTCCTTCTTTTGATATTCCTCTTTCCTCTCGACATAATGTTTCAACCACTGTATCAACTGTTCTTCTTTAAGTGTCTGTTTTATTCTTTAATCTCTAAAAAATATTGCATAATACACCATTTTATTTCATTTTTTTTTTATTATTAATTTGTTGTGAATTTGCTGTTCTTGTTAGTTAAGTCATCCATTCAAAGAACAGATAACTCATACTGTAAGTTTGATAGAGTTGAACCAGGACCAGGGCTTGAACTTCCAATCACCAAGTTGCTCTCCTAACGCATCCACTACACCAGGGGCGGTCAACCACCGGCCCGCGGGCTACATACGGCCCGCCACCCTGTTATGCTTTATTATTGCAATCCGGCCCGCGGACCTCCCAGTAAAAATCATATAATTTTGTGACATAAACGTAAAAATAGGTTTGAATTAAGATTTACAGTGAGATAAAAATGTATGAATATCAGCGAGTGATGATGCATGTATATTTCATTTTTCTTTAACTATTAATTTCCAATCCTTGGCCTGAGATAAAAATAGAAAAAGAGAAAGAGAGAGGAAACGAGAGACGAGGAAAGGGCATAAAACAGAGAACTTATGTGAGGTGTGTCAAAACGAATGCTGGATTAACTTGCTACTTCCCCCGTCATTATTTTTTATGATTCCAAAATGGCTCTTCGTCGGCGCCTTTTATAACATCACTTGAAAAAATATCAGATTTGTAGAGTGTTCAATGCAATTTTTGTACAATTTATTCATGTAAACAAAATATAGTAATTCTGAGATTTCGTTTTTCACTCCGGCCCGCGATCTCCTTCCAAAAGTCTCATCTGGCCCTCACTCTGAAAAGGTTGCCCGCCCCTGCACTACGCAATAGAAAAGTAATATTTTGTGAAAAAAGTATTTATTCAGTTATTATTCACATATGTTTGAAACAAGAAATAGCATTTGGGTTTTGTCTCCTCAGGTGAAGAGTAAATTTTAGTAATCATAGATCAGAGAATGCTGCCGTCAGATTTGCTCATTTGCGAGATCATTGCTTGTTCTTGGTTTAGACACATGGGAAGACTAGGAGAACAGTGTAGTATCTGTTCTGATACTACTTTTTTTGTCCTTGGTCAATGAAAGAGAAATTCTTTAAAACTGAGACAATTTTTATTTTTGTCTCAATCCAGAGTACTGCTTTTTGGGGAGCTGAATTCTCCCCACATTAAAAACCTACCTTATGTATAACTCTGCCCTCGTGGGGATGTAAGTAAATAGGGACGCATGGGAAGAATGCTTGATTATCCCGTGTGAATTTAAAAAATGAGTCGTGCAAAGCAGGTTGAAGATTATTTTACTTGAATGTTTACATTGCGACTTTTATAACAAAAATCATCGAACATTCTAGATACATGAATTTGGGTGCAAAACAATACGATTGGTTGAATTGTGCGTGGGTGTTTTGCTTTGCACCGGTGCACTGCCATTGTTTCAATGGTTTAGGCATGCAGTGCGTTGGCCAGAGGGAGAATTAATTTGTGATCTAATCCTCACTACCTCTCCGCCTGGGTGACCCAAGCATATCGGTGGACTGTGGTCAACCTTCGACGATGGAATCGAGATTTGTTTGCCAGCTAGTGCGACTTTGCTCAGGATCACTGTGTATGGACCGCCACGATTCAGGATGTAGTGTAGGCCAGAGAAGAAGCTGGCTCAACCCGACCACGGTGAACACCGTTGTTACAACAACAACACCAACAACAATGGTGAGGCATCCTGAATAGGTCATATTTAAGGTAATCTCTGCTCGTCAGATCGAAATGAAGTGAAATATCGTTTTGCGGCATTATTTTAAATAAAAAATGAAGCGAATTTAGTCACAACTTTCAGCAATAACAATTATATGGAATCAAAAGTTTATTTTTGGTAAATTCTCGATTTTTCTTTTAATATTCCTTCTTAAGCTTGAAAAAAAGTTTATTTAATTCTTACAAAAATGTTTCGACTAAATTTTAAATAAAAACAAATGACTGTTTTCTTTAAAATTTTAATTTTTTAACACAATAACAAATCTACATAAGCAGAACTATAATTAGAAAATCTTTGTAAAAAGTAAACCATTTTTTCAAGCGTAAGGGGCAATAGTAAAAAACCCAAAGATACCAGTCAAAATTGAAAAAAAAGAAGCTGTCCCCTTAAGTTTGAAGAAAAAAGTTTTACTTTTTGGTATGCCAGTTTAATTTCTTAAATAGTAAATGACAATATCATCAAAGTATTAAAAAAACAACACATGCAGTAGTCGAAAATGAATGCTAGCTTAAAAATAAGTTTTAGAAACTTTTAATAATTATTAGTAAAAAAGTAAAAAGAACTATTATATCTACTAATACTGTTGGGGAAGAGATACTGGTACAGCTTTTGAACCAGAAAAAAAAACAGGTTTTTGTTTGACATCTTCTGGCTGTTTACATAAACAGCCGGAAAATGCCGAAGCGCTTAACCAATCAGAAGGCTCGAGAAACAGACGAAAACTTAACCTGTACTAAAAAAAATGCCTGCAAAAAAAAAGAAGCTTGTACAGCTTTTGAACCGGACAAAAACCGAACTGTTTGTTTTTTTTTTTTTGTTTTTTTTTTTTTTAACCCTAACGGTTTTTGTCCGGTTCAAAAGCTGTACCAGTAAAAAAAAATCTGTAAAAATCGTTTCATTAATTATGTTCGTTACAATCTTTGGTTTATTCATAAAAAAATACAATTATCAATAAAAAAAAAATAACTTTTAACTTTCCCGTGAAAAAAATAATGTATTTATTGATATTCTTTGTAAAAAAGTAAATAAATTGTCATAAAAATAAACATACGGTGAGTGTTTTTCTTTCATTATTATATTCTGTTGAAAAGCTTCCTCGTTTTAATTTTGACACTGTTTCGTTTTGATTCGGCCTTTTTCGGCTGTTTACGTATTTCTGCCTCGCAAAAGTCGGTTTTGTCTAGTTCTAAAGCTGTATCAGTACCGGGGAAAGGTATGAACCCGCAATCCCCCTCCAGCTGTGAGTAAAATAGCAACTTCTATTCAATTAATCGGATACAACAAATCGTTTGCAATAGATATTGTGTTTCGGCATTAAATAACCCGTAAATGTAAAACAACGCAAACCTGTGTTGCAATGGGGGAGGTATTTCCTGGGAGAACTTGCCACCTGGAGTTGGATTAATTTTTTTTTTTTTTTTTTTACACCTGTAAGCTTTCGCTCGGCCACCACAAACGGCATGGGGAGAGGGGGGCAAGTTAATCTATAAGAACCCCATAATTCTGAAGAAATTATTCCAAGTCTATTAAATTATTTTTTGTTGTTGTTTTTTTACCTGTTGTTGTGTTAAGCAAAACATTTGACTTATCCACCAAACCACAACTCTATAAACAGGTGAGGCCATGATATTTAGACACAACTCACTGATTTCCGATTGACTTGCAACCTCAATGGATTTTTTTGTTTTTTTGATTGCCTTTCCCCTCCTGTTTCTGAAAATGACTAACTAAAACTGGAGGAGGTAGGGGGTTATGAGGGGAGCAGAGGGATCAGTGAAGTTTGGAAAGTGACCTAAATTTAGGTTGACATGAATATGGGTTGGGTTGAGGGGTAGCGTTTGGGTAAGTGGCTGGGTGCCCCCCCCCCCCCCCCATAAAAAATTTTAAAAAATAAGCAAAAGTCTTATTTCTTTTTGTTGTGATGTCAATTGGATGAGATTGCAAAAAAAAAAAAATCCCCCTAGTTTGGTGACAGCATATTCTTATTTTTTCATTCTTTTACTGTTATGTTTTAGCTGCAACTAAGCAATGTATGTACTGTGTTGTATGCAGCAGAAGGCCACGGCTCAATCGCTTTTGACCACCCCCTGTTTTTAGAAGTCGTTTAACAGTAGGAAATTAGAAATAAGTGAACCCAGGATTTTATTTTCTGTTAAACCCTTACTATAATGCAGATTTCGTGTCTGTATATTCGCAATCAAAACTTGGAATTTTCTTTAAAATGAACATGATACACACTACATAAATGTTGGAAGGGGCAGTAGTTAGCAGGGAAAACTATGCACTTGTCATGTTCGAGTTCTACCGGGGCTATCCCATCAATTTCACAAATTTCCTTCAGAAAAGTATGAATCTATCTTCTTCCCCTTGCTGTATCGACGCGACGTTGCCCAGGATCCATTATGTTAAAATTTTAATTTTGTAAATATTTCTATTTTCTATAATCACACCGTTTTTTTGTTAGGTTAGGGTGTGTATCTAAGCTAAAAGGGGACGTGCATAAAGGAAAGAATGAGAAAACGTAATTCTAAATAAACGTGGAACGATACAAAGAAAAAGAGCAAATAAGGGACCGCTAACTCGTACTAAAAGAATATCAGTTATTCCTATGAGCTGATGTTTTTCTTTTTAGGTGATTATTTAAGAATGTCTCCATATTACCAAACTGCGAGACCTGATTAAATTTTCTTTTTAAATAAATTTAATCAAAATAAGTAAGTTTATCGAAGCTAACATGTTACAGCAATAACAAATGGAAATTGGCTAGTTAGAATCAAAGTTTGATTTGCCAGCTTAAATGCTATTTAGGTCCAACTTTTAAAATCTGTCCGACATAATTCTATATATTAGATAATATAACCTACAGTACTCTAGCATTGGTAGGGTAACTAGTGTAGAAGAAGGAAACTTTAGAAGGAACACCTGTGACCAGATAGGTCCCTGACACATTGCACAGTCACACAGAGCCTGATGGAGAGAGTGGATCTTGTTACTCAAATTTCATGATTCACTATAATCAAGTTCATCTGGGGAGCAGGGCTGTCTGATAAGCGAATGCTCATGTGCCATTCTCGGCGGAAGAGTTCACAGACAGGGAAATAGGTTGAAATAAATGAACCAGATTTTGTTTTTCTGTTAAATCCTTATTATAATGGTGATTGTGTGTCCATATGTTTGTAAGCAATACTTTTTTGTATTATTATTTACTAATAAGTTGCCACTTATCAAGGGTTTGATGAGATAGATGGATTGCCACCATCATCATCATCATCATCATCATCATCAACAACAACAACCAGTTTATTTGTTGAAACAGGCCACAATTAATCCTCTGCTGAGGGTGGGGGCTGATTGTCTAGTATTGATCTAAGTCTTCCCCTCCATTTTTATCTTTGGTGGGGCCAGACGGAACTCATACCCAAGGTTCTCCTATCACGTTTGACCACGTTCTCCCAAGACAACTTGGGTCTGCCAGAGGTGGTCTTCTCTGCTGGCACATTCAACTGTAGGGCTTTAGCAATCCAGCCATTGCTGCACTCAACGTGCCCGAACCAACGCAGTCTGCTCTTCTACAGAATGAAGAATATTATGAAAGGATTGAAAATGATGAATTGCTACTGTTTCCAAATGGATTTAGCTGAGAATAACAGAGCCATGGAAAAAGGTGTAAAAAAAAAATACTTAAAATAGAGGAGTCCTTTTGTATGGAAGCTACTTGCCTGTTCATCAAGAGTGCATTTTGGAGTATTCTGATTGGCTGAGAGGTCGAGTTTTTTGCACTTGAAAAGTTTTGTTATGTTAAGGTGTAGCACTTGGTCTTCAAGGAGGTGACCTGAATCTGCCGGTCACAGGTCAGGGTAGCTGTGTGAGCCGATATGATGCAAAAGTACCTGGAATTGGCGACGAGGGCAGTGCACCAATCTCCCTTGATGCATCTAGAGAATATATTTTTTGACTAGTATCTATATATTAATGTCCTATACATTTACCTATGTGTCATATCTAAAGCTACTCGTAAAATTTATATATTCATCAATGGATATTTATGAAGTCAATTGAGAGCATTACGAAATACAAATTGTGTTTCTGCAACATTTGGGCTAAGATCAAAGTGTAGAATCTGTTCCAGTCGTGAAGAATAGTTCCCTTTGTGAACTCGGCTCTGTGTCTAATACATTTAATATGTTTCAATAAATTGGATGCTTATTGGTATTATTATTATTATTGTTGATATTTATTTTGACAAAGAGACAGAGCGAACAAAAATGTTTCATAATTGTTTTTGAGAAAAGGAAGGAAAAATAAAGACCCGGTCAAGAGAAGCGTCTATCAGGCATTTGTACGTAGTGTGATGATGTATGAAAGTGAAACCTGACCAGTGAGGGTTGAGGACATGCGTTGCATGGAGAGAAATGATATGAGAATGATATGGTGGATGTGTTATGTAGGTCTTAAAGACAAGCTTAGCTATGATGACCTTAGAGGAAGATTAAATCTTGACAAAATAGGAAGATGTGTGCAGAACAGGAGACTTTGTTGGTTTGGTTACATTGAAAGAATGGATGAAAGTTCTTGGGTCAGTAGATGTAGAACATTGAATATGATGATGATTACAATTTAAATAAACTACTTATAAGAAATGTCACGAATTAGAATAAAATTATGCAACTTAGTTGAATTTAAAGCATTTTTTATGTAAAGTTAAAGCATTAACATTGGGGGGGGGGGCATATATATTGTGGTTTGTGAATGGTTGAATTTAAAGCATTTTTTATGTAAAGTTAAAGCATTAACATTGGGGGGGGGGCATATATATTGTGGTTTGTGAATGGTTGAATTTAAAGCATTTTTTATGTAAAGTTAAAGCATTAACATTGGGGGGGGGCATATATATTGTGGTTTGTGAATGGTTGAATTTAAAGCATTTTTTATGTAAAGTTAAAGCATTAACATTGGGGGGGGCATATATATTGTGGTTTGTGAATGGTTGAATTAGAATAAGGAGGTTATATAATACGTGATTTGAAAATAAAGCTATCTTAGTTAACGTTTTTTGAAAATGTCCGAAGAGCTTTCTATCTAACATGAAGTTATCTTGTCATATTTTCAAAGTCAGACCCAAATAGCAATCCGTCTGACATATAGATACTTGATTCAGACTAGCCATTTTTTTTTTCATTCTTTTTTTTTTCTTTCCTTCCATAATCTTAGTTGCACAATTATATTTTATTTTGCTTCAGTTTTTTGGGGGTTTTTTTTTCCTGAAATATTTACTAAGAAAACTGTTAGTGGAGACATTTTCCCCGGACTCATTGAAAAAGATTAATGGGAAGTTATCATATGCAATTATAACGGAGTTCTCTCCCTTGAGCCCTTAAAAAATAAATATTTAAAAATTCCTATTTCACAAAATAATTTGATTACAAAATGAATCTCACCAAAATTAATTTTGGTTCCTTCGTAAACAAGTCAGTCATTATTTTCTTTTACTCCAGGTAGGTACACCTAGTCTACATTGAATTGACGTAGCAAACTTAAATTCTGGTGCTACCAGATCCGTCTGTCTGAAGATACCGGCTTCCTGATGATACAATCACAAAACATTCATGTTATTGGTTTTTTTTTTTTGTTGTTTCCCTTTGCAAAACTCAATCATGTTCTGCAAAGCCAAACACCATGAATAAAGACTTGAACATATAAAGAACTTGATACATTAAAAACTTTTACCAAACTGACTGGATTCGACATTAAATAACCCGAAACGGGTTGATATGCCGTAAAACAAAAGAACCAAATCCTTGCTTAAAAGTTAAACCGGCAAATGTTTCTTTCTTTTTGTTATGCTAATGAGTCACTAATTATAAAGACGAAAAGCCGCTCGAGGATGAGGGTTACTGAGATTTTCAGTTGGATGATGAACAATATTATGAGAGGATTGGAAATGTAGAATGGGATAGACAAAATTTGATTACTTAAGAGAACAACTTGACATTTGACTCGAAGATGACAGTTCTGTGGTAACGTGTTTCTCAGATGGGAAGTTCTTGGAAAGATGGGAAGTTCTTGGAAAGATGGGAAGTACTTGGAAAGAAATTCTGTTCATGGAAATTCCGTTTAGCTTTAGGAACACGGAGAAAGAAAGGAAAGTACTCTGCAGTGGTGGTAGGAAATGAGTTCTTGCTGTGAATGTCTTACGAGATTGAAGCTCAGTCAAGCACCTTCCATGGAGATAAGAAATATGAAAGTGAAAAATCGGTGAGTAATTGATAGCGTTCCAAAGAATGTTTTTTCAAGAAAATTCAGTGGAGGAAAACGTTGTCTAATCTCTCCCTGTTTTCATGCACCCTGTTGATGATTCGTCGCGTTTATGTGAGTGGCATGTTTAAACGCTTGAATTTCCTGTGGACGCTTAATTTAAAATTAATAAAAATCCGTCTGTACGTTACACTCGAGTTATTTTCCATAGCAACAACAGTGTCACAACTGTGTTCAGTAGCGGCTAACGGCATACATGTCGAGAAGAGGAGACGGAGAGGTGTTGATACAGACGGGATAAGAAAGGGTCGTCTTCAAATACTTGTACGGGTCGACCCCAAGAATTGGAGTCAATCTGGAAGGATATAAAATAATCGTGAATGGCCTTGTCTCCCTCTTTCTCTCTCGCTCTCTATCTCCCTCTCTCGCTCTCTATCTCCCTCTCTCTCTCTCCCTCTCTCTCTCTGTCTTTCTCTCTTTCTCTTTCTGTCTCTCTCCCTCTCTGTCTCTCTCCCTCTCTCTCTCTCTCTGTTTCTCTCTCTCTCCCTCTCTCTGTTTCTCTCTCTCTCTCTCTGTTTCTCTCTCTCTATCTCTGTCTCATTGATTAGTCACCACTTATCAAGGATAAGGGTTAATGAGATGGATTGATTATCAGTTGAATGATGAAGAATATTATGAGAGGATTCAAAATGATGATACAAATGGACAAAATTTGAACACCTACGGGGGACAGTTTATGATAAGTATTTGTTGACATTGGATTTGAAGACGATCATGTTGTAGTCTGCAGGGAAGCAGTCCCGCCATAATGTGTTTTCCACAGATAGGAAATTCTTGGAAAGAAGCTCTGTTCGTTGAAATTCTGTTAAATGCTAGACACACGGAGGAAAAATGGAAAATTCTTGGCAGTTGTGGTAGTAAGACGATCCCTTAGGGTCTACTATACTACTAAAACTCTGATGTTATTTTGTTTGCTTGTCACTGTGCACACTTTTCATCTGTACATGAATGTTTTAAATGGTGGGAGGAAGGGTGAATGATAAGGAAAGAGGAGGGGGTTGACGTAAATAATTCAGAGGAGAGCAGGTCTAATAAGATATCAATAGAGATTTTCATAAATATCTATACGTTTGAAAGCAGCAGCAGCCATAATTACGTACCTCTAACAAAATGAAGATATCGTACATAAAAAAAATCATGTAAATTGATCAAGTAGTTTTTTTGTTTTTTTTATAAAAGAAAATCAAATTTTCTGGGTAAACGACGAGCATTGATCTATCGACACCATGTTGGAAATATTTGCAGGACAAGAGAGATAACTCCAAATAATTCAAACTTTTGCAATTTTTTTTTTTTTAAATAATATGGTTGAATTTCAGAAAGAGGACATTATTCAAAATAATTAAAACCTCAAGTCCGTAATCGACCGCCATGAAAAAAAAAAACTACTTGATCAATTTACGTGATTTTTGGTGTACAATATCTTCATTCCGTCAGGGGTACGTACATCATAAACATTTTTCTTAATTTTTTTTTTTTATGTGTCGGTCGAGTTATGGACTTGCACCAAAGTGAATAACCACATAAAAAGAAATCAAACTGTTGGTAGAGTATTGATTTACTCCTCTCCAGGAGTTAGGTACAAGGCCAGTTTTTATCTTACTCCCACAAGTAAGATGTGACCCAAGGTTGGGTCGGGAAAGTGGGGTTTAAAAATTGCCTGGGCAGCCCCGTCGGCATTCCCCGGTAGGGGCGCCTCAGGCAGTAAGCAATAAACTTACTCCTCCCCAAAGAGGGGAGGCAAAGCCTGGGAGGGTGGACCTCCTAAAACTGCACAGGACAGACCCATAGACCGGCGTAAATCAAGTCCCGAAGGCCAAGACAATACCAGTCTATGGGGTGCAGTATCCATCGGAACAGATACTACACTTTGATCTTAGCCAAAAGGCCAAGAACAATGTTAGAAGCGTGCTCAGATTTCCCTTGACCTTTTGCCAGATGCTCTTCCTGTTGAGCGCTCATTTTTCATGCACTGCTCCACCTCACCATAATTCTCTACTCTCACATTTTTCTCAACATGATGCAGTGCTTTTACTAACATCCCCCCCCTCCCTCGAACCCACTGATGTCCAAAGACCATTTCCGAGTTCCAATGCGAGGTTTGTACATTTCCACCACCTAAAGTCACAGCTCTAGTATAGTTTAGTAAAGGATTTCCCTTTTTCCTTTTTTTTTTTTTTTTTTTTTTAACCTTATCTGAAATGCTTTCAAATATGGTATTTATCAAAATAAACGCAAACTTATATTCCTAATTGAATCTACATACAGAAATGCTTGGCTGATGTGAGTTTTATTATTTTCATTTTTTATTTCTTGATGTTTTGGAAACTATTCTGTGTCCTTTCCTTCTGATGAGTTATACTCATAGAAAAACTAGGATATATAACTCTATATTTTGGCTGCCTAAGTGTTAACGAAACGTCCGTCAAGAAATGATCTTTTTAGAAATGAATAAAGATATGGTTACTGGAATCTAACTTTCAATTTATTTGTTTATAAATATTTATTTATATATATATATATATATATATATATAATATAGCATGTATCACAAGTTAATTGAAAAAACTAATAACATGCTCGTTTATAGGTTCTACGAGAGCTAATATAAAGTATTTTATTTAAAAACTATACATTAGTGTATGTCGGATGTACCCGTGTTTCATCGATCTGGTCATGCAGGATCTGGGGTAGAAACCGGCTACTAGTAACAGACTGACACTTCAGCACCAAGTCTTCGCCTACTGAATTGTACTGAAAAATCAATCTGTTACTACCAGCCGGTTTCTACCCCAGATCTAGCATGACCAGATGGATGAAACTCGGGTACACCCAACAGACACTGTAAGGTCAGCAGTTAAACCTGTCATTAAGATTCACATTGCACATCCATCGTATCATTCTCTTATCATTTCTCTCCATGCAACACATGTCCTCAACCCTTACTGGCCAGGTTTCACTGCAACACATTATCACACTAAAATTATCGAATTATGTCAGCAATTTAATTTTTCATATATAAATTATTATAATTTCTGATGACCTAACGAAAAGAAAAAACACCTAACATTGACTTTTTAGAAGAATGTCTTTCCAAATTCATTTCAAATGGGATGTCTGACTTTTTTTCATCTTTTTTATTTCAAGAGGATAGGACTGAACTATCAAAGTTGAAAAACAAAATTGTGATTCATTTCTGATGACCTAAAGAAAAGAAAAAAAACACAAACCTTGACTTTGTTTTTTGTTTTTTTAATTTATTTCCGTTAATTATTGTGGGGTAGGTGGCATTAAACATTTAAAAAAAAATGATGCTTGATGTTAAATCCTCAAACGTCAGCGGAAGTGAAATGGTTAAAAGTAAAATTGAAAGAGAACAATTGTCGCTCACATAAATAAATGAGAAAGAAGGAAAACGTCTCAACCTGGAAAGTTTACATAATCAAATGATTGCATGTCCAACTGGCAAATCAAATAAGTTCATATTAGTATATTTTAAGCAACTGAAAGGAGATGTAAGTTTGTGTTGCGTATTTAAATTAAGTGACAAAAATTGGTGCATTGGTTATAAAAGGTTGGCCACCCTTGCTCTAACCACCAACCAATTTTCTGTATGGGTGGCTCGGGTATTTTGGGCAGTTCATGTAGAAGGTTCAGCTACATGGAGTCACTGTGTGTTTTGTATCTCATTAACTCCCTTAGCTGACTCGTTATTTCAAAATCCATTTTATCTATCACATGATCTGTTCAGTATTTCTCAAACCCCTCACCTCTTTACTCTAACACACACACACACGCACCTTTTATTTATTTTATTTTAAAAAAATTTGTTTATTGTGACAACTTTATAATTGTCTAATATATTAAACCTGAATGTTTTTCATTATTTTTCCCCTGCAAATAATTGAAAACATTTTTCTTTTGTAGGAATAAGACTTAGCTAACATCTAATATATGCAAAACAACTCCTTGGCCTTTTGGCTAAGATCAGAGTGTAGTATCTGTTCCGATAGCTGCTACACTCTGATCACTGGTATTGTCTTAATTCCGGCGGTCTGAGGTATTGTCCTGTGCAGTTCTAAGACGTGCACCCTCCCAGGCTTTGCCTTCTCACCCTTTGAGAAGGGGTTAGTTTATTGCTAATCACCTGAGACGCCCCTAACGGGGGGGGGGGGGAGCCAATGGCGCTACCCAAGCATTTTTTGTAGGCCAGAGTGCTCTAGGGCGCTGACTTTTCAATCCCACTTTCCGACCTTGCGTCACATCTTACCGCCGCTGTGGGAGATAAATACAAAAAAAAACAACCGTTATAGCATTTGCTGTGAATTTATGCATGTTTTTTTGTTTTTTTTTTTAAATACTAATACAGTTAAAAAATTGAGAAATAATTTTTTTTTCTTTCAAGATAATTTGATAATGGCATGAATTTTGGATTCTTTCAGTGTGTGTTTTTTTTTGTTTTTTTTATCGTTTAATTTTAACCTATTTATTTTAACTAGTTACCCCCCCCCTTCCGTCTACATTGGTTGTTTAGATTGTAGTTTTTTAAATTACAAACCTTACATTTTTTGTACTTTACTAAATTGAATATTAACCATAATCCTAATCATCACCATCATCATAATCGTAATCATCACCATCATCATAATCGTAATCATCACCATCATCATAATCGTAATCATCACCATCACCATCATCGTAATCATCACCATCATTATAATCATAATCATAAGCATCATAATTGTAATCATCACCATCATCATAATCGTAATAATCATCATCATCGTTTTGACGTCAGTTTATCACAGTTTGTATGATCGTGATAAGGCGGGCAATCTTTTTTTTGTTGTTTTAGGTTTAACTTTTACATTACGTAGCTAGTTTTGGGACCAAATCTATATACTATTACTGGATTGTCACCGTGCACACTTCATAAGTGGCGAGATGAATGGAATGATGTAAACAATTAAGAGAGGGATGTGGGGTGGAAGAGGAGAGAGAGCATCTATCATAACATCACAAGAGGGTTTCATAATTATTTAAAAAATTGCAAAATATTTTTATCAAAATTTGGAATTTTTAAATATTTATGAAAACCTTTTGGAATTTGCAAATAATGGGGAAGAGAGAGTGGAGAGCCAACATAAGTGAGTTTCATAAAAAAATAGGAAATTCCAAAAAGTTTTCATAAGTATTTAATAATATATATAACACGCGTGGTCTAGTATATTATTAATGCAAATAACAAGAAATTTTGACTGTATGTCTTTCCACTTTTTTTTTAAACTCCACACGAGTCGTTATCAGTGATTTCTCACTGGCAATAACAAGTGTTCTTCCCTGGGAACTGACTGACAACAAGTCTACCCAGATTTACAGCACTCCTCTCTCTAGCTGGTGCTACCAGATCAGGCTGTTTGAAGATGTCGGCTTCCTGACCCAAAATGCACCAAACATTGATGTTTATTGTTTTCTTTTTGGTCTCTTTGCAAAACTCAATCATGTTCTGCAAAACAACAAACAACAATTTCCCTCCCCTTTTCTGCTTACCCCTCTCCCTCTCTTGCCCGCTTTCACTCAACCAAAAAACATGAATACTTGAACATATAAAAAACTTTTGCCAAAATGGCCGGATTCGACATTAAATAACCTGAAAAGGGTTGATATGCCACAAAACAACCAAACAAAACACCATGAATAAATACTTGAACATATAAAGAACTTGAAGCATAAAACATTTTCACCATACTACAACTAATGTTTCGGCATTAAATGACCCATAAGAGGTTGATATGCCATAAAACAAACCAAACCAACTCCTCTCTCTCGATAACTACTGCAAATCATTTTTCATTCTTGCAACAGCCGTTTACCATTGATTTCTCGCTGATAACAACCATTGGTTTTCTCAGGAATTTAAGTAACAATAAGCCTCCACAAGGTTCCAGTATTATCTGCATCCTTTCAGTGAAGGTCTGGTTGGTCCCCCCCCCCTCATCCTTGGTCTTTCTATCCTTGAATCTCATGACCATTTTTCGTAGTGCCAACTGATGCTGATGGTGCCACCATTTTTTTTTTTTTACGATGGGAGGGAGCAATAAAGTCTAGCTTGGCGGTCTGTTTTCTTAGATTTGTGCTTATTATTATTATTTACTCACAAGTCATTATCACTACCAATAACAAGTGGTGTTCCCTGGAGTATGAATGACAGCAAGTCTTTTCAGATTTCCAGCTCTCTCCACCTCTTTCGATGACCGTTGTAAATTATTTTGTGTTATCACAGCAGCCGTTTACCATTGGTTTCTCGCTAGCAACGACCGTTGGTCTTCTATAGAATTTGAGTGGCAAAAAGCCTCCCAAGGTTCCAGTACTTGCACACCCTTCCAGTGGAAGTCTGGTTGGTGCTCTCTCTCCTCAACCATTTTGCGCGGTACCAGCCGAGGCTTTAGTGTTATTATTATGGATTCCTTTTTACATAAAAGTCCAGAAGCACCTGATGAATTAAGGAACTGAAATATTGACTAGATTTTTTTTAATTAAATGAAACCCGGGGGGGGGGGGGGGGGGGAACAATTAATGTGTAACGGCCATTGCCCTTATTCCATTTCTTCTTTTCTTTTGGAATCAACAATATTGAATTTCAATGGCAACATTTTTTTTGCTGTTAATTAATGGCTTGGGATTTTAAAAAATTATTTTTATTTCTTTTTGGGGAAAGGGTTTATTTGTTTGTATCTTGTTTGTTTTTCTCCCCTTTTTTACATATTGTTTTTTTCTTTTTTAATTTGACTTGTTTTCTTGGGTTTTTTTTTATTTTACTTGTTTTTTTTTTGTTTGTTTTTAAATTTTACTTGTTTTTATTTTTTTTTAATTTTACTTGTTTTTTTTTGTTTTTTTTAAATTTTACTTGTTTTTTTTTCTTTTTTAATTTTACTTGTTTTTTTTTCTTTTTTAATTTTACTTGTTTTTTTTTCTTTTTTAATTTTACTTGTTTTTTTTTCTTTTTTAATTTTACTTGTTTTTTTTTCTTTTTTAATTTTACTTGTTTTTTTTTCTTTTTTTTATCTTTATCTTTGTTTTACTTTTTTTCTTTGGATTTTATTTCTTGCAACCAGTGGAACAGTACAAGAAAAATATAATTATTTTTTGTTAATGACTTTATTTATTTTTATGTAGATAAATTGTAAGTTTGATTTTATAAGAAAAAGGAACCTTGCTTTGTGATGAAAACACTTTGTAAAAGGATTTTCTTTTTACAAAGAAATAAACATATTGAGATTTGATAAAACAACTATTTTGATCCTTTTGGTGCCAAATATTTTACCATTATGTTGCAGAACTAGGCACCATTTACAGTTTTGAACGGATCTCCTTTACCTATAGAAATGAAAACCAACAAAATCATGTGACACACAAAGTTAACTTCCTTTGTGAATGAAAGGGGCCGCGGTTAAAATATGCCACAGTATTTTGGCTACTTTTGTTGACTGACGGGCTACATGCATGTCGACATTGGTACCAAAACGGTCAATTTATTTTCATGGCTGATTATTAGAAGATTTATAATTGTATACTCGACTTACCTATGACCCGTTGGGTAAAAGCATTACCACTATTTGTCCACTTTGATTTCATTCGAAAATTCATAAACTAACATATCTCTTAAGACATTCTTCTTACATAACTAAAAATAGTAAGTCTCTTTACTTCTATATTATCTTTATAGATAATATGGAAGGGAAGCGACCTATTATTTGCTATCTAATTTACATAGGTGTTTTTTCGGCAGTTCAGATTTTTCTTGGGTGGAAATAGATCCGTGTTTACATTTAACTCAACGGCTTCCATTTGAATTGGCCTGTGAAGCAATAACTGGGGTTAAATTTAAGCAACATAAGATATAAGACTACCACCTACATGTACAGTGTAAAGAAATTGACAGTGTGCGACACACAGAGCCATCTGTTGGCTATATGATAAACTAGTCTCGTGGCAGCAGGATTATCAACTTTCCTCTCCCAATTTTTTCCGAATTAAGAGGTACCGGATCATCCGTTGCCAGAAAATTAGTGTTGCACATTTATCACGATTTTCACGCAATATAGTAAATTCTAACCTATTAAACCCAAAAAACAAAGTATATATATCAAATTTAAACCTATTAAACCCAAAAAACAAAGTATATATATCAAATTTAAACCTATTAAACAAAACAAAGTATATATATCAAATTTAAACCTATTAAACCAAAAAAAACAAAGTATATATATCAAATTTAAACCTATTAAACCCAAAAAACAAAGTATATATATCTCAAATTTAAACCTATTAAACCCAAAAAACAAAGTATATATATATATATCAAATTTAAACCTATTAAACCCAAAAAACAAAGTATATATATACCGGGTGTTTCAAAAGTCTTGGGAACATTACAAGTTAAATTAAATTAAAATGTTCCCAAGACTTTTGAAACACCCTGTATATCAAATTTAAACATATTAAATCCAAAAAACAGAGTATATATATATATATCAAATTTAAACCTATTATACCCAAAAAACAAAGTATATATATATATCAAATTTAAACCCAAAAAACAAAGTATATATATATATCAAATTCTAACCTATTAACCCGCCCCCCCCCCTCCCCCCCAAAATAAATAAGCAGTATATATAAAGTTAACTATTTGTAATTTGCATCAATTCTTGTGAATTCCTTTTGTTGTAAGTTTTGTCTTGTTAAATGCCGTCAGACGAAAGACTTTGTTGCTTCCTTAAGATGAAATTGAGATTTATGCTTCAGAAAGAAATTTAATTTTTGCTTGTGTTTGTCTTCCAGATTCTTCCTGGAGGAAAGGCTGAGAAAACTACATCTACGAAAAAGAGTAGCCAAAAGTGTACGGAGCAGTCATTGACTTGTTTGATTAATGAAAAATCCTTGATTCTTTACAACAAGCTCGGAAATGGTTCATTTGGTGTGGTACGCAAAGGAGACTGGACAACACCTTCGGGGACAAAGGTGAGGAACCAAAAATCATCGATCACCTGTATTTGTTTTAAATTGACCAATTTTTTCAGGACTAGCTTTCTTGTGATTTGGAGGGGGGGGGGGGGTAAATAGCTCAGTCGTTCCTGTTTTAAGGGATGGTGGTGGTTGTGCTTATCTTTCTTTTGCGGAGTGGGATGAGATAACGTTTTATTTTTATTTTGGAGAATTGACTTTTTACTTTCTGAAGTTTTGTTAAGTAGAAATTTTGTTACGGGGTAAGTATTTTCATGACCTCAACTGCATATTTTATGACCTTTATCGGTTTTATTCTGTTTTGAAGTGCATTTCTGAATCTGTCAAATAATTAATCTATGGTCATGAAAAAAGCTTTTTTCAAAGTGGAATTGTTATTTAAAGCAAAGCAAAATCGGTTTTTAATTTTAAGCAGTAGAAGATTAATAATGTCTTTGTTCTATCTTTCTCTCTTTCTTTCTCTCCCTCTATCTTCCTCCCCCTCTCTCTCTCTCTCTTTCTTTCTCTTCCCCACCTCTCTCTCTCTCTCTCTCTTAAACAACACATAAATTATGTGAAACCATTTTTTTTTTAAATATATATTTAAGTTTTGAAATGCAACTATATTTTTATTTAATTCTTTTTTTTTTTTTTTTTTTTAGAGTTTGGTCGCCGTGAAAATTCTGCGACATGATGTCATGGCATTGCCTGGAGGATTTGAAGATTTTGTAAAAGAAGTGAATGCAATGCATGTTTTGGACCATGAAAATTTAATCCGTCTTTTTGGTGTTGTCCTTTCTTCTCCCCTCATGATGGTAAGTCCACACGAAAATCACTGCCCCCCCCCCCCCCCCCCCCCGGATAACATTAACAAAGAAGATTGTGAGCTTTGCTGAAGCGCAAATGTCCAAGATTTATTTCTGTTATCTTTTATAGTGATACTAGTATATGTTTGTTCATAATAATACTATCCTCCAAGGCATTACCACCTCCTTTTTGAGAGAAGGGGAAGAATCCTCCTAGGTTTTATTTCTCCCTTTGAGGGTAGTGTAGTATATTTTTATTCACCATGATAATTCCTCCCAGGCATTACCTACTCTTTTTTTTTTAGGGGGGGGGGGGGGGGCATATAATATATATTCATTTCTCACGATACCATCCTCACAGGATTACCGCTTCCTTTTTTGGGGGGGGGGGGGGGTAGTGTACTATCTATTCTGTTGTCATGATATCATACTCCCAGTCATTACCTCCTCCCTCTTTTGGGGGTCAGTGTATGTAGTTCTTTAACCATTACATCATCCTTCCAGCCTAGCAAAAATTTGCAACAAGAAGGAGCATAAGTTGCCTGTTGTTGATTTTCAATATTTTAAACATATTTTAAAGCTAGAATTGATTTTTGAATAATTTGATGTTTGATTAGATGTTCAGATGACGTATTTACCTTGGTGAAGATCTCTGCTCTCTGAGTGCTCTTGTATTTTTATTTATTTATATTTCTTTTTTCTTCTTCTTACTGTATCTTTATATATTTAGAGTTAGCATTTCATCTCCGGTCCAATAAATATAATCATGTTAAATTAAAAAACACAACTTCTTTGTCTTCTATCTGATGAGTAGTGCGACAAAAATAGCCGGAGTTTTCAGAGATGTTCACGTTCATTAACAAACGACGTTTGTCTTTTTAATAAATAGGAGCTGATAAGGAAAATGAAAAGAAAACTTATCAGTTTGATAATTAACTTTTTTTTCTTTTAATTTTTTTATTTATTAATTTCTGTCATTGGATAGTCGTTGTTTGTTCAAAGTAAACTCGTCTTGCAACCAAAGGGCAATTAATTAAAAAAAAAAATTTTAATTGCAGCTTCCTTATAGATTTCTGCACGTCTTGTTTCTACGACTGTAATCTCGGCATGGATAGTTTGTTTTACATTCAGTTTAACGTCAATTTTACATGCTGGCATGTATTGGACGGCTTTTAGAAATTGACTTCCAAACTAACCTATCTCTGGCAGGTCTTAATTTGTCCCTCTTTTTCTCAATTTCATCTTTATCACTTCCTCCCATGTTTTCCTCAGCCATCCCCTCTGAACTGACCCTGCTACCTCAACTGCTCTACATTTACTAACAAAATAACTCTCATCCATTCTTTCAACGTGGCCATACCATCGAAGTCTACTCTTCTGCACACATCTCCCTATACTGTCCAGATTTAATCTTCCTCTGAAGTCATCAGATCTAAGCCTGTCTTTAAGGCTCACATTACACATCCATCATATCATTCTCATATCATTTCTCTCCATGCAACGCATTTCCTCAACCCTTACTAGTAAAGTTTCACTTCCATACCTTCTCACACTGCGCACACATGCCTGATAGACTCTACTCTTGGTCGACTGTGGTAACGCTCTGCTGGTTAGTAATAGCAGAAGTTCCCTAAGCTTAGTCCATCTACTCCTAACTCTTACAATTACATTAGCACTTGCTCTTCCCTGTGCTCCAATTGCATCACCAAGGTAACAAAATTTCTGAATAACCTTTGCCATCGACAAGTCTGTTGTTTGATCCTGAATGTATTGGCGATCAAACAGGGATTTGTGTCTAAAAATTCCCTTTTCTCTTCAAAAGACAAAATTCTGTTTCCAACCAGCTCTCAACTAACGTTGGCGATCATTTTTTGCCAACTTATGCCAGCAATAGTGATTTGGTGGCTAGAATTCCCAAATATGGTAATTCGGACGCAAACTCTAAGAAAATGGAAATTTTTGAAAATTTCCTATTTTTCTCTTGCAGACAATAGAATTCCACTTCGAACAAGCACTCGATGACCTTTGGGCGATGATTTTTACCTGAGATACCAAATTTTTTCCTGTTTTTGTTAATCTGGGGATAAAATATTGCAATTCATACAGCACGTTCTCTTTTGTTTCCCTCTGGTTACTCTTTGCTGTATTTCCAAATTCAGACGGGAGAGAGCGATAATAGAGTGAGAGAGATATGAGCACGCATGGGTGTGTCCACTGTACAGGTCGTGATTGTGCCGGTCCGAAGTTGTCATCCGATTCAGTCAGTTCTGCAACAAAGGAATTCTCCCTCCAAATAGCACCACAACTCCAGTTTAAAAACAATTAACAGGGGTTTATTTTTTTAAGGTTACAAATGGTACTTGTTTTCTTAGGTTGAATAGCAGACTTGCACAATGAGATTTTTGCCCGACCAAATCAAAACATAAGTCCAATAAATACAGTCCTTTAGCTAAGAACACCAAGAGAGGCATATAAACACAACCGGCTGCCAGCCCTCAGAAAAACAAACTGACTGCCTTACACCGGAGGGCCAGATTTAACTCTCTCCCTTACCCATAGACTGGAATATAAGCACTTTCGACCAGAAATCCCAAATGTCCGATCTCCCTCTCAGTCGTCTCAGCTGATCAGCCCATCCCCATTCGACCATCCTGAAATCGACCACACAAGATATCCACTAGAGATAACGGCCAGCCAGTGTCCTCTCAAAAGGGCTTATCTGGAGCCCATCTAGGAATATTACTTTTCTCAAGTAGGTTGATCTCAGCATGATTCCCCGTTTAATGATGTACTTATTTTATTTCAAACAGTAACAATCTTGGTGTGGCCTAACTCACGATCGGAGATATTTTCAATTTTTTTCTACCTCCCCTCTTGGCCGAACATCTCTCACCCATAGCAAGCCTGCCATTCGCATGCATTACAAACATGCAACCACCTAGGTGCACATGGTGCATGTTTACATACATACATAGATATAGTATCCAGATAGTAAAAACCTTATGCTGCACTTTTCTCCTGCCAGCTATCAAACAGCTTTAGCTCAAAGATTAATTAAATCGAAGCTGAATTCTCAAATTTTAAATAAAAATACTGTATTCAATTAGTTGATAATCATTGACCACTTTTTGATTTTTGATTGATGGCAGCAAAATTATGTTTTCATTGTTAGTTTACTTATCACATAAATCCAATCATAGACACACGTCCGTTTGTCCAAACCGCCATCTTTGTTTTCCCAGTCAATAACCACCATCACCAACAACAAGGGAGATCACTCTAAAAACTAAGCACAGAAGACCAGAACTCGTATATCCTAATACAAAGGGAGATAACTCAACATATATTATTTTAAGTTTGTATATCCTGAGTGTAACACTTATAATCTAAACATTATTCAGGTAATCATCGAACGGTCAAACTACACTGACACACGCATTGCCATTTTTTACAGTACTTTAAATATTGCCATACTTTAATTATCATGAAGCAGATTTTCACATAAGAATCACAGACCTGCCTCATTTTTATCTTGTCTGTGAGTAATTGTATTAGTATTTTTTAAGTTTGCCGTAGTATAATGCTACAGTTAACCCGATAAGCATTTATTTATTAAAAGTTTTATATTTACAGATGCCCCCAAACAACTTATATTTCATGCTCCATCTCTTCTGTTTTTCGTTTGTGGTTGATATTTGTTTGCTAGATTTTTTTACTCTCTACGAAAAATGGCAGTTTGATTTTGTTTTTAGATTAATTCATCAAAATTGGATGAGTTTGTTTTCATAGCTTATTCTGTCGATTCCACTCGATGTACCTGCTTTTGAAGGCCGCCTCAGAACCGGCCACAGGCCTTCATCACTGTCTTTCGACTTAGGCACCCAAAGACGTAAACACTGTTTTCATCACTCATCATTTTAACATAGTTCAGCTTCCGGTGTGCATACAAAATTTCTATTTACTTGCGTCCCCATGAGGAAAGTTAGACACAAGGTCAATTAATGTGGAGAAAATCCAGCTCCTCAAAAAGGGGCACTCTGGGTTGGTCCAAAATATAAATTGCTTCAGTCTAGAAGGATTCTTTCTTCTCTGACCTATGACAAAAAAGTTTAAATATAATATCAGAACAGATACTACACTTTGCTCCTAGCACCAAAGGCTAAGGAGTATTTATAAAAAATGGAACTTGCTTTTTACTTTTGAAGGTCAGAAAGATCCTTGTTTTGATGAAAACCGTATCGTTTTGTTCTATTGACTTTTCTTTTTGTCTTCAGGTGACCGAGTTGGCACCACAAGGAGCCTTACTGGACAAACTTCGCAGCCAGGATGGTCTCAAACCTTTGGTCAGTACACTGTGTGATTATGCTGTGCAGATATCCAATGGAATGAGTTACCTAGAGTCCAAGCGATACATCCACAGAGATCTCGCCTGTCGAAATGTCCTCCTCGCTACTCCTGAAATGGTAAGTGATAACCAATTGGACTTCACTCGAGAACCTTTTTAAAACAAAAGGTTTATGGGATTGTGAAGTAAAAAATTTTAATGGGATTTAATTTAATCTAATTTTACTATGTGTATTTTTAAGATTTTATTTATTTTTAGATTATTTTATTTAATTATTTTCTTTATTTTTAGAATATTTTATGTTGGTATTAACAACTTTTGTATGTTTTAAGTATTAAAATGGTTTATAATTTTGTGGTCAGTTTACAACAAAAAAATATGACTAAAACATGGGTTTTGGTAACTTTTTCACATATTGTTTTGATGGACATTTTTCCCCATAATTTAAAAAAAAAAATGTTTTTTTATACATTTCATTCACATTTTTTTTTTTATACATTTCATTCAAATTTTTTTTTATACATTTCATTCAATTTTTTTTTATACATTTCATTTAATTTTTCTTTGTATACATTTCATTCAAATGTTTCTTTGTATACATTTCATTCTAATGTTTCTTTGTATACATTTCATTTAATTTTTTTTTGTATACATTTCATTTAATTTTTTTTTATACATTTCATTTAATTTTTCTTTGTATACATTTCATTCAAATTTTTCTTTGTATACATTTCATTTAATTTTTTCTTTGTATACATTTCATTCAAATTTTTCTTTGTATACATTTCATTCAAATTTTTTTTTTATACATTTCATTCAATTTTTTTTTATACATTTCATTTAATTTTTCTTTGTATACATTTCATTCAAATTTTTCTTTGTATACATTTCATTCAAATTTTTCTTTGTATACATTTCATTTAATTTTTTCTTTGTATACATTTCATTCAAATTTTTCTTTGTATACATTTCATTCAAATTTTTCTTTGTATACATTTCATTCAAATTTTTCTTTGTATACATTTCATTTAATTTTTTCTTTGTATACATTTCATTCAAATTTTTCTTTGTATACATTTCATTCAAATTTTTCTTTGTATACGTTTCATTCAAAATATTTTTTGTATACGTTTCATTCAAAATTTTTTTTGTATACGTTTCATTCAAAAAATTTTTTGTATACGTTTCATTCAAATTTTTTTTTTTAATACATTTCATGTAATTTTTTTTTATATTTCATTCAAAATTTCATTTAAAAAAATGACATTTATTTTTTATTTATTTATTTATTTTTATTTTTTTTCAGATAAAAATCGGAGATTTTGGTCTGATGCGTGCACTGCCAAGTCAGGAAGATCATTATGTGATGGCTGAACAGAAAAAGCTACCTTTTGCTTGGTAAATAAAAGGAAGAAATTAACCGCAAATTTTTATCTTTTTATTTTTATTTCATTTTTTTGCCTCAATTTAATGGTGACAGATTGTTCATTTAGTGTTGGGAGTGGAGAGTTGTATTCTTACTTCCTTTCAATATTTAATCTTCTTATAATGGAAATATAATGTATGTTTGTAACCAAGTGTCACATTTTTCAAAGATATTATGTCATGTTCTTGAATATGTTTTTCTCTTGTCCAATTTTAATATCAGTACTTTTTTTTATTTTTTTAACTTAGTTCACCCCAAACAAGGCAGGCCGCCACTGTAGATGTAAGGGGCTACTGAGAATGAGGCTGAAAGTTTTGGGAGTCATCCTAAATTGGGAGCTGTGCAGCGAGATGCTTGTTCACATTAGTTTTAAATTTTTGCATGTCGGGGTAACAGGGAGGGAGTTCCAAAGACCAGCAGCACAAGGAAAGAAGCTATTAGAGTAGAAGGCTCTCCGGCATCTGGGGACCTCCACAGTGAATGGATGGGATTTAGCTGATTGTCGTGTTGGTCGAGTGTATTTACGTCGAGGGGGCATCAGAACATCAAGTTCATCGGAGCATATTCCATTCAATTAGTTGTAAAAACAAGCACAAGGATGTAACATTGCGGCAATGGGACAGGGGCTGGAGCTTGGTGGATTGATTAGAGACACTTTTTTGGACCAGCCCAGATGTGACAATACTCCATGCATGGACGGATGGTTGCTTTATAAAGATATAGGATACTGTCATGTGTGAGAAGTTTTCTAGCTTGGTAGATGGAGCTCACATTTTTTTGGCAGCAGCCTTGGCAATGTCTTCTATGTATTTTTTTCCATCTGTCATTATCTGTATAGATAGATTCTGTAATATGTATATTGGGATGTAATATTTATTCTATCTATCTGTGTGTGTAAGCATGTTAATATTAAAAACAATAAATATTTATAGGGTCCAGAACTATTCATATGAAAATAACTTCTGCTAATCATTATACTTCTGGTGAACAGTCCATTTTACATGTTTGCATGTGTTGAACAACTTAAGTTAGTTTGGTGGTCAATTTTTATCTCTGGCCAGGTCTTGATTTATCCCTCTTTCTCTCAAATCAATCCTTATCACTTCCTCTCATGTTTTCCTTGGTCTACCCCTGCCAACTGACCCTGCTACCTCAACTGTTCTACATCTACTAACCCCAAAACTCCCATCCATTCTTTCAATGTGGCCATACAATCGAAGTCTCCTGCTCTACACACATCTCCCTATACTGTCCAGATTTAATTGTATCATTCTCATATCATTCCTCTCCATGCACAGCATGTCCTCAATCCTTGGTTGACAGTGGTAACGTTCTGCTGGTTAGTAATGGCAGAAGTTCCCAAACTTTTGCAATCACACTAGAATCTGCTTTTACCGTGAGCTCCAATCACCAAGGTAACAAAACTTCTGAATAACCTCAATAGCTTCTCCATCCAGATAGACTTTATTCACATCAGAGTTCTCATCCGTCTTCGTTGTCTTACATTACTTGCACACAAACTGATGATGATGATGATGATATTAGTAAAAAACACGCTTATAGGTTACAAAACTGTATTGCACCAAAGTTGCCATAAAGAACCTTTGGGATGCCGGATGTAATAACATTGACTGCCAATTATGAAACTCGAATAAAACACCACCAGCCCGCCATGCTTACCTAGACAAAAAGCCACCTTTTTTTTAAAAAGCCGGTTTAAAAACATGATTGCTTTGCATTGATTTATGGTTTTATTTTCATTCATATAAGCAACAGCTTTGTGTATGTTTTATGAGAAAAGTATTAAAAAAAGAAAATTAATTTGTTGGTGTCCAGGTCACCCCTACAACAGGCAATCATGCAACTCGGGTTTTTTACTGGAGGCAAGATTTCGACATTTTCTTAGCTGTTAATATTTCACTCTCATTGCTCCAAGAAAATTTCATTCTTAAATCAATCAAATTTATTTCAGCTGAGGTTCGATATCATATATCATAAAGTTTGTGAGTATGCTGTAAAAAATCAAAATTAAATTTTATTGAGAACTATTTTTTCTGCCATTTTGATCAAGAAAAAAATGTTAAAAAGTAGTTCATACTATTTTAATTTCTAAAACCAAATTTGCTAGTTATTTCTATATTTTTTGTACAAGTTTCAAGTCATAATCTATTTTAAGGTTTTCTTTTCATATTAACAACCTTGTTTATTTAAGAAATACCGTTTTTTATGTCTTTCTTTATTGAAAGTTACCTGTTTCTTCATTTATAGGAATTTGTTACTAGCTCTGATTTACCAGTTAGCTCATTGTGGTTAGTTATTGTTTCGTATGTAAAATACATAAAAAGACATAAAACTAATCTCACAAAGGAATTTTCCCTCTATTTTTAACTGTTATATCAATTACCTAAGAAAATTCACTTTGTTTCCAGTAAAAGATCCCAGTTGCATGATCACTGGCCTCTTATAGGGATAGCTTTGTTTATATGCATTCACAAAATAGTAAATATTTACATCCGAGAGATATAAGTCGTACATAAAATGTTGGAAATTTTTTTTTTTTTTTTTCCTAATTAACTTTTTCGATTATTTGTGTCCGATTTGCACTTAAGTCTAACTATTTCGCAGCTGATTAGTTTCATAAAACAAGTATTTCATACTTGAATGGCTTTTGTCGACATTGGTAATGGGTATAACAGCTATTTCCTCTTTTTACTCTCTGGGTGTGGTAAGTTGGTTATGATTGAGTACTTTACGCAAGGGTTTATTAGTCCCCTGTTTGTGTTGATTATTATGGCATACACACACCGAGGCTCAATTATATATAAATTCAAACTTAAACTTTTTCACCATAAAGTGATGAAAAAGTTTAACATGTGTAATAACATCAGTTATTTATCTGCACTCACTGTTCAGGTTGGGTCCACAAAAGGTGCAGTGGCATAAAGGGCTCTCTCAAAGCAGATCCTCACTTTAAGTGCTTTCGTTGCACCAGCACGGCAAGACCAATAGATGGCAGACCACTGACGGAGATGGATACTGGTGACAACAAGCTGGAAGTAGTGACAGACTTTTGTTATCTTGGAGATGTGCTGTCATCAGGTGGAGGCTGTGAACTCGCGGCAACTACACGTTGCAAGTGTGCCTGGAAAAAGTTTAGAGAGCTGCTACCAATCCTGACAAACAAACACCTGCCAACAACTACGAGAGGGCGTGTATACTCCTCATGTGTCAGAAGTGTGCTGTTGTATGGCTCAGAAACTTGGGCTGTCTCTGCTGGCATACTAAGGAAGCTGCACCGTAATGACAGGGCAATGGTCAGATGGATCTGTTTGGTGAGGCCTGAACAGTACGTTTCTTTTGAATCCCTGCTCTCACAGGTCGACTTGAAAAGCCTTGCGGACATCATGCGAAAGAACAGACTGCGTTGGTTGGGTCACATTGAGCGTAGCGATGGCTGGATTGCTAAAGTCCGACAGTTGAATGTGCCAGCAGAGAACATCACCACTGGCAGACCCAAGTTGACTTGGGAGGACGTAGTCAAACGTGATAGGAAAGCCATGGGTATGGATTCCATCAAGCCTTGCCAAAGACAGGAGTGGAGAGAAAGACTTAGATTTCGAGACTAGACAATCAGGCCCCACCCTCATCAGAGGATTAATTGTGGCCTGATTCAACAAATAAACCGGTTGATGATGATGATGATGAATTGATTTAAAAAAAAAAAAAATCTTTTTTTCTGAAATTTTCCAGGTGTGCCCCAGAGAGTTTAAAATCTCGTCAGTTTTCGCATGCAAGTGATACGTGGATGTTTGGAGTGACCCTTTGGGAAATGTTCACCTATGGACAAGAACCTTGGATGGGATACAAAGGATCTGAGGTTAGAAATTTTTTACACTTTCATCTAACCTATAAAGTCATCTTGCCACATTTTCAAAGTCAGGCCAAAATAGCATTTAAGCTGACAAATCAAACTTTGTTTTTGATTGTCCAATTTTCATTTGTTACTGTTGTACCATGTTATTGGTAATATAATAACATGCCTATTTACAATTTATTTCGAAAATTATTTAGTTCGACTCAGACGGCTGCTAATATGAAACATTTTTAGATAATCACCTAAAAATAAAAATCATCAAGGGGGATAACTCATTTTAAATTCAATATAATAGGACTTGTCTACCTTAAGTTTTAAACTTTTAAAGTTCAATATTCAGACTGGTAAGAATGCTAGGAGTCTGAGTCAGATTTTTTGATCTCCAAAGAGTCAGCAGTCAGTCTGAATATTGAACTTTAAAATAAGGAGTCGGGCGTTATGGAATTCTCCGAGTCGGGCGTTATGGAATTCTCCGAGTCGGGCGTTATGGAATTCTCCGAGTCGGGCGTTATGGAATTCTCCGAGTCGGGCGTTATGGAATTCTCCGAGTCGGGCGTTATGGAATTCTCCGAGTCGGGCGTTATGGAATTCTCCGAGTCGGGCGTTATGGAATTCTCCGAGTCGGGCGTTATGGAATTCTCCGAGTCGGGCGTTATGGAATTCTCCGAGTCGGGCGTTATGGAATTCTCCGAGTCGGGCGTTATGGAATTCTCCGAGTCGGGCCTTTTTGGAATTCTCCGAGTCGGGCGTTTTTGGAATTCTAACTTCACAAGCCTGGTTAGTAATATGACAATATATTTTAACATAAATGAACATGTTTGTGGTTTTTGTGCCATTGCAACATTAAATAACCCGAAAAGGGTTGATATGCCGTAAAACAAAACAACCCAACCAAACACAATGAATAAATGCTTGAACATATAAAGAACTTGAAGCATAACAACTTTTACCAAAATAACTGGATTTGGTATTAAATAACCCAAAAATAGTTGATATACCGTAAAACAACTAAACCAAATTTTCTAAAAACAGAACAAAATAAAAAAAACTGTATAATAATAATACACTAAGGCACTTTATGTTAAAATGTACGTTATCACCTTTCACAGACATTTAAAAACATCAGGCTGTCCGATTAGCAAAGATGGTGATTGGTGATTAATCTGACGTCACCAAGGTACAAAAAAATGCAGACGTTACCCAGTTTAAAATGAATTGCTCTGAAATCACATTGTCGTCCTGTAGATTTAAAACAGTACAATTTTAAATAAATACATTTCAAAAAGTGACATTCGTTTTGTTAATTTGAAGAATATTTAGTTTACAATTGTTTTTACGATAAGAAGACAGAATATTGTTTTAAAAAGAATTAAATTGCTACAATTTTAAATAAATAAAAAAAAACATGCATTTTATTTATTTAAAGAATATTGAGCTGACAATGACAATTATTTTTACAGAAAAAGGAATTTTACTCATTCAGCTTTAATAGTATTTACCATTATTTCAGAAGGAACATAATTATTATCAGCAGTAAATTATACAGATTTATGTAGAAAGCATGTGGAATTTCCAAGTAAATAATCTTAAAGATTTAATTTTCTTTTTCTCTTTAAGGTTCTGCATAAGATAGACGCTGAAAATGAACGTCTTACTGCACCTGAATATTGTCCTAATTACATCTATCAAGTCATGTTGCAATGTTGGGCATATAAACCCCAAGACCGGCCTACCTTTATGGCCCTGCGAGATTATCTCTGTAAGGTAAGCTGCGTATCTTTTGACATAAACATGCATTCTTTGGTG
>OY744519.1:6555010-6703230 GCA_963556195.1 Sepiola atlantica
AAACGATTGTTTTTCTATTTTTAATATGAATTTGACATTTTAATCTCAGTGTCAGTGCGATAAATATCCCAACTTGATAAATAAATATATATATATATTTATTTATTTATCATATTCGGTTTAACATCCGTTTTGCATGTTGGCAAGTGTTGGACGGTTTTTAGAAACTGATTTCCAAACTAACCTACCTCTGGTCAGATCTTTATTTATCCCTCTTTCTCTTAAATCCATCTTTATCACTTTCTTCCATGTTTTCTTAGGCCTTCCTCTGCCAACTAACCCTGCTACCTCAACTGTTCTACATCTACTAGCCCAATCGCTGTTATCCATTCTTTTGTTGTGACCAAACCAACCAAGTCTCCTGTCCCTTTACTGTCCACATCAAATCTTCCTCTATCTCAATTCACTTTCAGAAACTTTGCAGCATTAAACATGTTTCACCAAAATATCTTTGTAACTTCTACGATTAATGTTTATTCAAATAACGTTTCACCCAATGTAATCTGTTTCAGGTGCATCTTTTCAAACTTGCTGATCTTTGTCGAACATGGAGATCTGTACAGAATTTCTAACTGAAAACTTTATTTAATCAACCGGGAGTAGACTTTTCTCATTCCATCAACCATGACCGAGTAGAAGTGTTAATTTTTCTGGATGATGGGATGAGAACAATGAAGAGTTCAGTTAGAAGTTCTGTACAGATTCCCGCGTTCGACACGTTGAAAAAGATGCATCTGAACAAAGTCGGAGGTTAAATCGAATGAAATGTTATGAATATAACAACCAAGGTGAGAATGATAGTTTTGAGTAATACAAATTACCAAGCATCATCTCAAAAACTTCTCGAACATACCATCAACATTTAATCCATTTTTTTTAGTCTATAATCAGAAAATATTTTTTATTAAACCGAAAGGGTAAAGATCTAAAAAAATTAATAAATAAAATAAAATAATTTTTTTTTTTAAATGGTACTTTTAAGGAATAGGTATCCAAGAAAATTTCAGTACTTTTTTCTTTATGGAAATCGCTCCAGAAAAGGCATGAAGCCACTTGATACTTGATGTAAGGAGCTAACAAGAACTAAATTTATTATCGCAAAGACAAGAGATACCTATTGGCCTTAGTCTTGAAAAAAACCAAGATTATAGGTAGGAGGAAAATAGTCAGCAGGAAGAGAGTTCCACAATCCTGCAGTTCTTGGAAAGAAGCTACTGGAATAGGAAGCTGTATTACAAAGAGGTATCAAAACAGTGAATTGATGAAGACCACTAGACCAACGAGTCAAATGAGCTGAAACAAAGGAAGCAGAGAATAGATCACACAATTCTGAAGAACACATGTCATAATAGTATTTATAGAAAAGACTGAGGCTAGCAACATCACGTCTGTGAGAGAGAGGGTGTAGAGAAGAAGAAAGGGTGGGGCCAATCAAGTTATAGATACGTTTTTGCACCTTATCAAGAACCCTCAAATGGGACAGAGATTCACCAGTCAAAGTATGACAACTACTCCATACATGGTGTGATTGTAGAGATAGAAAATAGCTTCAAGTGTGAGAAAGTGGTTAGAGCGATAAAGAGAACCGACTTTACGAGAAGCAATTCCGAGTTTCACCGTAGACTTCTGAGATTAGCAAATGTTAACAAAGTTCACCAAACAAACAATGTATTATTAGCAAGGTTTTTGTTTTTTTGGCAAAGTTATTTAACGAAAGAAACTGATTTTGTTTTGTATTAAGTGTATTCTGTAATGTTGTTTTGGTACTTCTATACAACTCAAACTGTTCTTTTACCCTAAAATAACCCTAACTTAACCCTAACCTAAGTTTTTGGTTTAGTTTGGCAAAAGTCGGTTTAGTTCTCTCCGTATTGGAACTTGATTCGACTTTCTCCATTCATAGCTAGAACTGCGTAAGTCACAACTGCAAATCTCTGGATACCTATTCCTAAAAAAATCATCACATACACTCTGCGTAAAAGTCATAAAAAATAATAAAAAATAGCAGAATCACAAAATGAAAATTACCAAAAGATCTTGTACTCTGTTTATCAATAAATTTCTGAACTTGAGATACTGGCCTGACTTTAACAAAATCAGAGCAAATAATAATAGTAATGATACTAAGATTATAATTAGTAGTAAGGTATGGTGACTGGGGAGCTTTTTTGTTACAAAAGTGGCCTAATAAAATATAGGTGCAGTTTGGAATGTAGTTCTAAGTCACTTTTGGAATTCATGGATGAAGTGGTTTTGACAGGTTGTGTGTTATGAAACTCGGTAGTTGAATTTGTAAAATAAACATTTGTGTTAAAAAGAAAAAATGTGTAAAACCAAAAAACGGTTTTCGATAAATATGATCAGCCGATCGAAAAACGAGAACAGTAAAGATTGACCGCAAGTGGCGAGGAGATCCTATGCTTAGCTCTCGAGTTGGTCTCCAGCAGGGAGCTCAGTATATAAAAAGAAATGAATGTGGAAGTAAAATAATTTTGTTATACATCAATAATAAAAGTCCTCCTTTGTTCGGTTTTGGTATTTAAGGTGTTGCGAGCGTGTCAAACTTTGGTGTGCGCAATGTCTCACGCCTACTCTCCATGTGGTGTGATCCAAAGGATTGATAGCAGTCATGTTGCAAGGAGTCAAGTCACTTCGTACACACTCAAGCCAAGGCTTCTTCGTGTCTGGGGTATACATGTGTGTTATTGAGTTGATTCAGGGGTGGTACGCTGCACATGGCCAAACCATCTAAGACGCCAAGCTCGTAAAGCATCCAAAATCCCACCAATACCAAAACGCTTCCGATAGAGCATGGCTGAAGGGATTCTTTCCTCTAGTTTGCTGCAGCACATCCACCTGATCGTGACACGGTCATTACGCAAGAGCCGTTGCAAATCAGAATCATTTGGGGCCTCATGTTTCACTGACATGCAAGATGGCGGAGCAAACACAGGCTGAAAAGATGTTGTCCTGAAAGATGTTGTCCTGAAAGATGTTGTCCTGAAAGATGTTGTCCTGAAAGATGTTGTCCTGAAAGATGTAAGGATTGACAGCAGCTTCCTTAACATTCCTCAAAAAAAAAAACACAACAGCGAGCAGTGATAGCACATTCACACCCACCCCCTAGCATACAACATGTTGCTTCAGAAGCAGAAGGTGGTTTCAAGATTCAACATCAAGTGGAGTGCCATCCACATTCATAAGTGCCAGCATTCGATCATCAATTGGGTGGGCAACATTCAGACATCTGCGACAAACATAACCCAGGACAACTACCATGCTCCCAGCAAGACCACTACACTTCTTGTGGGCCCATAGTTTGCAAAGTAAGCCACGTAAAAACCGTTTGTGTTTTGAGTCTTTATTTGTGTTGTGAAGGTTGTGTGAGTGATAAGACACAAATATGAAGAAATAAATGGATGAAAACGATTCTATGGAGATCAACAATATAAATGATTTATTTAACAATTTTACAACTGAAAGAGTTACTTTGAATGAGGAGGAATTGTCTGTCACTAAGCCGGTTTCAGTAGCATCCTCCATTTTTTAATTTCCCACTTTGTCTGCTGATCTATGCAGGGGCAGATAACCCTGACATAGCAATCATGCTTCAAATGTTTATTGGCAAGGGAAATAACTTTAGGGTACAAAAGAGTTTTCTCCCTTCAAATATAGAAATATTTAAAAGTATTATGGGTGGCTGATGTATTTACCTAACAACTTGTGATCAAACCTGCAGATGAATTCACCGTCCAAAGAAAACAAGTAAGTGCTGCTTTTCAGTTTTATGTAACGTTGCATCCTCAACCAAGATAATCGTTATGCAATGTTGAACCCGTAAGAAGTTACATATTCTAATTCATTTCAATCTTTCTTTCTGCTTTGGTTTTTGTGATTTGAGTGTTTAAAAAATATGGAATATCATTTTGTAGACTTCTCCAAAGCAAACTCCTGTTAGATAATTTTATTTTTATCATTAATGTTTTTAACAGATCAGAAAATTTTTGGTGGAAAGGCCAGAATAAGAGGACAGGGGAATTGGGGCCCTTCCCTCGGCATTTGGTTGACCCGCAAAGGAAATTGGCAGGTAAAGTCGCTTATATTTTTTTTTTTTTTTACTTTTTCTTTAATTTTTCTTTAAAAATAACCAAACGAACAAAATTCTTTTAATGAGGATTGATGATTTTGATTATTTGAATCATTCGGACTACTATTCTCATTTTGATTTTGATTGGTCGAAACATTGTGAATATAATGATGTAAACTCCGAACTTCTCCAGGTGCATCTTGTCAAACTCTGACACCGGTACAGAATTTGTTAATCTGCCGGGGGTAGAATTTTCTCACTCGATCCTAAAATTAAATTGAATTAAATAAAATAAAATTAAATTGAATTAAATAAAATTGAATTGAATTGAATTGAATTAAATAAAATAAAATTGAATTGAATTGAATTGAATTAAATAAAATTGAATTAAATTAAATTGATACTTTTATCCGGTTATGACTGACGGGATGAGAACAATCTCACACACCTAAAGAAGTTCAGATGTTCTATTGGCTGAAACCTTGTGAATATAACAACCCAGATGAAAATAGTCGTGTTGCATAGGAGCTGAGTCACCAATTTGTCTGTATGCCTCAACTCAACTCGATTCTGATCTGATGACGGCAGCAGTGATGATAGTCTTCCAGTCTGCCATCTTTGATTAGAAGAATAGTGTTGGTCATGCTGGAAGAAACAGTTCTCCAAATAAAACCCGAGACCACACATTAAATGCCTACTAGACACCATCCTCAAGTGCCTTCAGTCTCTCGGTACAGGGGTTTGTCAGGGCAACCTGATATGAGGATACTTCACCCGACAAGTAAATCCTGACCAAATATTCAAAATAACATACTATCCGAAGCCTCCCCTCAACACGGCTATTAACTGGCTCATACGAGGAATGGTGCACCTTTTTAGTGATGTTACCTCAAGTAACAGCACTAAGCTGGATACTCCACCAGACTAGATGAATTCTTGTCCTGGAATTTGGCAAAACCAAGAAAATACCACAATAAAGATGAACTATAACATAGTTCAGTGGTCAATTGGGGAGAGAAAAATTTGTTTTCTTCATTGCTTTACTAACTCAACATTTGAGAGGTAGAGGAGAATCTTGATCGAACACTTAGATATTTATGGATCTCATATAGAATTTGAGTGTTAGAAATCAAAGAGCCCTTTTTGGGGTTGAGAACCTACTGAAGAAGAAAAAAAAAAACTTGTTTATTAGAACTTTCAGGAAACCCAATCTCAGTGAACCGTTGTTTTAAGTAGGAGTGCAGCAGCCTAAATACAAGTTGTCTCCCCCTGTCTAGCTCTTCTTAAAAATAGAGACGAAAAAATGCATTGCTCATTCTATATATATATATTTAAATTCCCGAAACAGTTTTTCATGGTAAACAACTGATGATCCCTTAAAATAGTGTTAGAAATAAACTAATATAATAACTGTAAAAAATAAATTGACTTACATGAGTGATTTTCCACTGGATAACTTGGGACTATAAGTTTTTTTATTTTTTAATTTTTTTTTTTTTAATATAGTTTTAATGGTTGAGAAACTTCCGAGACTATATATATATATATATATATATATATATAGAATGAGCAATGCATTTTTCCGTCTATATATATATATATATATATATATCCAAAGTGTTTGGAAAATTGATGGCATATTTTCGGGATTATGTTCTATATGTGTAAAGGAGCCTCTTTGTGTGGGAATGATTTTGTAATGGTGCTGTATTGCGATTCTAATTTCCTTTGTGGCCCATTTCTTCCTCTGCATAGTCTTTGGTTTTTGCTGATCATATCTTGGAGAGTAGAAAGTGACTAACTTGGGTTTACTTTCGGCAGCCTCGTAAATCTCGCTTCCCTTATTTTGTCATTTAGTCCTCACATTCCATGAACGATGTTTCTGACAAAGGGGGAAGAATTGCTTTTTTTGAGGTCCGAACCTATTCATTTAACACTTATTGTTTGCTAGTTTTTGACCTTGAAGTGATATTTTTTTTTTTTTTAGCGCCTTACATCAAGTGTCTTCATGCCTTTTCTGAATTGATTTCGATAAAAAAAAATTATTTACCTGTATTTCGTCTGTTGTATTCTGTTACCTGAAATAAGAAGGGTTAATATTTGCGGGATGCTGACCAGGTCCTTCATGTTGGCTATCAAAGGAGCTCTTCCCATCATGATGCTCGGATCTTTCTTCTGAGCCCCACGGCTTTTACATTTGTTTGGTGTCATTTTTTCATAGTTTAGTTGGTGTATGTGGCAACACCAGGCCAGATTTATTTTACCTGTCACATGGATAGTGTTTATCTATCCCATATGTAGAAGTAACCGTGCACAATCACACACATTGTATGTATTAGATGTTTACAATAACGAATGTTGATCGGTATTTGTTTCAATGGCCTTTAACTCGGAAACCAAGCGTTTCTAGACCTATGTTTATGGGAACTTTTTTCATTATTTACATATATAAAACATAATACTGAAGTTATGACATCGATTTTTCATACACCCTATATATATATATATAGTCTCGGAAGTTTCTCAACCATTAAAACTATATAAAAAAAAAAAAAAAAGACTTTAAAAAAAAAAAAAAAAAAACTTATAGTCTCAAGTCTTCCAGTGGAAAATCACTCATGTAAGTCAATTTATTTTTTACAGTTATTATATTAGTTAGTTTCTAACACTATTTTAAGGGATCATCAGTTGTTTACCATGAAAAACTGTTTCGGGAATTTATATATATATATATATAAGTAAATTTTGCGTGCAACAAAATCGTAGGATAAATTTCAGAGGAAACATCTTTTAATCAATGAAACGGGCGGGTGGAAATTTTTTTTTTTTTTTTTCCCTAATCGTTTTCTCCAACTAAAACAATTTTTCCCCTCATATCTCATTCGATTTTCTTAGTTTTTAATTTATCATTCTAACGTTTTCTCTTAGAGGGTCAGACGATAAGGCCTTAAGGAAAATTTTAGCAAGATTCTTTTTTTTTTCCACTTGCCTGTTTCATGGATTAAAAAATGTTTCCTCTGAAATACATATGTGTATATATATATATATATATATATATATATATATATATATTATATTACTAGCAGGAAGACCAGACGTTGCTCGGGATTGAATGTACTTTTTTCTTTGTGCTCATAACACCATATCACTTTCTTTTTTTTTTACTACCTCCCTCCCTTCCGTTTCAACCTCTAGTTTTCAACTCCTTCATTATTTACACACATAGAATATAATACCGAAGTTATGACATCGATTTTTCATACACCCTTATATATATATATATATATATATATATATATATATATATATATATATATATATACTAGCAGGAAGCCCCTACGATGTTGCTCGGGATCAAATGAGGATCACTACTATGTGTTTTTTCACTCTGCTCAAAACACCAAATGACTTTCTTTGTTTTTACTGTCCCCCCCCCCTCCTCTCATTTCGCCCCCTAATATAGTTGGAAGAAGCTGAAATGTTTGAAATCTCTCTGAATTACTGTCTTATACATATCGTTTACATTTCATTAAAATTGGATATATGTATTTGAAGTGTTAAGGGGGTTCTGTTTGCATGGGTCACTTAGAGGTGGAGGCACATAGATATTCGACACATAAAGGGTAACGTATAGAGTCGGGACCATTTCCATTGTCTTCCCAGGAGAATTTTATACATATGATATAGATTTTATCCAAATGGGATATATTTGAAGTTTTGGATCAAGACTACAATAAGGACCCTAGTTCATTAACACAAGACGCGGGACATGTTCTGGAAGTCACCGGTGGCTTTCCGGTTGACCTCGCAATACACGTGGTCGCTATTTACAAAACACTTGTAAATAAACCTTCTATTTATTTTAATAAATGCAGTATATTTCAGAATTTTTTTTTCTTTTAACATGTTAATATTTATTTTAAGGCAGAGAGTCCATAAATAAAACAAATAAAATATTAACATGTTTTCTTTTAAAACATGTTTTTGTGTCACTATTTACTTGCCTCCCCACGAGGGCAGAAATGGGGGGGTATGAAATATTTATCACCGGACTTAAGTAATCTTCCGTTTTGTAGGGAAAAATCAAGCTTCCCAAAAAGGGGCACTCTGGATCTTACCTCAGTTTAGAAGGATTTTTCCATACTACACTTTGCTCTTAGCCCGAGGAGGACAAAACGGATGATTACGCAAGTTATTTTAATAAATAAACGAAATATATACGCTTTTAAAAAAATCGGCTGACTTGTAATCTTTCGTTTTGCCTCCCAACGAGGGCGGAGTTAGACTTCAAAAATCAGTTTCTAAACGGAAGCAATTTAAAGTTTATGAAGTTTTTGTCCTTTTTTTTCTGTAAGCAACAAATGAAATAAGATTTAACAAATACAAAGTTTTATTTATTTGTTTATAATTGTTGCTTACAGAAAAAAAAAAGGAAAACACTTCATAAACTTTTACCCCCCCCCCCCCATTTCTGCCCTCGTGGGGAGGCAAGTAAATAGTGACACAAAAACATGTTTTAAAAGAAAACATGTTTTTATATTTTATTTGTTTTATTATTTATTAACATGTTAAAAAAAAAAAAAAAATTCCGAAATATACTGCATTTATTAAAATAAATAAAAGGTTTATTTACAAGTGTTTTGTAAATAGCAACCACGTGTATTGCGAGGTCAACCGATAGACACCGGTGACTTCCAGAAAATGTCCCGCATCTTGTGTTAATGAACTGGGGTCCTTATTGTAGTCTTGATCTGAAATTTTAAAGAAAGTTTGGCCCCCATAGCTTCCTTTTGGTTTGGAAGGCACTTAGAGATTCAGGACAATTTCTCTTGTCTTACACAGAAAATTTAGTACAAATGATTTAAATTTCATAAAAATAGGATATATTTGAAATTTTAAGGGGGTTATACTCTCATAACTCCTTGAGGAGTACACTTAGAGATTCGAGAATTCTTCCATTGTCTTATCCGGTAAATTTTACATAAGAATACACTTGTAGATTTTATGTAGATTCTTTAACCTTTCTTTCTATATGTAGCACACATTCATAGACATTGAGTTTATATATATATATATATATATAAGATTAATATGGAATACATATATACATATTTTTTGTTTGTTTTTTATTCTCCATGTATAAATGACTTTTAAAAGCTTACTTATATATATATATATATATATATCTGTTAAATATGAACCTTAAAACATATATATATATATCTGTTGATTATTCTTTCCAAAATTCTAACCAACTTACGCTACTTTTCCATATTAATGCTATGAATAAAATTAGCAACCTTTGTCCAAGGAATCATTTACTTGCTTCGAGTTATCTACAAAAAAAGGTTGATATGCCACAAAATATCAGAATTTCTTTACCTAGAGAATAATTAATTCTTATAATAACTTGTGGAAACATGTCAAGAATGGAACGCGTGGAAATAGCTTTTAGAATAATGTTGACTGATTTTGTGATTATCATACAAGTCTGGATTGTATGGACAGTATTGGGAGCTTTTGGATGAGATTTTTTTTTAAGAAATAAAAAGTAGAAACAAAAACTGGATCAAATGGATTTGAGGCACCCCAGAATAATCAACAACTGAAAGGACACATTTTGTCTTAACACCGTTTTTTTTTGTTTTATTTTATTCAACTTCCAATTGAATTATGAACAAAACGATCATAGCTTTGCCTTCGTAGATTTAAAAAAAAAAAAGAAGTTTTATTTACAGAAAGTTTTATTTATAGCTTTAAAAAAATACATAGTTTTACTTATAACTATGTTTTGTTACGTGTACATTTTTAAGTAAAAAGAAAAGTTTTAATTACAAAACATTTTATTCTATCAACTTCGGAGGGTTATGAAAAAATTTGTAAGTATACTTTTATTTACAAACACATTTTATTGAAGAAAAATGTATGAACAAACGAAACGAACAAATATTTAAAGGACGTTATGCAGAAATGTTTACAAAAAAATTTTTTTTTAATATTTAAAAAAATGTTGTTTTTTTTCTTTAAATACTGGATTTTCTAAAGTAAAAAAAAAAAAATCTGTTTTAAGACAAAATGTGTTTTTTTGGTTGTTGTTCATTCTGGGGTGCCTCAAATCTATTTGATCCCCAAAAATAAATGAAGAAAATGAAGCAAAAGGAATTCTTTTAATGGTAATGTGATTTTTTTTTTGCGTTTTTTTTTTTTTTTTTAAATTTTGTATGTTTTTACATAGAAATTGACAAACGAAATTTTATGCTTTTTTTTTTTTTATTTTGTTAAAAAAATTGTCTTGTCTTCATTGTAATTTTCACATTTTATATAATTTTTTAATTCAATTTGTTTATTTTCTTAATTTTTTTTTCTTTTTTAAACTCAGGTGAAGATATAAGTAAACCATTGAAAAACAGTTTCATTCACACGGGCCACGGGGACATCGGTGGCAGCACGTGGGGGGATCCTGGTTTTATAGACGAGTAAGTATTTATCATTGTCTAAAGTAGGAATGAGTAACTGAAATGAAAATGCTAGTGAGTCAAATCCCAGTATTAATAAAATTGTGCGACCATTTCTCGTGTGTGTGTTTTCTCGCTTCTACGTAACTTTCACATTACTTTTTATTTACCATTAATTAATTATTGATTGAAATCACGGATGCAATAGCGTAAAGTACTAAAAAACTTTTTCAAACACTATTTAAGAAAAATAATTCAATTACAAAATTAAATCCACCGTAATGCATTTCGTTTTCTTCATAACAAAGTCAACCATTTTAATCTTTTGTTAATAGTTGGAAAAAAAAGAACAAATTACTTTGACACTTTTAAATTTTTACAGAATTTGGAAGCATTTAAAACTGTTGAATAAAAAGTCGTTCAAACTGGTTTTAAAATTCTTAGAAAATCATTGTGGATTAAAAGATTGAAGATTCTGAAAACTTTACATCTAATCATTTTATGAGTAAAGATTAAAACAACAATTTGTTTTGTTTTAGTTTTATAACCAATTTTTTTTTTTTGGGGGGGGGGTTCAAACTTTGCCACTTGAAACATTCATTTGAAATAATACAAGTAAGTGTGTCCGGCTTGCTTCAATAATCACGTATGCAAATTTATTTCTATGAGCAAAGAAGGGAGGCTTAATCTTAATAATTGCTAGGAGAATATAAAGGAAATAATTTCTTCCACTTTTAATAGACACCCAAAAAATATTTTCTCGTTCTTAATATTTTTGTGACTAAAATAGGAATTAATCAGATCTTTTATTTACAGATGAGAGGGAGGGGGTAGTTTATTACTTTTTAAAGTAAAACTTGTGCTTTTTCTTTTAACTTTACTCAGATATATATCTATCTATCTATCTATCTATCTATATATATATATATATATATATATATATATATATATTTTTTTATGGAAATCGCTCCAGACAAGGCATGAAGCCACTTGATGTAAGGACCTAAAAAAAAAAAATACTACTTCAAGGTTAAAAACTAGCCAACAATCAGTGTAGATGGATAGATTCAGCAATTCTTCCCCCTTTGTCAGGACCATTGCTCATGGAATGTGAGGACTAAAGGACAAAATAAGGGAAGTGAGAGTTACAAGGCTGACGAAAGTAAACCGAAAGTCCACTATATTTTTTTAAACAAATATTTTACAAAAAACGATTGTTTTTATTTAGCCCATAGATGGGGCCCTGACAGGTACGACTACAGAGTGAACCTAGGAGTAGTGAAAACCAAGGGGTGAGTGACTCCACCCTACCCCAAGCTTCCCAAATTGGGAACTCATCATGGTGTGCAGTTTTGTGTCAAAGCCAGGACGGACGGAGTTTGACACAAAGGTCGGTTTTTAATGATGCTAAAATCCAACTCCCCAACAAGGGGTACTCTGGATTGAGACAAAAATAAAAATTGCCTCAGTCTAGAAATGTTTCTTTTTTGCTGACCGAAGACAAACCAGTTGCTACAGTTTGGTTTTAGCCAAAAGGTCAAGAACCCCTAATCGGTTCAGATCTGAGACGGTTTAGTGTTGTGCCTAGGACAAATCTTATTTACCTAATGGATAGGACCCTACCACTTCGGATCAGAATGGATGTGGGAGTAATGACAATTAAAGAGTTACTTCACACTCCCCAAAGCTCCCCAATTTGGGCGTCACAACTGGATGCACTTTAAGGTCATACCCAGGATCTTTAAATAAGTATTGTTTATTATTAAGTCTCTATCTATTTTATCTTTTAATTTCTGTTTTCTTTTCTCTGCTTTCTTAGAGTGTATCTTCGTAATCCAATGGAACCAGAAGACATTCATGGGGAACCGGCAGCCCCTGATCCAACTCAACTTCCCGACAGAAGTAAACGTATGTTACTTGTTTGTTTTGGTTTCTTTTTTTTTGGGGGGGGGGGGGGGGGGTTAGAGAGGGGGGGAGGTATGTTTTATCCAATTCAATATTCTTTCTTGAAAAAATATTTGGTTGATCTACACAAAATTAAATCAATCGTAGAAAACATTTTCTATTTAAACTTTCATTAATTTCTATCATTGTTAAGCCCCCTGGGAGGCCTTGATCCAATTGAGAAATGAAATTAAAAATTTTATTTACTTAAATAAAGCACCAATTTTTATTTTTTCTCTGCTTAACGATACATTGTTTAAATGATACAATTCATATCGCAGTTTTTGACTCATCATATCCATGCCGGACAAAGTTCATCTGACAGGAATAAACGTACTTGACACAGACATGCACCTGGCCAGAAGATAAACACGGTGGATTGTCAGAAATAAAATAATTGTTGATTCGAAACCACCTGACTAGAAGAAACAAACACGGTGGATTGTCAGAAATAAAATAATTGTTGATTGAAACCACCTGACTAGAAGAAACAAACACGGTGGATTGTCAGAAATAAAATAATTGTTGATTGAAACCACCTGACTAGAAGAAACAAACACGGTGGATTGTCAGAAATAAAATAATTGTTGACTGAAACCACCTGACTAGAAGAAACAAACACGGTGGATTGTCAGAAATAAAATAATTGTTGATTGAAACCACCTGACTAGAAGAAACAAACACGGTGGATTGTCAGAAATAAAATAATTGTTGACTGAAACCACCTGCAAATGTTAGCTGCAGATGGAAATATCACATCGCTAAATAAACGCTCTAGGACCATGGCTACATTGACAATGAAAGTGAAATGCCACAATAGCCATTTGCAGGTGGATCCATGATTGGCATAAATTGGTATATAATATAAACCCGAAATTGAGATAGTAAACTGCCGATCGGGTTTGAGAAAAGCACCCGTCAAATTATTGTCCGTGCATTCTCTTTCCTCACTAACCCTCACGTTCACCGCCACCGACAATAAAAAATATATCATCATATTTTTATACGTCATTGTTTGTTTCCATCGTTTTAAGCACAGCAGAAATACTTCAAGTATTATAAAAAATTCTATCAAAATATATTTAAATAAGTGTTTATCGGTGCAAATTAAAAAAAAAACATACAATATCAATTATTTTAATTTATCTTCTGAGAAATTTCTTCCGGAGAAGAATGTCTAATGGTAAATAATGCATTCTATTATTTATTAAAACCGAGTCAGTTTTTTTTCTTTTTGTATTAAAATTAAAGTTGGGCCGTGCTATTTTTGTAAAAAAAAATCTATACTTACTATATATATATATATATGTTGTCCTCTTGAAATGACATAATTAGGGTTTATTTCTCTTATGCACAGCTGGCCTCATCAGTTCAAGCGTTTGGATTTGAGTTAAAGGCAACTCATATCCGGGGGGGGGGGGGGGTCAAATTGTGCGACAGACTGAAGAGTTATCTCCGAACTGAAGATTCCGCAAAAATGAAACGTATACATATGTGGATAATAATGAAATAATTATATATAGTCATCCACAAACAGACTGTTTCGCTGTATCACAGCTCTTCAGTGCAGCTAGACTAGCATCCATCACAAGCTAGGGATCGAACTGTTAACCATCTAGTTGATAGTCAGCAGCTCTCACCACTAAGCCACAGGACAGACGCTAGTGGTAAATGATATGTACAATGTTTTTTTTTATGCAACCATTGACCATCACTCCCGCATTGCTCTATCTGTTTATTTACAAAGAGCTTCGCATTACGCTAAGTAATAACAGGTGATATCATTTAACGACAGACTGTTTCGCTGTATCACAGTTCTTCAGTGCGGCTAGACTAGCACCCATCCCAAGCCAGGGATCGAACCTTCAACCATCTAGTCGATAGTCAGCAGCTCTTACCACAACTATATATATATATATATATATATATATATATATATATATAGTGTTTTGCTGTATCACAGCTCTTGAGTGTGGATAGAGTAGAAGCCGCCCCCAAGCTGAGATCAAATGTACGATCATTTAGTTGATAGTCATCGACTCTAACCCTTTGGCTATGGGGCGGGTGCTAGTAGCAAGTTCCATCTCCATGTTTTATATAAAAATTGGCCACCAATAGAGTGCTCCATTTGTTTTATAACAAGCTTTGCATTGTCGCGAATAGTAGTTAGCAATATTACTTAGCACAGTGCTCAACCGGAGAAGGGAGGGGGGGGCATATATAGTCACTCACAGACTTTTGCTGTATCACAGCTCTACAGTGTGGCTAGACTAGCACCCACTTCATATAATATATTTTAATTATTTAATAACCTATTTTTAGACAGTTAAGCCCTTTTTTTTTCGTTCTTCTGGTTCTTGGTTCTTCAGTTTAACTTTTTAATTAGAAGAATGAAATTTGTTTGTGTGAATTTTGAAGGGTGTTTTCATCAATGTTTCACAATAAAATATAATTACGCCAGACGGAAGCTAAACGCACATGCTACAAACATAGCACGACTTGGACATTCAGACGTAAAACGTTAACAGATATTTTCCCTTGAGCAGAAATTGAAAAATAGAAAAGACATATAATATAGAGAAATAATACACAAAAAAACATAATAAATGAATGCTGAATACTCTTCAGTTTTTTTCCAGCCTGGTGGGTGAACTTTTTATAAGCACTGATGAAGCCTCCTCAAGAAAAATTGATATTTCGTATATTTTGAATATTCATAAAGATGTGTGCTTGAAGTAGATCAAAACAATTGTATGCAAATAAAAACTGTCTTTGTGATGAACTTCTGCAAATTTCTTCCCTGCATTTGCTCGGGTTATATAACTTTAAATATATATATAATGTCACTAGTGTTCATTACAAATTATTTTTAGGTTTTAGTCGTATTCAATCATTTCCACGTTTTACTCTGATGAGTGTGGACGAAAACCGGTTCAGTACATTAATTAATTTCTTTTTAATCGTTTTCTCTCGTTTTTTTATATTTGTTTAATCTCATTCGACCCTCCAAAAAATGTCCCAAACGTCCGTATTCCTCGCCGTTATCAAATTTTGTACCACTAAAAATTTATTTAAATATATATATATATATATTCTTGAAAACAATTGGCAGAAAACCACTCTCTAGAGCTCTTTCAACTATCATCTCATCAGGAAAAACCAATCGTTTAAATAAAACAATAATATCAACGAAAATAAAGAGCACAGGGGGGAATTGAAGTGCCAGGGAAATACTGATAGGCGATTAAAATAAATAAATTTAATTAAATAGTCGTTTAAAAAACGATTAAAATTATTTCAAACTATCGGTTTCTCCCGACAAAATGATAGTCGAAACGGCTCTAGAGAGTTTTCCACCAATTGTTTTCAAGAGTATTTAAAATTTTGTACCTCCAAACATTTATTTATTTATATAATATATATATATATGTTTCTTTTTCTATTTGGCAGATGCCTCTCACATAATTTGGCAGATGCCTCTCACATAATTTCGCAGATGCCTCTCACATAATTTGGCAGATGCCTCTCACATAATTTGGCAGATGCCTCTCACATAATTTCGCAGATGCCTCTCACATAATTTCGCAGATGCCTCTCACATAATTTCGCAGATGCCTCTCACATAATTTCGCAGATGCCTCTCACATAATTTCGCAGATGCCTCTCACATAATTTGGCAGATGCCTCTCACATAATTTGGCAGATGCCTCTCACATAATTTGGCAGATGCCTCTCACATAATTTGGCAGATGCCTCTCACATAATTTGGCAGATGCCTCTCACATAATTTCGCAGATGCCTCTCACATAATTTCGCAGATGCCTCTCACATAATTTCGCAGATGCCTCTCACATAATTTGGCAGATGCCTCTCACATAATTTCGCAGATGCCTCTCACATAATTTCGCAGATGCCTCTCACATAATTTCGCAGATGCCTCTCACATAATTTCGCAGATGCCTCTCACATAATTTTCTTCGTCCAAACCTTTTCCTTAGTTTTTAATATTTAATTAATTCACATATTTTATTTTTTAGGTCCATTCGCCTACCAAAGTCTTGGCATTGGTCGTCATTTTAACTACTCAAAGTTGAAAGACGATTCCATCCAGGTAACGTCCCCTGTGAAGGTGTTACCCCCTCCACTGGGGAAGCTATCATCCCTATCTTCATCCGATCAACAAGATCATAAGAAATTTCTGCCAGCCCCAAAGCAGGTGCCAAAAGTTGAAGAGAAGCCATTGATCGACTTAGAAAACGAGGGTGAATCCCTAAAGACGCCTCTTCCCCACAAATCATCGCAGAACTCTTTGTCTCTCTTCGATTCACTCTTGTCTCACGATACGTCCCGCGACAGTACAGACTCTCAGCTACCCAAGCCCTTGCTTGACATCTGCACTTCCCCAGATCCATTTGAATTAGATTCCGACCTGAAAAGATTTGTCAAGAACCGTTCACTAACATCTCAACCATTTACAAACTTAGGCTTCAGCCCTCATCAAAGTCCGTCGTCTTCATCCTCCTACGTTCCCATATCTTCCCCCTCTACCTCTACACCTAAGTTGCCCCTGCAGGACACCACTTACAAGACAAGCGGGCAGTCTCAGGACATTAATCGGACGTCCTTGTATTACTGCTTACCCCCCTGTGAAGAACAAAACAACCATGTGTCACCTAAAAAATCACCCTCTCACTTTCAGGAGAGCAATGTTTGGGGCAGTCCACATCACATTTATAGCAACAACAATCCTAGTACTGCTTCTGAATGCAGCTCGTACGGCTTGTACGGGAACGTCGACCCTTCCTCCGTGTCCCAGATAACCTCTCCAAAACATGCCCAACAAACGCGAAAAGCCAATAAAGCATTTGAATGGTTGAACGATGCCCTCAGTGACCTCACAATCAATCAACCCGGCAAGACATGTAAATCTCCATACGCACCCTCTCCGCACCCGCACCTCTACGATGAAGTGCCACAAGAACTTCCCCCGCCACCGCCTGTGATCGACCAATCGAATGTCAGCTCTTTCGGTAACCCTTTCCCGTTATACGACGAGGTTCCAAAAGAAGAAATCATTTGGAGCAAGTCATCGAAACAATTGGCATCGCTAAACCCGATGCCAATTGTTTCTAGTATCCAGAAATCCGAGACAAAGCAGACGTTCGATGACAATTCCTGTTGGTCCGATTCCTTTGATTCGTTTGACTCTGAAGAAGAATCTGAAGACGAGCCGTTTGAAAAGGAGCATCCACCACCTCTTCCGCCACGGGACTATGATGATGTTGATGGCCGGGGCCGGCGACACAGTGCTAATATGCCTAAAAAGCCTTGCATCTACCCTGTGAAACAGGCCGGCAAGCAGTTGAGCCACACCCATTACTTCCTCATACCGCCTCGTTCTGAAAAGAAAGCGGCTCAGAGCAACACTGCTGAAGTTAAACCGTTTGCCGTTGGCGGCATGCAGGTGGACTCTTTATCTGGCGGCAATAACCATGCGAAAATACGAGATCTGCAATATCAAAACATTACCTCTTCTTCCTCAACCAGCACGTCCTCTGGCTCGACGGGCAACATGACAACTGCTGCAATCCCAACAACGCACAACACTCACTCAACGTCGTCTGCTGGCCACCTTTCCTATGTTACCCTTGAACAAAAGACACTGACCGTCCCTGGGCAGGGACCCAAATTAAAACATTCTGGCCGGCCCCTGTCACAACATATCCCTTTGTCGTCTCAGAAACATTCCCCAAATGTGTACAGTCAGTCAGCCTCAATGCAGGAACAGTCGTTTGGGTCATCTCCGCAAGAAAAGGTCTACCAGGTACAAAACAAGGTTTTGGGGGTCACAGACGAGGAGTGTCATGCAGCTTTGTGCAAGAGCCAGTGGGATATTGACACTGCAACACGGTATCTAAAAATTGAACAGCTTTTCCGGCTCGGCTTAACGACACGTGATCGGTGTGAGGGTTTATTGAGGACATTACATTGGGATCTTGAAATGGCGAGTTCCGTCTTGTGGGAGGGATACCGACACAATGTGCAGTGTGAGTCCAATGTGTAGATCAGCACGACCCCTTCAACCGACTAAAAATCTGTGCATAAATATTAAAAGCCAATTTTAAGAAATCCCATTTTCCCAAATTAGCTAAGTGAGATATATATATATATTATATATATATGAGAGAGAGAGAGAGAGAGAGATTATATCAATATAAATTAAATTCGTATAAATGAAAATGATTCCATTCTCAAAGGAATTGAATTTCAAATACAAAAATTCAAGCTCAATATCTAGCAATAGAGCTTATACATGTATATTTTATTTCGAAAATGTATTATATCATTTAATAATAATTTATACCCAAACCGAGTCATCTGGTTTGCAATTGTTTCAAAAACTGCAAACAAAATTTTCATGTGGTTTACGATAAAAACAAGTTCTTGTCTTAAGACTCTCAACTTTAGGCCAACATGTAAACATAGAATCGCCGAACACAGAAACAAGCAGAGTTAAAAGTCTATTAATCCATCACTCTATAAAGAAGATTGGTGCTTCTTTATTTTCACGACGACATGTTAGACCTCTCTTTAAAAAAATAGCTCAAGAAATATATAAACTTTGTTATGTACTTACGTGGTAGCTGAAAAGAAAACTGTACATCAAAATTTACGCAAATTCATCCAGAATTTATTAAATTAAAAATAAAAAACGATTTTATCAGTCGGCCACCCGCCAGCCATATTGTATCTATCAATCGCCAGAATGTAAAAAAAAATTGAGTTATCTCCCTTGTCTAATCAGTAAGCTGAAGTGTTTACAAAAGGTCTAACGATATGCAATATCGTTTTTTTTTTCTTTTTCTTATAATTTAATAAATACTGGATGAATTTGCGTTAGTTTTTTCTGTATAATCTTATTTTCAGCTAACACGCAAGTACAAAACAAAGTTTATACATTTCTTTAAATATTTTCACATCGTTGTGAAACGAAAAAAGCACCAGAAGATTGAACAATGGTTGTGAAAATCCAGAAAGTCGGTAAAGAAAGCAGAATGACAAAAATACCAACTTGATATCTTTTGGGGTTTTCACAAACTTTTTTAAGTCTTCTTTATAGAGTGATGGATTTTAACTTTACTTGTGTTTGGCAATTCTGTTTACATTTTAGCTTCGAGTTGATCTTCGAAAGAAAAGAACTTGTTTCAATAGTAAACTATTTCACCTTTTATTTACTTTACAGATTTTTTTTAAACGATTATAAACCAGATGACTCGGTTTTTGTATAGATTATTATTAAATGATATAATAAATAATAATAAATTTTGGAATAAAAAAAAATATATGTGATGTGATGGAAGTAGACATTCTGTGTCTGTTGGATTTCTCGATCATTCTTTTTAAAATTCTATCAAACTTTCGCCCATCATGGCGTAAGGTAAATAAAAAAAAAAAACCCTAAACGTCTAGTCAGGAAGTTTCTTTAATTCTTGAACTTTTGACTAACTTTTACGTCATCTTCCGGAAGAATTGCAAAACATATGCAAAATATAGTCCAATGAAATACAGAAGGCACAGATGGGAGGATATCATTTTTAATTTGAACAGAAAAGAAAAGTTTGATTTGGGAAGATTGCGTCACATCATTCAGTTCAGTTTGATCGGGCTGTGTTTTACAATTCCATCGTAAGATGACAAAAATGTTAGTCAAAAGTTTCAAAAATAAAGTTCTTGACAAGAAGATGGCTTTTTTTTTTTTAATTGACGAGCAGGTGACTTTTTTTTTAATTTAATTGACAAGCGGGTGACTTTTTTTTTTATTTAATTGACTAGCAGGTGACTTTTTTGTTTTTAATTGACGAACAGATGGCTTTTTTTTTAATTGCCAAGCAAATGACTTATTTTTGTGAATTGACAAGAAAGTGACATTTTTTTTAATTGACAAGCAGGTGACATTTTATTTTTAAATTGACGAGCAGGTGACATTTTATTTTTAAATTGACGAGCAGGTGACATTTTATTTTTAAATTGATGAGCAGGTGACATTTTATTTTTTAATTGACGAGCAGGTGACATTTTATTTTTTAATTGATGAGCAGGTGACATTTTATTTTTTAATTGACGAGCAGGTGACATTTTATTTTTAAATTGACGAGCAGGTGACATTTTATTTTTTAATTGATGAGCAGGTGACATTTTATTTTTTAATTGATGAGCAGGTGACATTTTATTTTTTAATTGACGAGCAGGTGACATTTTATTTTTTAATTGATGAGCAGGTGACATTTTATTTTTTAATTGACGAGCAGGTGACATTTTATTTTTAAATTGACAAGCAGGTGACATTTTTAAATTGACGAGCAGGTGACATTTTGTTTTGAAAGAATGACCAACAGATCTAATAAACAGAATTTTTATTTTATTCAACAAAATATGCTTAAAAGAACTAAAAAAAATATATATTATTTCTATTGTTTTTAATAATGCAAGACTTTTTTTTTTTTAAATTTAAGTCAGTGCTAAAACCGTCTGCAAATTAGTGGGATTTAAAAAAATCCTAATACAGTATTTTATGACATGTTTTTTTTTTTATTCTGATATCTCGACTCCTTCTCATCGACCGTTGTTGCTTGATAGTTATCAATTGTTTTGACGTTATTTTTGAGTTGATAAATATTTTTTATTCCCATGTTTCCACATCTGTTTACATCATCTTTTTTGTTGCTATTTTCATAATGTTTCCATAGTTGTACTCTTTAACTTTCTTCAGATGTCTCTTGTCTTAGCATCTAACCTTTTGGCAATTGGTTTATTTTGTCCACTCGGAACGATTGCTCTCAGTTCCATGCCTTTTAGATATCCTGTCTCTGTTAATTTTAGTTTCATTACATCTTAACACTTTTGATGTAAGCACAATATCGTGTACATTAAATTGAAAAAAATCAAGATTAAAAAATAAATTGCCTGTCAATGAAAATAGTAACCTCACTGGAAAAAAAATTATTAAAATAACAAAAGAGAAAGAATTGTAGATTTATAAAGAGAAAATATTAATTTTTGCTTACATCCAAATTTTATCAAAATAATCCCCAAAATAAATGAGTTATCACAAGTTGAAATTGAAAGGAATTTTACTATATTTAACCATTTTTGCACGCTAACCTCTAGGCTAGTTTGTGATACCTACTGTTTGTTAATTATTCCTATGATCGAACAGATGGCCAAGTGGTCACCATAAGAATCTTCCTGCAAGACACCATTTACAAAATAAGAGAGTAGTATCGAGATATCAATGGGACGAGACGACTTTGTGGTATTACTCCGACTGAGACAGACGGGACTTGAACGAGCTTGGAGAGTACAACTACAAAAAGCTTACGAAAACCTCAACGACCCAAACCTAGATAAATAAAACAGACCGAAGCATGCGAATAATCTAATTAACTGTATTTTATCGTAAATTCGATAATAAACAAAACGGATGGAAACCACTCACTAACCATGAAGAATAAGTTGCCTCATATTGTGGTTACCTGCTTTTCAAATTTTTTTATAGATTTTAACTTAAAACTCTAAAGAAAACAGAATTTTATACTGATTACATAACTTAAGTTATGGGATTAGAGATTATTTTGTATTTTTGTATTAAAAGGTCTTAAAATGATGAACGATTTTTTTGTTTTCTAGCCATTATTCTAAATGGCCACTCATCCTAGTTTTATCTATTGTTAGTTCAAAGTATTTACATAGAAAAATAAAATGTTTAGTCCAAAGTATTTACATAGAAAAATAAAATGTTTAGTCCAAAGTATTTACATAGAAAAATAAAATGTTTATTTAGTATGGCCATGTTACTCAAAGTCCGTGTAGACTATTTTCTGTTTAGCTTTATGCTTTACCCAGGGTATGAAACTGTTGCTGGGTTCTAGTCATCTCACGTCTGCCTCGTTGGATTCGGGAGTAGATTTGTCTGCTGCACATGAGAATAACAAAAAAGAAGCTAAAAAAAACAAAATAAAAGTCCAGATGTTTCTTTCATGATTAGCCAAGTTGGTTGTCAGGAAAACGTGAATTGGTGGCCATTTAATTTAAAAAAAAAAAAAAAAAAAAAAGACAAAAAACACTTTTCATTGAATAAAGAAATTAATGGCACTATCCAAAATCCTCAGGCTGACCAAAAAAAGGGGGGGGGGGGGGAATTGTTGATCTGAAAGTAAATGTAGGTAGAATCATTATTATTTTCAGAACTCTTTCCTATTACAGTAACAAATATATTAAAATTCCCCAAGTTTAAACCGTTTTTGTTATTTTTATTTTAATGTGCAACCCAAGATGGTCATCAAATCCTTAAAAGGGGTATAACATTGGCGTAATGAATAAAACTACACTGTCAAATGGGTCATGCCGAGTTCAAATCCAAACCAAATACTGAACCTTTCAAACTTAAACAGTCGTTTTCTTTTTCTTTTTTTCTTTTTTTCTTTTTTTTTTCTTTTTTTACTGAACGACTGATGCCATGAGGCTGCTTGGCTGATTATTTTTGTGCTATCAGATGTATATATGTTTATTAACTTATGACCTAACAATGGAACGTCCAATCATGACCTGACAATGAAACAGCCAATCGTGAAGCTTGTTTCATCTTATGTTTGGCCTGTTTTGTTTATGAAAGTTTTTTTGTTTTTTTCTTCTTTTTTCTCGTAAGTAGCAGATCATTTATTGTTGTATTTTAGTTGAATTAGCATAATCTAAAAATGGTGTTTAGTGCCTCATTGTTTAAAGGGTTCAAAATGTCTATTATTCCTTTATTAACTATCTTAGACAAGGTTTCTGAACAGGTTTTAATAATATCAAACATGTTTAATAACATAAAAATGTGATCACAGTCGGACTAAGGGAAATACATTATTTTAGTTTTAGCTTGTTTCGAATGATTAACAAAGAATAAATATTTTACTTTTATGCATCTCACTATCAGCCATCTTGGACATCAAACTCATTTTATTGACATGAAGAGTCGATGTCTATCTGTAACTGAAACTACGTCACATTTCTCCAAGTTATTACATACCATTTCCAAAGATATTTTTTTTCTAAACTATTGATAAATATCTTATTTTAATATCACTACAGCTGTTAAAATCTATGAATACCGAGATTTCAAAACTGACTTTGTCAGTAATACATACAAGAAAGCCTACTCGGCATTGCCCGGGGCCCCCCTGTGTACTCCTGCTCCCAGCCCTGAACCTCACATTACCATTTTTTATTCTTATTTTTTTAGTTTTTTATGAAAGTTATAAATAAAATGTTTCTGTCAAAAGTGATGGAGGGAGATGTTACATTTTTCAAAAATATCAGTCGAGCATTGAAAACGTCAGTAGTCAACATTTTTATGTCAAAATAACATTTATTGACATCAATGAACTATTTACATCACAATTTTTTCCTCGATTCAAGGGAGGTAACTTTTAAATGAGTTATCTCCCATAGTTTCCTGATTTTTAGATTACGCATTATCAAGTAACACTTGGATAAGGTCTCCCCATTTCGTCTGTGAAACAAACATACAAGGTTCTCAGAGTTTTATTATTACATAGGTTATTAACATGCACACACACACACGTACATATATATATATATATATATATATATATATATATATATATATATATATATATATATATATATATATATATCTGCTAGTACAACTAAAGACCTTTGAGAAACTTTGTCTAGGGAACAAAATAGAAGGTGATTAGCATTTCTTTTTCAGGGTTCTGTGACCATCTTGGATGATCCTATTGTAAAAAAAAAAAGCCAAAAGGTAGCAAAATGAAGACATATAATCTCACGAGATGGAATACTTACCCCAAAACGGTTTTATAATATCGATCACTTTTGAGTCCTTTTAATACGTGCAAGGGGGTCAGATCCACCCACCCTCAAAGAATATATATTTCTGGGCGTGAAAAAAAATATGAAGATCCTACTTACAAAACTAAAGTTATGGGATTAGAAAAACAAACTGTAGAGTTCAGGCCCCATTATCTCAATTTTTAGGATGTGCATAATTGTGTGTTAACCCTTACATGCTTTATTTTTTATATTGGTTTGAAAAAAGTGTAAAACGGTTCATAGGCATAATATAAATGACTTTTGAAAAAAAAAATTTATTGAACAAAAATAAATGATGTTTCAAATGTGCAACAAATGACATAAAATTTTGCATGTATAACAAAACACTACAATATGTGCATCTAAATAATCATAATACACTAGAGAATCATAAAATCATTTTTACTTACAATTTTAATGACCAGATTTAAAAGTTTAGGCTCTTCAATTAAGAAATTGACACATCGATGACACTCGCCGTTACATCGAAGATACTGATTACCTATTTAGCGGTGTGCTGATGCAACATCATACTAGTACCTACTCACACTTGCCAAAAGACTCGTTGCACATGTGAAACAAGTTGCAGTTTCAAACAATTTTGTTGAATATTATATTAAATAGACATTTTGTTGGAATGTGTCATATTTGAAACAAAGAGTACTTAAGGGTTAATTTACTTAGAGTTTAAATCTCTGTAAAATTTTGATTGGGGGTTTCATGCAACCTCGCAGACACCTTTATAAGAAGAAGATAAATATATGAACGTAAAATCATCTGGGGTATTCGTTGACAATTTCACGTTCCTATGTCTAATAGCCTAAAAAAATAGTTAGCTGACACGTATTTTTGTATGTTACGTTATTAGGGAACTCCTCTGGAAATAAAAACAGATGTCTGTAGAATGCACCTGTTTAATCTGCATGTTGTTTAGCAATAAAAATGCAATTTCAGACGTTAGCGTGACGGACGGATGAAGACCACTTCTTATAGAGATGTGAGAGCACATCTAAAAATGCAGTTTCACGACAAAAGCATGGTGTACTAACGGACAGAGCCTCTTATAAACATGCTTGGACACAGCTTAAAAATCCCATTACCCGAATTTATTTTCTAGGTTAGAATGTTAAACTGTTTGTTTTGAAATGCAACTATTTGGACTGGATTGTATGGAATGTTAGAATTCTCTGTTCTGTTTAACACATATCATATTTATTTTCCATTTGACCGAAGATAGGGCATCAAAATCATTATTATTATTACAGAAAAAGAACGCGAGAGAGAGAGAAACGAAGGTTTTTCTTAATTGAAATTTTTTTATTTAACAAGGACTAATTTTAAAGTTTTTTTTTTCCCCTAGTTGATTAATCGTCTTTTGATTCGTCATGTCTGGTAACCGGAACTGCACTTGTATTGTGTCGGCGTGTTTAAAATGCAGAACTGCTAAGAACCGAAATGCGTTGGCTAACAACACCCACATGCTGGCACACTACAGGCCATACACAAAATGCAGCTGTTATTTCCCTATGAATCTCTTTCAACTCATCATAACCTCCCCCCCCCCATGTTCGAATTTGATAAAAATATATTTTACCAATTGTCGAAGTCAAGAATAATGTCTTCAGACCATAGCATTTGCCGCCAGTCTTGTTTGATCTTTGCACATCAAAATAATATATAATTTTCATCAATGTATAATATATAATTTATTCATAATATATATATAATAATAATAATATAATAATAAATAATAACAACAATAATAAAAAATCAGGTTTAGGAATAAGTTTGTATGTCGTGTCAAAATAATGATTTATTATGAATGAATGTCTTCAAAAACGACAACTATTCTTCAAAACGAAGACCACCATTAATGGTCTTTATTTTGAAGAATAATCTGCACACTTTCAGATTTGGTCAAAGTACCAATTATTCTTTGGCTTTGAATCGAAAGATTTTTGACACGCTTTAACTTTATCGAAAGACTCAAATCGACAAGCCTTCATGAAGTGTTTAATTGGTCAGAATAGACCGTAGTCAGATGGAGCACCGTATGGACTGGAAGCTGGACGCAGCAGATTTTCCACACCATAAAATTCTTCAATCTTGTTGCTGGTCTTTTGATAGTGTGTGTATATATATATATATATATATATATATATATATATATATATAGTAGAGAATGGTAGTTTGCTTGAAGCATTGCTGGGTATAGTAGTAGTATGTTTTTAAAAGGCTGTGGGCAATGCAAATTCCGGGTAAGATGTAAGTTGGAAGGAACAAAAACAATAAATCGAATACGAAATATGACTTACTATTTATTATTTCTTAAAATCTTACATAACAGCAAGAGTGTTGTTAGCTGTTTGTGTGATGTCCGGATGATTATAAAATCATTTATTTAATATTTCGGGAAAAGAAACTTCCCTTTGTCAAAAATAATTAATACCAGAGGAATATCTCCGATTGTGCAGAGAATCTGACAAATCTGTTAACAAACAATTACTTCCCCCTATATCCTATAGTAAATACATATCACATTAATTCGATAAACTAATTTGACGAAACTCACAATTAATATCACTTCTTGAATATATGATAATCAATAAATTTAATAAAAAAAAAAAATCTAGAATATTTAAAATGAGAGATTAAATACTTTACTTTATATTAAAATTCTTAAAATACGGAGAAAAAAAATATGAAGATAAAACACTGAAAATAAAAAGTAAATAATCAAAATATAAATTTAATTAAAAAAAAAAATATATATATATATATTATATTATAAAAACTAACAGTTTATCGATCACCATACACTTATCCAATATTACACATATTTTTGAACACCAAATTATATACATAACATAACCCTAAAAATCCTTAATTTCCATTCTCTGCGGGACTTTGTTTTGCTGCTGTTCTGTCTTTTGGCAGCCATTTTGTTTTGTCAGATTCTCTGCACAATCGGAGAGATTCCTTCTGGTATTAATTATTTTTGACAAAGGGAAGTTTCTTTTCCCGAAATATTAAATAAATGATTTTTAATAATCATCTGGACATCACACAAACAGCTAACACCACTGTTATGTAAGATTTTAAGAACAAATAAATAGTAAGTCACATTTCGTATTCGATTTATTGTTTTTGTTCCTTCCAGCTTACATCCTACCCGGAATTTGCATTGCCCACAGCCTTTTAAGAACATAATACTAATATATATATATATATATTACTATTTCATGTATCCACATAAAATTTATGAGGAGATATAATTTCTTTTGTATCAGTTTTCAGTATTTACTTCAACAGTGCTCGATACATAAGTAGAGCTAGGTAGTAAGTTATGAAAATATATTTATGACAATTAAACTACACAGAGGCTCCCACGTTTCATCCCTGGAGGAATCTTTAGCCTGAAGATTCCCCTCGGGGATGAAACGCGGGAGCCTCTGTGTAGCTAAATTGCCAAGAATATATTTTCATAATTTATATATATAGCATGTATCTCGTATCAGCAGAAAAAATAAATCAAAGTGCTCAATCGTAAAAAAAACGAGCAAAATACGTTTTTTTTTTTTTTAAATTTATAAACCCGGTTTCGTCCATCGGGTTCCTCAGAATTGTCCATTGGAATTAGATTGGTTTATAGTGTTCATCATTTTTGTATCGAGGAGCATTCCCTATAAATAATTGATTTTGTCTCATGGACACGTAGACAAAACGTGTATAAGTATACATGAAATAAAAATGAATAAATTCGATCTGTCAACGAATCGCCCATGACTATCTGTTGTGTTTGTTGTAATAGCAGATTGGTAGCCGGCCCTCGATTGCACGGCTTCGACGGCATGGATTTTATATACAGCACCTGCTGTTCCCAAATGGTACAACCGTTTAAGTACTGACTAGGCGCAACTTTGATGATCTTACAGGAACCGATGTAGCAACATGATACTATGAGTGTGTGTGTATATATATATATATTATAATCTCTTTTTTGTTTCATTTTACTTCAGTTGAAGTTCTCATAAATCAAGTGTTAGCTCCTTTTCTGGGGCTAACACTTGATCTCTATATGAGATACATAGATATTCGAATATTCTATTAAAGTTCTCTTTTATCTCCTAAACGTTGAGTTAGTAAAGAAGTTAAGAACATTAATTTTCCTCTTCCCAATCGACAAGTTGATTATGTTATAGTATATATTTCTTGTTGTCTCTTGGTCTTACTGGATTTCAGGACAAGAATTCATCTAGTCTGGTGGAGTATCCAGCTAAGTGCTGTTACTTCAGGTAACATTATTTATAGAAGGTGCACCATTCCTCATTTGAGCCAATGTATAGCCGTGTCGAGGTGATCTTATTTGGACTTTGAATACTATGTTATTTTGAATATTTAGTCAGGGTTTGCTTGTAGGGTGAAGTAGCTTCATGTCAGGTTGTTCTGACAAGTCCTTGTACAGAGAGACCGAAGACACTTGAGGATGTGTCTAGTAGGTAATTCAAACTCTATCTATCTATATATATATATATATATATATATATATATATGTCTGAAAAAAAAAAGAAGCCGGTACATTTAGATACTTCTGAGATACTCATTACATATGGGCGTTTTTGTTCTAGGATTAAAAATGACTCTTATGGTTCAGGATGTGGTGCAGATCAGAGAAAGAATCAGCAGAAAACAACTAGTTCATTCGTTATTTATAATTTCCCTTGACATAACGACAGACCAATCAATCTTATAGAAATCTGTGGACATATCCATCTAACATATAAAGTTGTAAGATTTTACAAGTTGGACCTATGTAGCATTCAAGCTGACATATCCAACTTTGATTCTGCGTAGACAATTTTCACTTGTTATTTGGATACTATTATTGGCAACAACATAACATGCTTTGCTACAGTTTATTATGTAGTCCTGTCCGGACAACTGAAAACATTTTTCAATTATGTCCGTAAAATCAAAACCAGCAAGGGGAATAACTCATATTTTAATTGAAGCATATAGAAAGAGTTGTCTCCCTTACAACTAAAATTTTATTTCTTTTTCTGTATAAGTTTTTAAAAAATGTGAAAACAATTAAAAACTAAAAACGACTTCACTGCATCCCGGGCAGCGCCGGGTCGGTACAGTTAGTAAAATATACCTTCACTGAAGGTATTAATACGTAATTCGATCACAGTAGATCCGACTGGATTTGAACTTGGCATAGACGATTCCGTAGTTCGTAACGGTATCTATTTCGCCCACTCCACATCTTCTCCTTATTTAGTAAATCTCTATGAGATGTAAAAGATTGTTACAATCTATTAGAGTGATGTGGTCGTGCGACATTGGTCGCCAGCACGGATTTTGTGCTCGGCATGTCCAAGTCCCGCCAGAGCTATTGCACTAGGACGTTGACAACCTTTGTGCAATGTGCACCCCCCCCCCACCACCACCACCACTCCACCTTCTGGTAGTACCTGATTCTAGAAAGACAAATTTAAGTAGGAGTCGACAAGAAAAGATAACTCAATCAGATTAAATTCTGATTTGGAAAATGGTGTCTGCTAGCTTTGATTTGAAAGTTTGCTACATGTTAAGTCAAGTCTGGATGATATAAAATTAGAAGCACTGGAAAATATCACTTCGAAAAAAATTGTTTCTCTTTGAATCCAGAAATTCCTCTCTTAGAATGTTGGTAATGTTAACTTTAACGACTTAAGGAGAGAAAGAGAAAAAACGAGAGAAATGTTAACTTTAACGATGAGAGAAAGAAAAATGAAGAGAGAAAGAGAAAAAACGAGAGAAAACGAAAAACAATTTTGAAAATCCAAATAAAAAAAGGAAGCCTAGAAAATTATATAAAAACAAAAATTAACAAATGTTAATTCAAATATCAGTTTTTCACCAGAAAGAAAAAAAAAATGCCATTTAATCTGTCAGAAGAAATCATCCTCTCTTTTTTTTTTTTTTGACCCTTTCCCACCAAAACTGAATTTCGCCCACCGCCCTAGAAATCGTAACAAAAAAAAGACACAAACTGAGGGAAAAAAGAAAGACTTACAAAATCCACCAATTTAAAAAAAAAAAAGAAAAAGTAAAATTGAAAAAAAGATTTTTTTTAAAGTGATGCCATCTTGAGTAAAGTCAACATTACAAAAATAATTTTCAGTTATCTCCCTTCTTCTTGATGTGCTTGCTTTTTTCTTTTTTTTTTTATTCTTTTTTAATTTTTTTTTTTTATATTAATTGCAGAATCTGAATTATTTTGGAGATCATTGTAAACAAAGACATGAAATAAATCCGGACTTTGCCATCAACACAGGATGGTCATGTCCTACAAAACCTGTATAGAAAGATTCGTTTTATTTTTATTTTTTTTCTCCTTCCATTTATTTTTCTTCATTCTCCTCAGTTTTTGAACTTTCAGAAGTTAAATTTTCAACAACAAAAAAAACAAAAAATCGAAACAACAATGACTGAGAGGGTAAAAACAAAAAAACTGAAATAGCAACTTGTCTTCAATTAATCGTATCGTTTTCAGTGTATTGTTTTGGCATCAAATAAACTTAAAAAGAGTTGAAATGCCAAAATCTGAAGTCCAATACTATCAATTATTCATCTCATTTTCAGTTTATTTTCGAAAGAAAGCCAAAAACCCGGTGGAGAGACTACCTCGAGAGTCAACTGAGTCCTACTTGGCTACACCTCGCCAGGGATAAAACAAGATGAAAAGAAACCAGGAAAGGGTTCGTCCCCTCGGAGTGAGCAAGAACCCTAATGATGATGATTGAAGATTTTGGTAGAAAAATAATAGCTCATTTAATGGGTTAGGGTTTATTGTGCAATAAAGATGGGTTTGAGGGATAAATAAAAACTTGGCCTGAGATAGGTTAATTTAGAAGTCAATTTAAGTCATAGCCCCCTTGCAATATTCCCCGTTGTAAGATCATTCTTGCCAAATTGCAGGTTCTTGGGTCTAAAACTAGTTAGCAGACAACGATACAAACAAATTATTCAACTCTCTTCAAGATGTAACATCTGGGAATGCCTTTTAAACTTGATGTGTATTGTCTCAATTATATTAAAATTCATTTAATAAGACTCATATAAGGCACAATCACGTTGACACACCGGTTCTCGTTAGATCACCAAAGTTAAGCAACGTTGTGCCTGGTCAGTACCAGATGGGTGACCATTTGGGAATACCAGGCGCTGTATGTGGGAGGGCGTAGATACTTTCCTTCAAGAACTGTCAAAACCTAACGTCGGCACTTCCCCTGACCGAGATATACATGCGACTGGTGACCGCTTGTGAATTATATATTTTCTAGAAATTAACTCGTTTGGAGGGAACGATTTAACCCACTTCGGGTGAATGCCACTTTTTTTTTGTCTCAACGGGGCATGTTGATTTATTACTTTTTTTTTTTTTTTTAGATAATCATGACAACTTGAGTGGCAAAATCTGTGCAATAAGAACCGATACAAAAACTGAAATGCCTGATTTTCGAAGGTAATCAAGCGTTAGGTTTAAAGATTGCAGGAATAATGTTGCAGGATTTTCCTGATAAACTCACTTCAAAGTTTTAATATTTCAATTATAAAAATTGAAGTTTCAAATCAAATTTATTTGACAAAAATTAGCATAGTGCAACAAGCCATGTAAAGAGATGACAGGTGGTAGATACTATATTTACATCCACCTATAGTCTAAGTTTGTCCAGGGCCAAACCTGGATATGGTAGTCATCGTCACAAGCTCACCCGCAGGGTCTGGGTCACCTGACCTTAAGGTTGAGAATACGTCCTCGACAATCAGTCCGACAGTCTGAGCCACTTTCCCAGGCTTTACCTTCTCTTTGAGAAGTGATTAGTTTATTGCTAATCGCCTGATGCACTCCTAGCAGGGAATGCTGACAGGGCTGCTCAGGCATTTTTTGTAGGCGAGAGTGCTCTTCCTCTTGTGCGCTGACTTTCAATCCTGACCTTCCGACCTTGTGTCACATCTTCTGCAGTAGGAGGAAGGTTGTGCCACGGAGTAGAAATGTGGACAGAGAATGCTGCCTTTCTTCTGTTGCGCCGAAAGCGACGGCAGTACATCATTTGCGTGTCCCCGTGGAGGCCAGGACTTGGCATTCGGGTGAAAATTTCCTCGAAAGGTAGATTTACGTTCCTGCTGATGATATTGTATGCCAACATCAAGTCTCCTTGCATCCTCCGCTGCTCACGTGAAAATAGATATATCCTTTGAGGCCGCTCTTTGTAGCTAAGTGTTGAGTCCCGTCACCGTCCTGGTTGCCGGAAAAAGCTGAATGAATACGAACCGGCATCAAAATAGTTCACCCCTTTTTTTTTTCTCTTTTTGAAATTCTTGACAATCGCCAATTTATGATTTAATCAATTTACAATTTAACTTGTCTGCTTTTCTCGCCTTCTGATTAGATAAGCGCTTCGGCATCTTCTGGCTGTTTACATAAACAGTTGAAAAATGCCAAACGAAAAGTCTGTTGTGTCTGGTTCAAAAGCTGGACAAGTACCGATTCTTAAAAAAGACATTCAAATAAGGTTTCTGAAAAACATGTTCACTTAAGAATCTTTTACACGTGTTTCAAAACAGCTTTTTGGGGTTTTTTTTTTTTGAAGGCCCTGTGCTTTCTGTACAAGTATTTCGACGGAATGTGCTTCGACAAACTTGCTGCACTTGTGACCCTTCAACGTAAATAACCCAGACAAGCAGCAAAATCCCACCTCTTCACTGTAGAGGTCCCAAGATGCCGGAAGCTTTCTACTCCAATAGCTTCTTTCCTCGTACTGCTTGTACTTTGGAATTCCCTCCCTGCTCCTTGTTTTTTCCCTGACTATACCAACATGCAGAAATTCAAATGTAATGTGAAAAAAACATCTCGCAACACAACTCCCAACTTAGGGTCCAGATTTATAGGGGCATCCTAATTAACAGTGGCCCCTTACGTCTCAGTGGCAACATGGGGTCAATAAAAGTTTAAAAAAAGAAAGAAAAAAGGCAAAAAGTTATCCTTTTTCTGAGCAAAGTTTGTGATCAGCAAATACTCAAATTTTGAAGTCAAATAAAATCGATATTTTTCATTCGATACAATTAATGCAAACCAAATACAAGTACAAATCACAACTCGTAGAATATGCCATCTTTTTTACTGTATTCAATAAATACTGTAAATGTTCAACGTTTGAAATCATTTGCTCAATTTTATAAGAGTTAATCTTCACATAAACTGTAAGACTACCTCCTATAATAATATTGAATCGTCAGAGACAGACAAACATGGCCGGCTGGCCGTTCTATAAACAACAAATGATATATTTATTCAAGCAACCTACACCGTTGGGTGTAGGTTGCCAGAAGTTTAAAACAAAGAAGAAAAGAATAGTAAAGGTCAGCTGTCGAAATTCTTTTACTTAGGGCAGTATATATCCAAGTGAAGATAGCCTTGCTCAGTGTCTAGCCGACAGGAGCAGGAAAGAGAGGACGTCTTTCTTCGTGGGTGCCTGAAAGCTCTGCCCGCCTAGCAAATCTCTAAATGTCTAGATGCAGTCCTTCAAAGGTCTAGTCGAAATTACTATTCCCTGGAGGCCGATTGGTCATCGTGTGACCAAACAACCTCACTAGGGCTGCTCTCCGCAAGAGGAAAGAAATGTCAATATTTATGGCTGCGACATCCTGACAGTGATGATTTGAGGTAGAATGGTTTGTGTCGTTATTTCTCATGTCAAACCCCAACTATTATAACTATTGCACCCCCACAGTTTCAAAATAGATTTGCCCTATTGAAGATGATCTTTGGAATCGGCTGTGCTGAGTTCAAATCTTATTGGATCTATAAAATAACAACTTGTGTTTAATTAACTGTATATGATATTGTTTCAGAATTTTTGAAATGAGGATTGATAGTTGGAGTGGCTTATTCAAACTACTATTCTCATCTTGATTGTTATTCTCACAACGTTTCGGCCGATGTAACCTCCGACCTTCTCCAGGCACACCTTTTCGAACTTGGGGATCTATACGAGAAACTGTTCTGGAGATTAACGGTTCAATCCTCGCTACAGACGACAATAACTAAGAATAAAATAAAACCGTGTAATGCTTCTACCCGGTCATGGTTGCCGGAATGAGAACAATCTACCCTCATGGATTAAATAAAAATGTTCAGTTCAACAATTCTGTATAGGTTTCCGAATTCGACAACGATGCATCCGAAGAAAGTCAGAGATTACATCGGCCAAAACGTTGTGAAAATATCAACCAAGATGAGAATAGTAGTCCAAATAATCTAAGTTCGAAATAGGTTTCAGATTTAAATAACCGAAAAAGGGTTGATATGCTGATGGAGTAGTGTTGCCACATCTGGGGAGGTGCCGTTCAGAACACTTTTTCTTGTCTTGACAGAGTATAAAATCGACTTCACAATCTAGTGGGGGATGATCTCTTCTTTTCTCTACAGCAACTTTCTCAGAGAAGAGACGTTGCTAGTCTTTCTCTACTCTATTGTTATTGATAGTAAGTGCTCAACTGAGCTCTAATCTCTGATTTCAACTTGTAAGACATTCACAGCAAGAACACTTCTTACTACCGCAACAGAAAATAACTTTACTTTCGCTACTATTGATGCTATATTTATCCTGAGACAAATGCAAGAGAAGTATCTTGGTAAGAAGAAGAACCTGTATTTTGCTTTTGTGGATTTGGAGAAAAGTTTTGACACAGTGGCAAGGGATTTTGTCTGGTGGACTTTGTGTAAATTAGGATAAATGAGTGGTTGGTGAAAGTTGGTCAAGCAATGTACAGAAATGCTCAAAATTGTGTTAGAATTAACAGCAAGTTTAGTTACAGCTTTAATGTTAAAGTAGGACTGCATCAGAGTTCTATCCTGAATCCATTGCTTTTCATTTGTGTTTTAGAAGTATTGTCCAGGAAGTTCCGTACAGGTTGTCCAGAAGAGATGCCGTATGCTGATGATTTAGTACTTGTCTGTGAAACAATGGATGACCTATTTGTTAAGTTAAAGACTTGGAGGAATGCTATAGAAAGTAAAGGTCTGAAAGTGAATGTTACCAAAGTGATGATCAGTGGTTGTAGTGTTGGAAAGCCACCAGAAAAAAGAAAGGTGTGGTTAGGGAATTGGGAGCAACTCAATCTTTTTGTGGTAAGCATTAGGTACATAAGTTCAATGGAATAAAAGCTAAGTTGAAGGATGACAACCAGTTTGTGTGCAGGAAGTGTAAAACAATGGAGACGAATGAGAACTCAGATGTGGAGAAAGTGTATCTGGATGGTGAAGCTATTGAGGTTGTCGCAAAATTTTGTTAGTAACACCATTGAAGCACAGGGTAGAGAAGGCGCTAATGTGATTTCAAGAATTAGGAGTGGATTGAGTAAGTTCAGGGAACTTCTGCCATTACTAATAAGCAGACGGTTACCACTGTCGGCCAAGGGAAGAGTCTATACGGCACGTGTATGCAGTGTAATGGTGTATGGACATGAAATCTGACCAGTGAGGGTTGAGGACATGCGTTGCATGGAGAGAAAAGATATGATGGATTTGTAATGCGATTCTTAAAGATAAGCTTAGATCTGATGATCTCACAGGAAGATTAACTCTAGACAGTATAGGGAGATGTGTGCTGAACAGGAGACTTCATTGGTTTGGTCACATTGAAAGAATAGATGTGAGTTCTTGTGTTAGTAGATGTAGAACAGTTGAGGTAGCAGGGTTAGTTGGCAGGGAAATGCCAAAGAAAACATGGGAGGAAGTGATAAGGAAAAACTTCAGAGAAAAAGGGATAAATAAAGACCTGGCCAGAAATAAGTTAGTTTGGAAGTCAGTTTCTAAAAGCCATCTGCAAAGCCAAAAACAAAAACATTTTTCCTCTAAAAAACAACCAAACAAAACACCATGAATAAATATTTGAAGATATAAAGAACTTGAAGCATAAAAACTTTTACCAAAATGACCGGATTTGGCATTAAATAACCCAAAAAGGGTTGATATGCCATAAAACAAAACAACCAATCCAACACATGCCAGCATGTAAAACGGGCATTAAACCGAATGATGATGGACTTGAAGACGACCATGTTGTAGTCTGCAGGAAATCAATTCCATGGTAATGTGTTCCACAGATGGGACGTTCTTGGAAAGAAACTCTGTTCATGGAAACTTTGTTTGGTATTAGGAAAAACGGAAATTTCTTTGCAATAGTGGTAGAGAGACGAGTTCTTGCTGTGAATATTTAACAAATGAGAACCCTAGATTGGAGCTCAGTTGATCGCCTACCATAGAAATAGCAATCGAGTAGAGAAAGACTAACAGCATCTCTTCTGTGGGGAAGAGGTGAGATCATCCTCTACGGGATTGTGAAATTGATTTTGTACTCTGAACACAGCACACCACCACCCCCATCCCCGGGATGAGGAAGCAGTACTCCATCAGGACATATCTGACTCTTTTCCAGGTAGAACATTGCAGCATCAGAAGTCCGGTAGAATGATACAACCATTTTTCCAGCGACTTTCGCTACAGATTTGACTGAAGTCTTTCATTTGCTGTCTAGAATGAAAGTCAGTCATAGGAGCTTATCAAAGCAAGGGGCTTCCTCAGGAAAGAGTCATTCATTTTAACTGAGGCAAAACGAAGATCCGAGCATTGGTAGTAAAAGGAGAGAAGCTTGGTTTTAGAGGTGTCAAAGGTCACTTTTTCCCCAGTGTACTACGTACTCCACATTAGAAAATAGAATCAGCAAGGTCTTGATCACCAACGTTCTTCAAAGTGCTGCCATAGACAGTTGTATCATCTGCATAGATGTCAATGAATTCTCTCAGAATATGATTTTGAAGAGCAGGAAGTGTGTTGGGCTCAAAATAGATCTTTGAGGCATGTTGACCTATGTGCTTCGGACTTCAACTCATCAACGACTTTAATGAACTTATTAGAGATAAAAGATTTGATGGTTGAAAAGACATTGCCAGATATTCTATAGCAAGCTAGCTTGTGAAGCAACCCTTTGTGCCAGACCCTATCAAAGATCTTTAATATGTCACGAGTTATTGCCCTAAAAGTGACACCACCCCCATCGATAGATTCACTGATGTTGTGCAATATTACAGTCAGTGCGTCAGCTGTTGATCTTGCAGGACGAAATTCATATTGCTTGTCATTGAATAGATTACTTTTGCTGAGGTGATTGACAACTTCCTGATGTATCACAGATCGAAACAACTTACTCATGATCCACGGGCGACTAATCAGTCTGTACTGAAATGCAGAAGACCGATTTCCAGAATTTTTAAATATTGGGCAAACTGATAAAGTTTTCCAAGGAGATGGAAAGCAGTTCTTTAAACAGTAACTAAACAGCTTTGTAAGGATGGGAGCTAGTTCCGGCAGCAGATTCTGAAGTATAATGACTGGAATGTTGTCAGGCGAGTTACCTCGCTGGCGTCAAGGTTCTTCACCAGTTTGGCAACATTCTGAACAGATATATGGATGTCGCTCAGAGTATTTTCTGTCATGAGAGAAAATTCTGATCGCAAAAATCTGAAGCACATCGTATCGATGTTGGATCACGGATCGATTCTGGCCCAACGCTCTTCCTGATCTTCGTTAATGATCTTCCAAATTGTATTCTGAGATCAATTGTTGACTTCTATGCAGACGACACAACTGTCTATGGCAGCATTTTGAAGAGCATTGATGATTAAGTTCTCGCTGATTCCCTCTCTTCTGATCTGAAACAAGCTCCTCTCCTTTCACCACCAACGCTCATGTCCTTGTTTTACGTCAGTTAAAATAAATGGCCTCTCGCCTAAAGGAATCCTCATATTTTGATAAGTTCTCAGGACTAACTCTCACTCCAGATCTAAAATGGAAGACTTACATCCAATCTGTTTCTAAAGTTGCTGAAAAAATAGTTGGATCATTCTACCGCTCCAGAAAGTATCTTGCTCTCGACGCAATCCTCGACCTGTACAAGATACGTCCTAAGATAGAGTACTACTGTCATGTCTGGAGGACTATTTCTTGCTGTGATACAGTACAAAATTGACTACACAATCTAGTGGGGGGGGGGGGATCTCTTCCCTGCAGCCCCTTTCTCACAGAAGAGACGTTGCTAGTCTCTCTCTACTCTATTGTTATTTCCATGTAAAGTGCTCGACTGAGCTCCAATCTCTGGTTCATCCTTGTAAGACATTCACAGCAAGAACTCGTCTCCCTACCACAACTGAAAAGATCTTTCATTTCTTCCCATATGTGCCTAGTGTCAGGTTTAATTTCCATGAACAAAGTTTCTTTCCCAAAAGTTCACATCTGGGAAACACGTTACTACAGGACTGCTTACTTTCACACTACAACATGGTCGTCTTCAAAGCCAATGTCAATAAAACCGGCGTCATGTGTAATCTAATTTTCTTCATTCCATTCATCATTTTCAATCCTCTCACAATATTCTTCATCATTTCAACTGACAATCCATTTCATATTTTATCTTTGATAAGTGATGATTCATTAGTGAAAAATAAATTAAACAAAAAAAGAGATAAAACTAATTGGACTGGACACGTCTCTAGAGGATGATTCGTCATGGTGGAACTCGTCTGTAGCTGGATTGGAGTTAATTATCATTAATTAATGCAAAGACGTTTGTAGTACCCAAAATGTACTTTTTAGAAATAGGTATCCAATCAAATTTCAGTACTTACGTTATCATTTCCGAATTTCACCGAAAGCTTCCAAGACTTCCAAACTTCGCCGAACAAACTGATTAAATTATTAGCGTTTTATCTGTGTGTGAATGCGCCTTATTTCTGTCCCAAAGGAAATGAAAGAAAGAAAAAGACAACCCCTTACTGCTGACACTGTCACTTTTATATTAATTCTGGCCTTGTGCCTAATTTGCATACGTTACAAATCTCGTTTTGATTGAGATGAGACTCGTGACTCATAAATTCACTTATTTTAATTTAATTTAATCTATACGTTACTTAAGCGTTGAGTCTTGCTTGTAAACACAGCATGCCATCCGCTGCTTTATCGAACAATGAACTGCAGCTGGCTGAACGTCTGGGATTTCTTCCTTTCAATCTCGCTACACTCCCCCATTATCTGATGATCACATAGATGACAACCCAGAGTGGGTCTCTTGCATCTAACATCCCTCATCTGTAATGGTATTTCCTCCTCGGACGATTTGTCTGCAGAAGTGTCATCTGTTGCATATGCGTTGTTTACCTCAGGAGGATCACCGCCAGCTTCGATGATGGTGATCACCCTCACCGTCACTCCCACTCTCCAAAGTATCCAGGCCTGTGACGGGACAGGTCCATGTGTATAAGTTGACGTGCATCGTCGAATTGTATCCAATCTGCTGCTGCTTTGGTTTTTCTGGAGGAAGTGCATCGATACCTTTTAGTCGGACGCAGTAGCAATGAATCAAGTTAGCAGGGGCAGTCAGTGGCGATACATCATCCTCAGGGGTAATATTGTACCAATAGATCGCTTCTATTATGGTGCAGTGTTTCCTCGCTGCTATCCGTTTTATGCTTCGATGACATCGTTCCACAATGCCATTACCGAAGGGGACATGCGCAGAAGGAAAATGCAATCAAACTCCCATTCACCTAGAAAGTCCCCGAGGACCTTGCTGCGAAATGCTGTGTCGTTATCAACGAGTATTTCAGACGGTGCCCCATGCTCGCAGAACAGGCCTTCCAAGTGGCTGATGATGCTTACTGCATCTTGTCGTCTCAGATGACGCCAAATTGAAAACTGCGTGGGCCTGCAGTCAATGAGCGACAGATAGTGTCTGCCTTAGTAGTGGGTTAAATCAATTCCTACTCGAAACCAAGTGTCGCGAACGTCCAATCTTCCCCTTAGCCAATGTGTTGGTGGTGGGTCAATCGACTGGCACTACTCAGAATTTCTTACCACAACCCTCACTGACACTTTAGAAACTGTGGGATCAACCTTCCTGACAAAGTGCAGTGTCCGCTGTATGCCATGCTGGCCACTTCGGTGATGGATGAACCCTATCTGGTCAAAGTCGTGCTTGCTTGACAACACAGCACTTGCACAGTACGGAGGTTCAACTGTCTTCTTGATAAGATCAAGCCATCGCTGTGGTACCCTCGTCAGACTATTCGCTTGGTTATGTTCCAACCTCACCAAGACTGCATCTACAGATAGTTCATACTCTCTGACCAGGCTTGCGAGTGTATCAACCTGCCAACTGATTAGCATCTCACTTGATGCTTTGGTGCACACCCTGGCCTTCCCCATGAGGGTATCCGTGATCCATTTGTGCACACAGGCAGAGTCAGTGTGAAGATGCAATATAGTCGTTTTCTACATTAATGCCATGTTTACACTATTTAGCACAGCATCAAACTCCGCCAAGTTTATGGGCTGTGTATCCCTTTCCTTTCAGTAGCTCCATCGTGCTCCAGTGATACTCTGGTGGCCAGAGAGCTTGTATCAACCCAAACGTCGAGCTCAGGACCATTAATACACCACTTTCCTCGCACAAGGCCTTCTTGGTGCACTTAAAAAAATTTTTATCATAGTTCACCCCAAACAAGACAGGTCGCCATTGTAGACGTAAGGGGCTACTGAGAATTAGGGTGTTACTTTTGAGGGTCATCCTAAGGTGGGAGGTGTGCAGCGAGAGGTCTGTTTACATTAGTTTTAAATTTTTGCATGTCGGTACAGTCGGGGAAACAGGGAGCAGGGAAGGAGTTCCAGAAGCCGGCAATACGAGGAAAGAAGCTATTAGAGTAGAAGGCTCTCCGGCATCTGGGGACCTCGACAGTGAATGGATGGGACTTAGCTGATTGTCGGGTTGATCTAGTGTATTTACGTCGAGGGGGGGCACTAGAGCAGCAAGTTCATCAGAGCACATTCCACTGAAGTACTTGTAAAACAGACACAAGGATGTAACATTGCGGCGATGGGACAGAGGCTGGAGCTTGGTGGATAGTGAGGGACCTATTAAGTTGGTGACTTTTTTTGGACTTTGTCTAAGAGGGAGAGACTAGTGGATGATGCCACAGCCCAGATGTGGCAACAATACTTCATGCATGGGTGGATGGTGGCTTTGTAGAGATATAGGATAATGTCAGGTGTGAGAAGTTTTCTAGCACGGTAGAGGGAGCCCACCTTCTTTAATGTGTGTTCAGAATCACAGGTGTGGAAGCTGAAAAGATGTATTTATGGATTAAACGATGCATCTCGTTCATGGTATAAGCGAGTTAATCATGAGTTAACGCAATTAAAAGGAATGGTAAGTGCATATGACAATGCACTGTTTCTTTGGCATGATGCCACTGGTGACTTGATATTCTGGCAATACATGTTGATTTCATATTCGGTGAAAATTATTTATTTAAGAAAAATGTGATCGCAGAATTGGAAAAGATATTCAAAATTGGAAAGCATGAAAGTGGAACATTCAAATTTTCGGGATTGAGTGTTAAGCAAACAAAAAAATGGGATTATTTTAGATCGAAATCTATGTTTCAGCCTTATCCCCAATAGACATAAGGAAAGGAAGATCATTAAGGAAAAATGATGAATTGAGTCAAGAGGAGAAGACAGAGCTAAAGAGATTGACAGGTCAAATGATGTGGGTATCCACCCAGACGCGACCAGATGTATCATTTGATGTGTGTAGAATGAGTAATATTGAAAAATCTCCAACAGTGAAGTTACTGTTCGAGGCAAACAAATTGCTAATAAAGTTAAAATCAAGGACAGGAATCATATCTTTTCCCCAGCTTGGGAAACCTTCAGATCTGAATATTGTTTGTTATTCAGACGCCACCTATGCTTGTCTGGAAGATGGATCTTCACAGGGTGGTTTTATCATCTTTGTTTGTCGCAAGATGAACAGATATGGCTCCTATATGCTGGTCATCAAAAAAACTTAACCGTGTAACAAAAAGCCCATTAGCTTCTGAGACTCTTGCGCTTAGTGAAGCGGCTAATGCCGGAATGTTGATAGCCACCATGCTTCAAGAGATATTCAAACTACCTAGGTTGCCTGAAGTTCTTTGTAAAACAGACAATGCGTCTTTGGTAGAGATTTTAAAGTTATCAAATCTTGTGAGTGACCGGCGTCTGAAAGATGATGTGGCTAGAGGGAAGGAAATGATGGTTAAGAAGGAAATTCAAACTGAATGGATCAGGGGCCAAGAACAGGTCGCAGATTGTCTAACGAAGATGGGAACCTCTTCTTAATATCTGAGAGTCTTGCTGCAATGATGACTTGTTGCAATGATGACTTGTTGCAATGATGACTTGTTTTACTTTGGTGTTTTATTTTTTATGAAACTAGTCTTCACAAGGAGACACCAGTAATGTTTAAGTTATCTCCTTTGTATTGAGATATAAGAGTTCTATTTCTTTGTGATAAGTTTTTAGGGTTATCTCCCTTGTTTGTTGCTGCTGTTGGGTGTTTGGATTGGAAAACAAAGATGGTGGTGTGTCCATGACTGATTTATGTAACGAGCAAACTTGCCTCCCCAAGAGAACAAAATGTGATACAAATCGTTTTTTGTTTTGTTTTGTGTGTGTGTGTGTGTGTGTGAGAGAGAGAGAGAGAGAGAGAGAGAGAGAGAGAGAGAGAGGAGACACTCTAGAGAAAATGCAAAATAGCCTGAGATTCCTTTCAGAAGCACCCCAGGCAACATGCTATAAACCTATCCCTTTCAGTAGTTCCATCTTGGAGGGTTGCCCCCAGAGATTGAACCAGGTAAAAAAAGGGAACATTTTAATATCACATGTCACGCTCAGCTTTCGTTTGGAACTGCAGCAGCGTGCACATGACAATTAAAACAAATAAAAATCCGGAATCGGCTCATAGGTTACGGTTCCAATGTCAATAGGGAATTTTCCAGTCCAAAACACCGTATTGTAGCAGTTATCCCCTCCTTTCAAAACATAACTGCACTGACCGGCCGGTAGGTGTCGCTGTTCACCGTCAGGTGGCGCTGAAAGCGACCAGGAGTTATCTGCCCTTAGGGGATATATAGCCTCTTCTCTATTCAATTGGCCTCACTGAACGACGCTAAGACACCAGCGCTCCGTCAACACGTATTCAACAACGGTAAGAGTTCTCAACTCATTTTCTTTGTATACGGTTTTCAAGGACTTTCCCACGCAGGACTCATTTCTTCACATACTCTTTTCAAGAACTGTTTTCTATCGACACACATACATACACCACACACGTCATTATCCCACATAGACACACGTTCAATAAACCTTATTTGAACTACCTCCTTTTGTTTGTTAATTATTACTCTGTTTTTGCATGCAACAATTGCTTGATTTTATGAACTCGCTTAGTCGGGAACACGACCCGATTCTAACAGAATGAAACAACGTAGAACCACTGAGGTATGATTTAAATAGCAATATTTATTGGGCAAAGAAAAGATATATATATATATATATATATATATATATATATATATATATATATATATTGTAGCAGTTACCTCCTCCTTTCAAAACATAACTGCACCGGTTGGCCGTTAGGTGTCGCTTTTTCACCGACAGGTGGCGCTGAAAACGACACCAGAGTTATCTGCCCTTCGTTGCAAACGGAAATTCTCGCCCTCTTCTTCCCCAACCAGCCTCGGCAGAACAACGCTGGCACCAGCGCTCCGTTTCACTCGCTTTTTCCTACTCAATTGGCCTCGACAGAACGACGCTAATACACTAGCGTTTCGTCTCACGCTTTTCTCGTCAACTGGTCTCAGCATAACAACTACCAACACACGTTTCTTCCGTCAGCACGTGGTCAAACAACGGTAAGAGTTCTCAACTCATTTTCTTTGTGTACGGCTTTCAAAGACTTTTCCCACGCCGGTTTCATTTCTTCTTATACCTTTTCAAGAACTGTTTTTCCATCGACACACATTCATACATCACACACTTCATCATTCCACGTACACACACGTTCAATAAACGTTATTTGAACTACTTCATTTTTGTTTGTTAATTATTACTCTGTCTTTGCATGCAACATTGCTTGATTTAACGAATACGTTTATAATCGGGGGAACACGACCCTCGATCCTAACAATATATATATACAGAACAAAAATAAAGATGGAATATAATATAGGGAGGGGAAGTTTAGTCGCTAGTATATTATAAGGAGCAAAAATTACATTCAAGCACAGAACGACAATATATGAAAACAAACAGAGTCCAACTTACACGATGTCGATGGGTGATACAAGGAGCGCCCCGCAATAGGGTGTGAAAGTTCAATAAGTGTGAGGAAGTGAGTTTGGGAAAAGGGGTCGGTGCTATACAATCCTTATATGGTCTCAAGATGTATTTTTTGGTGGATAGATATGCTGACAACCGAGACAAGCTTTTGCTGAATGACTGAGGTGGTTCTTACAAATCAAATTTGTTCATTCTCGGCCGTGGTGAAATATCTCCGAAAAGAGATCCGAATTGGTAGCAGGCAGGATAGCCGTTGTCATTTCGATGATAGGAACATTTTTCTTTCTTTTCTTTATCTTCGTATGTACCATTCTTTTTCTTTCTTTTTCTTGCCCATCAACTCCGGCCGACCTGATCTCTGTGGCTGCCAGCTACCGACTGACTTCGCCGGATGAACTAAATGGTCAAGGGAGGTATCTCCCCTTACCTCCTCACACACTGTCAGACAAAAATAGACTTGATGAAATCGTTCCCTTTTCACTGTTTGCTAAAAATAGAATGATGAAATTCGCCTTCTGCTCGTTCACGGCATCACTGATTAAGCTTCTAAAATGCTAACCTGTTTACTAGCCATTTGTAACACAGAGTATTTACCGTCTTTGAAATTAACGAAGATTCGCGTTAAAAATCCTTAAATGATATTGCCCTTAAATATAAAATTAGTCACGAGGTCATGAGGTGGAAGTTTTCTGGGAACCCGTAGCGGCCCACGGCGCCCTTGTGATGTTCATGTCCTATCTGGGAAGGCTGGTAAATCAAGTCAATATTAACCCTTCTTTCCTAGAAAAGACTGGATGTGACATGAAGGCAGTCTTTTAACTAGGGAATCGCTATCAGAAGCGGAAACATTTGAGTCTAATTTCCGATTCCAAAAACGATTATTATTTATTATTTTTTTCTCGTTTGTTTAAAACTGAATTTTCACTTGTAGTACTAATGATAAAAATTTATTGTTTTTCAGTAAAACTAAAATCTATAAATCATAATAATGAATTTAGGTAAAAATGACACTAGAAGAAATATCACTGTAAAAATGGCACATGGGAAATGGATAAATAGGGGAAAATGGCAAAAGTGAAAAATATAGATGAACATCTCACAATGAGTTTATCAAATCAGTGTTTTCAATCAATTACAAGGAAAGGAGCAGAGAAACAACTGTTTAGAAATATCTACTCGTGTAATGTACGCAGCCCCTACAAACTTTTACGAAAATATATGCACACATTACACGGGTTTTCATGGTAATCCGAAAATTAAAAAAAGCAACTCTATAACTGAATATTTAGAAATTTAAAAAGGATCGGAATCGTAATCGTGAATTTAGAATCGAAATCAGGAATTTAGAATCTGAATCGCTAATTCTATCAGAATCGGGAAGTTAGAATCTTAATCGGTAATTTTATTGGACTCGGGAATTTGTCGGAATTGGGAATTGTATCAGAATCGGGAAAAATTTTGGAATCGTCCCATCACTACTTTTAACGTAAGGAATCCAGCTCCCCGTGGAGCACTTTTGCTTCCCTACGGGGAACGCTGCAGAATGTTATAAAATGACCTGGATCGAACCCGTTGGTATTACACAGTAGAGGCATCTCAAGCGACAGGCAATAAATCAATCCTTCTCTCCCGAATGAGGAGGTAATGCCTCGGAGGATGGCCTCTTCAGACGGAACATGACCATACTGAATTCTGATTTTAGTTTGAAGGCCAAAGCAGAGTAAATCAAATCATGATTTGGAATTATTAAATGTTTAGCCGTTGGGTATGATCGTTGGAAGAAAACAATTTAGTGATTGATGGGAGAGTGTCGAGACAGGAGATAGCCATTTGGTCGAGTCGGCCGTTCTGGGTGTATTTGACTGTAGTTGAAGAAGAAAGGGATCACCATCTTCTAAGGAAAATGCCAACATTTCCACTTAAGTATAAATCAACTTTATTCAAAGAGACAGATGTTCGGCAGGCCGACTTTTGTTAAAAATAGAATGTGGCATTCTAGAGTTCCATCTCGTCTTGCCGTTTCTGGCGAAAGACGAGAGCGGTATCTGACGTTTTGTCGTCATGACATCTTATCTTGCAACTGATTTTGTCTCTTCCCACCAATCAATTGGGCGGAAATTTCAAGTTGAGTTTGCGCAGAAGTGTTCTCTCGCCCATGCCGAACCACAACTCAAGACATTGCGCGTATATATAAACAAATCCCTATTTATCTACTTCCCACAAAGTAGAATGTGACACAAGGTCGGAAAGTGGGATTTGCGCACTCTAGAGGAAGAATACTAGGTGTCTTTAAAAATTGCCTGAGCAGCCCCGTCGGCAGTCCCTGGTAGGGGCGCTTCAGGCGATTAGCAAAAAACTAACCCCTTCTCAAAGGGTGAGAAGGAACTGCACAGGACAGACCCATAGACAGGCGTAAATCAAGACCCGAAGGCCAAGACAATACGAGTCTATGGGGTGCAGTATCCATCGGAACAGATACCACACTTTGATCCTGGCCAAAAAGTATATACAAACAAATGATAACAAAATTTTATTTCATAAAAAAGAAAGAAAAATCGACTCGTCTCAACGTCATTTTTGACTCTTCCAAGAAAATAAAGAAAGGTCATCTATTAGTGACGTTTCAATGAAATGGATATAAATAGATTTAATTTGAATAAATTCTTTTCAGTTGAATCCCATCAACAATGGTTTACGATTGGGCGGAGAGTGATCCTGTTTTTGAGTTAGACGAACCCATGCATCCAATCAGACTCCTTTTTATAATTATAGTTTCGTTCATTTGTTTCGTTGAAGCCAAAAGCATTTTAAACGAATTTTATCAGGAAATAGTAACATCGTGGAGGGTTTCTCCCCCGGACAAATCTCTGGACGGAAAGATCCAAGGTCAAGACGATATTATTTCTTTGGCCTCTCAAGATTGCGTCAACTTAAGGACGGATCAGCCAGTCAAAGAGATTGAAAAACTTCAGCTAACGAATTATTTTATCTACAAAGACACCGACCCTAACATGTCAACATTGTGTTCCCTCGAAATCCATTATAATAATAACCAACTTCACTTGGTCCCCGAAATCTTGCTGGACTGTGGTTTTAGCAACTCGCTTGGAGGTTGTGACACTGGCCTCCGAAGTAACGATCGAATGAAATTCCCGTCCAGCAATCTCAAAGATACTGTCTTTCTCAAATCTGTAATTTCGATTAAAAAAGTCAAATTTATTTTTAATATAGATATAACACCGAGGTCGATGTCCTTCCCGAAGGATCTTCCCCTAATGAAGTATGAAGTTCCGACTTCTAAATGTACGTCGTCTTGTTTTTGCCAGATGGCCTGCCACTACAGCACGACGCTGATTCTGCCGGCGACCACAACATTCATCTACTTCTATTTCAACCCTTATTTTAAGACATCTAAAATCCACCAGAAAGCAATAAACAACCACGTGTTACGCGCGATCAGACAGCTTCCTTCGGCCCCCGGTGGTAAGTGGACCGTTGTCTCATGTAAGACTACCAAGCGAGAACAATGTGATACTCTTCCTAAGGCCCTTGAAAAGCGGTTTCGACGCAAGGCCAAACAATAGTACACCCAGTTCTCCTCTGACAAATCCATGTAAACTTGATTCAAACAGCAACAAGCAAATGGCGTAAAAAACGGACTTAATTCGATCCCTGAAAAAAAAACGTTAATCCTCGACAATTTCCGTTCTATCCGAACGCTGCAAAAGTTTGATAAAGACCCATTCAAGCCTATAATTGACCAAATTTCATCCATTTATAAGGCAATAAAAGTTACTCTGCATAATATTTTTTTAAAGTTTTAAAACGTTTTTTTTTTTAATATACGATTTCATTCAAATCGGATATTGTTAGAATCATAATCCAAAATGGCTGCCGCATACTTTCCAGGAAATCACGACAGTTTGATTGGTGGATTTTTCAAACAAATACTTGTCTAATTGAAAGAAGAATTTATTTTATGAGCAATCAGACTTCAGGGATTTCTGGAAAGTCGACGGCAACCATTTTGGATTATGACTCTAACCATATCCGATTTGAACGAAATCTTATATTAAAATAAATGCTTTAAACCACAAAAAATTATGCAAGTAAGTTTTATTTCATTTGGTAACAGTTATTTGTTAAATATTTGTTTATTTTCCCCCCTTTTTTCGTTGTTAACTATAATGAACCTTTTTCCAAATTCTCTTTTAAAACACGTTGAAACACCGGTTCCCGTTAGATCACCAAAGCTAAGCGACGTTGGGCCCTGCTTTGTACTAAATGGGTGACTATTTGAGAATACCATTCAAAGTGTTTCAAAGCGTTTTTAATATTTATTTCCATATAAGATTTCGTTCAAATCGGATATTGTTAGTTATAATCCAAAATGTCTGGTAATCACGGAAGTTTGATTGATAGATTTTTCGTCTTTTGGGGTGAAAAACAAAACAAAAACAAATAACTATTCCAAGCGCCATAAAATGAACTTTTCTGCCTAATTGAAAAAAGAAAATGACAAAAAAAAAAAAAAAAAAATGAGTAATCAGACTTCAGGGATTCCCTGAAAGCCGACACAACCATTTTTTATCATGACTCTAACCATATCCGATTTGAACGAAATCTTATATTGAAAAAAAAAAAACGCTTTTTAAAACCCCAAAATTATGAAAGTAGGTAGAAAATTAACTTTTATTGCCTGTGGTAACAGTTATTTGTTAAATATTTGTTTTGTTTTTCATGTCTTTTTTCGTTGTTAACTATAATGGACCTTTGCCAAATGCTCTTTTCAAAAGACGCCATTCTATATGGTGCCCGGAAAACTCGTCATAGGAAAATTCGTAAACGGAAAATTCGTAAACGGAAAATTGGTAAATGGAAAATTGGTAAACGGAAAATTCGTCACTTTTGGCTAAGTAGGAAAATTCGGCAATTATCGAATAAATATCGATTGAAAATAGATTTTAGAACCGTTTTTACAGGAGATATACTTGTAAATACGAGGCTACCCACCTCCCCAGTGGAGAACATTTTTTCATATTATTTTTTTGGTACTTGTGCAGTTTACGAACCGGGCTATTTTTTAGATAAGATTTTCAAGTTAAATTAAATTTTTACGATATCTTTTGTTTATTAAATTGTTAGGTAAAAGTACAGAATAGTTAACACCCCCCCCCCCTCATTCCATGTTAAGAATGGCTTTCTAAATAATGTTATTTCAACCCAGTTCGTAATTACGTTACGAAATTAAAGGTTTGGATCGGGTTATTTTTTACATAAAATTTTCAAGTTAAATTCAATTTTTACGATATCTTCCGTTTATTAAATCGTTACGTGAAACTACAGAATAGTTAACAAAGCATCCCCCCCCCCCATTCTCCTCATGTAAAAAATCGTTGTCTAAATAATGTTATTATTTCAAGCCTGGTTCGTAATTAAGTTACGAGATAAAATCCATCATAATTCATTTAGATTTATTCGTAAACAAGTCAGCCATTTTAATTGACAAAACATCAATTACTTCGTGTGTTTGCAAAACTTGAAAGAATTTATAAACTATCGAGTAACTGGCTTTAAATTCTTAGAAAATGTCCATGTATTTAAAAAAGCAAAATTGTTTTCTAACTAATTCAGTGTTTTTATTTCATCTTGCCTAAAACTTGTTTTAACTAACAACTTTATTTAATACTTAAAAAAAGAAATTCTTCTTTCAAATAAATCGTTGTATGGTCGGAACAAAAAAATCAGAAAAATACAGCCAATTCATTGTCTGCCATTTTAGTTTTGAAACGATGGATTAACCACTTTTTTTCACAGTGATTTTGAAGTAAAAATTTAATTTAACTTGAAAATCTTATCTAAAAAATAGCCCGGTTCGTAAACTGCACAAGTACCAAAAAAATAATATGAAAAAATGTTCTCCACTGGGGAGGTGGGTAGCCTCGTATTTACAAGTATATCTCCTGTAAAAACGGTTCTAAAATCTATTTTCAATCGATATTTATTCGATAATTGCCGAATTTTCCTACTTGGCCAAAAGTGACGAATTTTCCGTTTACCAATTTTCCATTTACCAATTTTCCGTTTACCAATTTTCCGTTTACCAATTTTCCTGTGACGAGTTTTCCTAAATTCATTCTATATATATTATTCTATTTCTAATTTAAAAAGTACATTGGAATTTAAGATTTTGTAACAAAGTTAAACATATTAATAAAGATTTAATTTAATATCGATTTTTTTTTTTAAGAGAACGTATTTTGTTTTATGTATTTTGTTTTATGTATTTTGTTTTATGTATTTTGTTTTGTTTTATGTATTTTGTTTTATGTATTTTGTTGTTTTATGTATTTTGTTTTGTTTTATGTATTTTGTTTTATATATTTTGTTTTGTTTTATGTATTTTGTTTTGTTTTATGTATTTTCAAATGTTTAAACGTTTTTTAATACATTCTTCAATGAGATATTCTTTATTAATGTTATTTTTGTTATTTAAAACGAAGAAAATTTAATTATAAAAAATGAATTTTGTTTCTTTTCGTTCGAATATATTTCAGTTATTTTATGGACCTAACCGATAATTGCCCTAGTGATTCCAGATGGAATCGGAAGAAAATTTCAATACTGTCTTTAAATTCCTTGACAGTTTTAACTCTTGGTGAAACTTATTTGAATGTTCTAACTGTTAACATATCGATTTTTATAGCACACAAACAAACAAATATCGACTTATGTAATAGATAAAAGTGTCTTGCGAGAATGTTATCAGGAAATCTTGAAGGGCCTATCTTTTTGAAAACTCTGGTCGCAAAGTTCTAAGGTAACTGTTAGATGGATAACAAAGTCCACCTAGGAAATAATGTTGGAAGGGAAAAAATTCTGTACCCAAAGGTTTTCTCCCTTGCCAAAAAACATTCTGAAGCATGATTAAGACATTAGATAATTGAAAGAAAAGGTTATATCTGACGCATATTACTATTTCTGAGTATTTAAAATGTAGCGGAGAGCAGGGGGGGGGGCATCTGAGTGTCGTGAATCAGGACACTTGTCTGCGGCGATCAAAGAGACAACGTTTGGTTTGCTGCTTGGGTGGAGGACAGCTGCCGGTGCGAAGCCGGAAAAGGCCACTTACGAAAAGTGTTATGTCTTTTTTTTAGAGGAAACGGCAGCGGGCAGCTTATGGCGCGGCTCATTAGCATATGTAAGATAAGGAGCATGACAAATCGTGATTTCAACGAATACGTTAGGAGGAGGAAGTGGACGGAAGAGGAAGAAATGTGACGTATTATTTTGGCGAACCGTTGTATCGACTCATTCAAGTTACCTCGACTTTAATATGACACGCAAGCAGTTTGACATTCGATTGATTCCAGAGTTTAGTGGGACTGTCACTGATCTCTCGATAGTAGAATCGATAGAACAGATGGAACTTGTTGGTGAATTGTGCAAATTTCCCCAAGCGGCACGAGTCCTTCCCTTGTGGTTAAGAGGGGGCGCTCTAATCAGCTAGGCAAGGAACAGAGGGCAGATATGAATCATGTCAAGCCGGCACTGGTAACTGCGTTTGCAACTGATTCATTTGTGGGATTTGAGGACTTCATTGTATGACGGCTACTACCCAACGAGACTGTATATGTGTTTTTGGCTGAGCTTGCCCTCCTTGTTGGGGAGATACTTCCAGAAAAATGGATGGTATGCACCTTTGTAGCAGGACTGCCGAGTCACGTAAGGCAACATCTTCGGACATCATTGAAAATGGATGACATGACTCTAGGGCAGATTTTAACTAGAGCACGGGCTATCATGGCAGACGAAAAAGAATTAGTTGCGGCAGCTATACAACCGGTTCAGTCTAATACCAATCGGACGTTACTCACTGTGTTGGCTAATGGTAGCATTAAATGCTATTAATGCTCTGGTCCAAACCACTTCGCAAGAGACTGCCATGGACAATCACTATCCACCAAGCTCCAGCCCCTGTCCCATCGCCGCAATGTTGCTTCCTTGTGCCTGTTTTACAAGTACTTCAATGGATTGTGCTCTGATGAGCTTGCTGCTCTGGTGCCCCACGACATAGATTCACTAGACCAACTCGACAATCTGCCAAATCCTATTCATACACTGTTGAGGTCCCCAGATGTCGAAGAGCTTTCTACTCAAATAGCTTCTTTCCTCCGTGCTGCTGGACTCTGGAACTCCCTCCCTGCTCCCTGTTTTCCTGACGTTACTGACATGCAGAAATTTAAAACTAATGTAAACAGACATCTCGCATCTCGCTTATTTATCAGCCATGCTTCAAACTAATACCATTCTCTTTTATTTTTATAAATATTTTAATTGTTTTAAATAAATTATCTTTATATAACTCATTAAAAGAATTTACTTCTTTTCGTCTTAACTATTCTCCATTCCAGGTTTTATATCGACTAGCTCACAGACGTCCATCTTGGATCTATGCCAGTGTGTTGGCTAATTTACTAATTTAAAAAGTGTTTTTTGAACTATTTCGTACGTAATATTAAATTAATTTTAATTCCAATACGTTCAGCATGTCATAATCTTAAAAAAACAAAACAATTTTTGACCTACTGCATATCTTTCCGATAAAATTAGATGGGTCGGGAAACTACATTTTTACCATAAGTAATCATAAAAAAATAATCTTGTACGCACCACCATAATGTCTTTTTGACCCCAACTTTTTGGTTGGGGACAACTACAAAGAGTAAGCTACGACATGCATTGGGGAAAAATGAAGAAATATATACCCATAGTTGTCAATTCCAACCCTTCTTCGGCGAGGGTCTCAGGCTGGACATCGATGGCTACATCTGCATTCCATGTGAGGTAGCGAAACTCTACATACGGCTACCTGGTCGATCCAGACGGTACGTGTGGCAACAAGACTCGGCACCTTACCATACCAGCCCGCAGACACAATCTTGGCTATCAGAACTTTGTCAACTGCACTTCACCCTGACACTGAGCCTCCTGGCTCGCCTGACTTCGACTTCTTTGTGTGGAGAGCAGTGGAACAAGACATCAACTGATCCAGCTGCAACACGAAAGATAAGCTAAAGGCCAGGATCACCATGACAAAAACTTATGACCGGTTCCGAGGCTGCCTCGATACTGTCATCAAAGTGAAAGGTGGGGGTCATCAAAGTGAAAGGTGGGGGTCATCAAAGTGAAAGGTGGGGGTCATTGATTGAAATCAACAAGTCAAGAACACACATGGGACCAAGTTTGATGAATAGTCCGAAGAAAATTAAACTACTCTTATTTTTTGCTAGACAGTAATCTTGCAAACAAATGTTGTCCACATCATGAGAGTTCTCCGGAACCAGTAATGTAAGCAAAAACATAATTTCTCCAACTTTTGTTGTGTGAAGAAATGTCTCAGAAGAACACTGACTACTGTACTAACAGTCAGGTTTTGAATCTCAGCTCGAAACATTCATCGTATCTTCATCGTATCTAGCCAAACTGAGGAGCCGTGATAGTGGGGGAAAAGCAGCAGCCTTGTTTAGTGGTAACTGTTGGAATAATGATTGACTGCGTATGTCTTTGAAATTTTTTAAAAATCTTTATTCGAACGAACATTCTATTGCTATACAAATAAATGCAATAAGTAAAAAGTGTAAAGTTTGGATTAACTGCATGAGATAAATTCTTAAAAAAAAAAATCTCCACACACAGAATGGTAGGAATTTGTTTTTTATCAATTTTGTGAGCGGTCGGTTCTGTTTAGGTCACAAACGAAAAATGGCCCAAGTATTTTATTTACCTGATCTCCAGGAAGTTAGACACAAGGTCAGGTGTGGGTTTTGATGAAAGTCTTTCTGTGGAACGAACTGGATTCGAATCTGGCACACCCAGGTCCTCAGTCCGCGTTGTTAAACACTTAGCCACCATGCCATTCCTAGCCGAAGAAACTTGAGCCCCAAAAATTAAATTTGGGTCAATAATTTAATGGGGGGGGGGGGGGGGAAATTAAATATAGGCTAGTCCAAGTCAAGTAATGATTTGTCAAACATGGATGGGGGTTTCGCCATTCGATGGTGCATATTTTTTATATATAAGTCATTTCAATTAGAGTTATCTGCCCCTTTTTTTAAAATTACTTAATCCTATCTGATTTAAAAGAAGTGATTTATTTACAGTGATAACAAGGAGATGACCTAATCCAATTGAACTTAAATTTTAGACATTTTTTAGAATCGAAATTGAATAAGGATTCTAGACATATTACTAACTCCCCTAGTAAATTTCTCAGATTTTGTTAGTGTTAAATAGTAAGTGTACGTCTACTAGTACTTATTTAATGATTTAAATTCTCAGGAGAAACGTTAGCGCATAAACAGGATATAAAGGTCAGATGAGGGTCAAGTGGTTGGCCTTTAGCAGCGATTGATCCCTGTGCTAGATGAAATGACGTCACACAAGATAGGATAGGTGCGAAGAGCAGAGACTCTGTTGGAAGCTTGAAGCGACGAGAATTGATTATAAACAAAGGGGCCAGGCCCCAGAAATCTGTAGCCCCAATATGTCTCCCCCCCCCCTCCCCACTAGCAGAGAAGAAGGTACTGTTCTCCAGAGCTTGGAGAGGTAACAACCAAGGGATGATGAGAGACGATTGTCCGCTGTGGTTGATCGTTGAAGACACGATTAGGTATGATTTAATTGGACTGTTATAATTTGTTGATCTGCATTCGATAATAGACATTTCATTTGTTTGTAACATAAGAAACATTAGACCTTCCATTTGTTCGTAACATAAGAAACGTTAGACCTTCCCTTGTAGGCGACATAATGCAACAAGAGTTATCGTTTTCTTCAGTCACAATAAAGAGTTGAAACGAGAGGATTTTACTTTGCTTAACTTTTATTGGTGTCTTTTGCACTCATTTCTCTACGCATAAGTAATATTGAACTTTATTATATACTCACTGGGTAATCTCTTGTATTAAAGGCAGCTGTCTGTGTGTATATCCAGCTAAAACTACAATAAAACCACGATGTTTGTATTTTCTTGATCAGCGTTGCACAGTGAATAATATCTAATATTTAGAAAAGAATATTCATTATTTGACCCTAAACTGGTGCAGGAGGGGGAGGAGGTAATGCAACGTTAGGATAAAGTAGCATTTGTGGCTTAATTTTACTTTGAAAAAATCCGATTGTAAGAGCTTAATCTTCTTTAAAAGGCTTTTATAAAGGATTGAAGAGGCTGATACTTAGTTGAATCTGTGACTACTTATCAACAAAAATTAACATTGGGCAAAAAGGAGAAAGAAGTAAAAAATCTTTTCAAAAAAAAAAAAAAAAATTTCAAGAAAGATCAACAAGCCAATAAAAAAAGGAAGAAGGAAAAACCTTTAATGTCGGTCATATTATTACAATCCTAAAATTTTCCAGTAACGAAATATTTGTGTAAAGAAAAAAAAAAAAAAAAAAAAAAAAGAAATGGCTGTAAAGAAGATTAATCAACCAAAACTGATTTTATTTGAGAAGAGTTTCTGAAAATATTGGCTTTGCCAAGGAAAGACAACTCTGCAATTCATTAATGTAACTCATGTGAACTTGAAACAGAAAAGCAAGAAGGAAGGGTTTTTTTTTAATGATTTCATAAGAAATAAAATAAATAAAATATTAAAACAATATCGACAAGTCATAGCTGCCATTGTTAAATGTAAAAACGGAAGGAGGTTTTGACATCCATCTTTCTTAAGAGGAAAGGAAAAGAGAAAATAAGATAGAGAGAGGGGGGGGAGCATAGCAAACAAAAATGTCTATAAATCTCCCACTGCCATAATAAAGTTACAATTACGGTCCAAACTTCAGGTGGAACTCCTGCTCATACAACACCGTAACAACATTGACAAAATTATCAAAATCAAACTTTTCTTTTCTGCTGGCAAAATGGTTTTGTCCGTCTGCTTTTAATCCGTCTTTTTAAAGGTCGATTTATATCTACGCATGCAAATTAGTTCCAACTAAGAAAAATCCACAATTTTGAGGTACTGTTTTTCCTCTCTCAAGCGGCCGCCCGACACGCAAAACATCTGGCACGCTTTGAAGCTGGTAAGTTTCTATCTCTACTGTATTACAGACAGAAACTTATCGGCTTCAAAGCGTGAAAAAAAAAAAATGAAGAGGGAGGAGAGACACAAGTGGAAAGAGGATGGTGGAAGTGTGTGAGTGAGAGGGAGAGAGAGGGGGGGTGGAGGTCGATGGAAAGGAAAGAGAGTAGGGAGAAGAGAAAAAGAGGCAGTAAAATAGGAAGGGGACATGAAGAGGGTGAGAAGTAGTAAGAGAGAGAGAGGAAGAAGACAGACAGCAAGTGTGTGGGAGTAGGAGGGAAAATAGAGACTCAAATTTCTGTTTGATCTGATCCGTTTTATGGCCTATCAAACCTTTTTTGGATTATTTAATGCCGAAATCTCAATATTTATTTTAAATGATTGATTGAACGCAAGCTGCCATTTTACCCATAGCAGTTGGAGAGAGGGTTCATACCTTTTCTTTTTATTAGTTCATAAGCAAAGGCAACAGATCCAATGGGATTTGAACTCGCCTTGCCGATTCAATAGTCTGCGTTAATTTACGTCACTTGCAACCATAAGACCCAAATTTAAGACGGGGTTGGGATTAAACGGTCTGCATGTAAGTGGTTTGAGGCACAAATGTTTTTGTTTCCTTCGTTCATTGTTGTTGTTTTTTGATAAAAAAAAAGATAGAAGAAATGTAGAAACGCGAGAGAAACGCCACCAGCCCAAATCACAAGAATTCAGAACATGAGTGGGGTTAGACAAATAGTTAAGTCTTAAATGTAACTTTACAGCAAACCAAGATGTAACTTTGACAAAAATCGAGAAAGTGACCGACTTTACTTTGTATGTTAGATGAGTACACAACCTTCTGTCAAAAAATTATCCATCGTTCATGTTTTCACTAATATTCATATAAAATGACATCTCAATCGGTGAAGTTAGCTTCACCGATTGAGATGTCATTTTATATGAATATAAAGATGAAAACGTCTCAAACCGGAAAGTTTTAAAACAGAAAAAAAAACGCATCAATCGATATAGAAAAAAATAGAGTGAAGGATTTCTGTCCTAAGTCATTCAAGACGACAACAGGGCGGGAAGCTTATTTACTATTTGCTTTCTCAATTCCCCATAACATTTGAAATGGTTTCATCCAAAAAAATTTTTTAATTTAAATTTTTAAATTTTTACTTGCTGACTTTTGTGCAATGGGATAAAACATATATACACACTGTTATGCAGGAGGAACTTATGGATGTGGGTGACATCCTACTTGATGTTGAAATAACCTGCTACCTGGGCGACATGTTTAATGCTTGTGGTAGTTTTTTTTTTTTTTTTTTTTACATTAAAGCTAATCAAGGTCCAAAAGCCACTCGAGGATACGGGTTAAATAGGGGTTGACTGGTGGATGGTGAGACAACATCGCAATCACCGACACGATGGTTGTAGCATTGCAGAAATTGATTATTTACGGGGACGGCTCAACAAGAACTTGCTTACATTGGACTTGAAGACGACCATATTGTAGTCGGCAGGGAAGCAGGCTCGTGGCACTGTGTTCCACAGACGGGCAGTTCTAGGAAAGAAGCTCTGCCATGGAAGTTTCGTTTCGTCTTGGGCACGTAGAGGGAGAAAGGGAAATCACTGACAGTGGTCGTAGCTAAGCGGGTTCTTATTGTGAATGTTTTACAATGTGCTATCACTGCTCGCTGTTGTGTTGTTTGGGGAAGGTTCAGGAAGCTGCTGCCAATCCTTACATCTAGGCACATTTCTTTCAGGACTCGCGGCAAAGTCTTTTTGGCCTGTGTTTGCTTTGCCAGCTTGCATGGCAGTGGGACATGGGTCCCAAATGATTCTGATTTGCAACGGCTCTTGCGTAATGACCGTGCCACGATCAGGTGGATGTGCGGCAGCAAACTAGAGGAAAGAATCCGTTCAACCGTGCTCTATCGGAAGCTTTTTTGTATCGGTGGGAATTTGGATGCTTTATGCGCTCGGCATCTCGATGACACAAATGGATACCCCAGGAATGAGGGTGTCTAGTAGACTAAACAAGACCTGATTTAGGTGCATACGAAGTGAGTTGAATGCTTTCAACATGACTGATATCAACCCTTTGGATCGGACCGCATGAAGAGCAGGCAGATGATGTTGCCTAGAGTGTTGCCCACCCCGGAGTCCGGGACACATGCAGCAACATAAATACCAGATAATAGTAATAATAAAGATATGCGATGATGATGATGACGAACATCATCATCATCATCGCATATCTCTACAATATTTATTTATATTATTATTATTGGTATTTATTATAGTGACGTGAACTCCAAAATCTCTAAAATTGGGAAAAGAGATTTGATGCATAAAAGCGGGTGACAGACAGTAGAGCATTCATTGAACACAGATTGTTATTTTACCAACAGCTGGGGGGGGGGGGGGGGGGTTCATACCTGTCCTTAAAGCATAAGTAAATGCAATAGATTTGGATATAGTACATACTAATTACCAAATTTACCACAAAACAACAAAATTTGGTTATATTTTTCCATCTCTCTATCATATATATATATATATTAGTTAAGTATCATTTTGTGTTATATATATGTCTGGGGGTTCGAACTTTGTGACCGGCAGAACAGTTATCTCCATACTGACGATTCTCTATACGAATGAAACATATGTATGTAGATAATAATTAAAAATATTTATTATAATATATATATATATATATACCATACGGTAGTGTTTTTATTTGCAATTTCATTGTTTTATTTTTTAAACTATGCCTTTACGTTTCAAAAATATTTTTGGTTTCAAACTAAGGGAAGTATTTGTCAAACGGCACTATTAACATGAATTTGTTACCTATGCTTTCGGAAATTCATAAGGACTCCATCGTCAGGCAAATCTGTTGATATCAATTTAAAATGGGGGAGTCCTCACAATTTAAATCATAAGTCATTTCAACAGCAAAAAAACAATCTTTGTTCAAAGGATTAAAGGCATTTAAGGGAGATTACTTTGTTTTGGATAAATAAATTAAATATTGATAATTAAAAAAAAAAAATGAAATTATTATTAAGGAATGGTTTCCTTAGACCTGTTTACTCCCTAAACAGATTATGTTTCTATCAATTTAGAAAAAGAAATGAAATGGTCAACATTTATTTAACACCAATTATTTTGAAGCTTGACCTTTTGGCTTAGTAGCAAAGTGTAGTATCTGTTCTGATACTACATTTCAACTTTTCTGTCCTCAGTCAGTGAAAGAGAAATCTTTCTAGACTGAAGCAAATTTTATTTTTTGTTCCAATCCAGAGTGCTGTTTTTGAGGGAGATGGATTTTCCCACACATTAAAAACCGACCTTGCGTCTAACTCTGCCCTCATGGGGAGGCAAGTAAAGAGGAACTTTTAAAGCTGAACTGACGATGAAATTTAAATCATGTATTTATTTAACTATTATATGAACATATATCTTTTTATACCACTTATTCCCCTCCTGGGAGGTTTCATGGAAAGATGACCCACCCCCCACCCCCTTCCTTCATACCAGAACCTTACCAACATAAAATATGGGATGGGGTGGGGAGTAAAAAAAAAAAAAAAAAAAGCAAATAAAGAAAAAAACCTGATCTACTTTTAGTGTTCACAGACACAAACGGCCGATACATACACTTTCTCCTTTATTTTAGAGATATGCACTAATATAAAGGAGGTGTGTGTGCGCGTAGGTTTAAAATGGCATACAGTAAAAAGGATGTAAATAAAACTTGCACCCTGACTTCCACGAGACAGCAAAAAGGGCCCCCAGAAAGTCAAAGTTCTTTGAGTTTTTTTTTAAATATTAAGAGGAAAACCCGACTGAAGCAAGTACGAATAACCAGAACGTTTCACATGGGACTCGAACACACATTCAAAACCGCAAAAAAACAAACTTTTCCACAAACACCGATTCGAACAGCATTTGGCTCAAAAGCTAAAATGGTGAATTATGGCTGTTTATATTAAACCCAAAATGATTCATTTACATAACTGGCCACGGCTTGCGATATCAATACACCACTGATTATGCAAAACGAATTATTTGCATAATCTGACACAGCCTGCCTTGCTGTCCCGGACATTTTGAATAGCCAACGTCCCTTTTGACATCACACGAGTCAGCAGCACTTTGACCGGTAAGGGTACCGTAATCATTGGAGGCAGTGTTCGAATCAGCTCCACTACAGGGCGGAAAGTGAAAAATTTGTCTCGTTGATAAAAAAAGCTTTGATTTTATTAACAGCATGAAAAAAAAAAAAAAAAAAAAAAAAAAAAGAAAAACAGTTTTGACTTGTTTTCGTTTTTCATCATATTCGGTTTAACGTCCGTTTTACATGTTGTCATGTGTTGGACGGCTTTAAGAAATTGACAAACAAACTTATCTCTGGCCAGGTCGTTATTTATCCCCCTTTCTCTCAAGTCTATTTTTATTTCTTTCTTCCATGTTTTCCTTGGCCTTCCCCTGTGAACTGGACCTGCTACATCAATTGCCCTACATCTACTGACCCAAGAACTCTCATCCATTCTTTCAATGTGACCAAACCATCAAAGTCTCCTGTTCTGCACACATTTCCCTATACTGTCCAGATTTAATCTTCCTCGGAGCTTATCAAAACTAAACCAGTCTTTAAAACTCAATTGATGCATCCCTCGTATTATTCTTATATTATTTCTCTCCATGCAACGCATGTCCTCAACCTTAATTGGCCAGATTTCACTTCCATACATCAGCATTTTGCGTACACATGTCTGATAGACTCTTCCCTTGGTTAAGGGTGGTAACACTGCTGGTTAGTAAAGACAGAAGTTCCTTGAACTTTATCTACTCCTAATTCTTGCAATCACACTAGCACCTGCTCCACCCTGTGCTCCAATGGTATCACCAAGATAACAAAACTTCGACAACCTCAATAGCTTCTATTTTCATTTATTTATCTTTTAACATTTTATATTCATATTTTTTTTTTTTTTTTACTAACAAGTCACTGCTTATCAAGACTCAAAGGCCACTCGAGAATAAGGGTTAACGAATTTGGCAGGAGGACGGTGAGACAACACTGATGATTAGTAACAGTATTTGTAACTGGTCAGAATTTGAGGAGGGCTCAACAAGAATTTGGACTTCAAAACGACCATATTGTAGTCAGATGGAAAGCAGCCCCATGGTATTGGGTTCCATAGACTGGTAGTTCTTGGGAAGAAACTTTACTCATGGAAGTTCTGTTTAGTTTTAGGTACACAGAAGAAAGGGAAATTATTTAGTGGTTGTAGCTAGACGAGTTTTGGGGTCAGAATAGATTTTAGTTCTAAGCATCTCTAGCAAAAGTGCCGTTTGGTCAGTCTCAGTTTTTGGGCCGGTCACGCTCAAGTTTCAAATACCACATGACACGCTCATCTTTCGGCTGTGAGGCCCTTCAGTTTAGAAATAATCTGGGGCATTTTAAGATAATCTCACAGATTTTGTTGAAAGATAAATAAAAGTTCCTATTTTTGTTGTGGAAACCCATAAGTATTAAACAAGGGGGTAGACTTTTCTCTCAGCCAGCCTTGTGACCCCCTACCTTCCCTATTGCGCACTTGGAGGGTTCACTTTTTGCTAGCCTGTTTAGAGTCCAGGGGTTTGAACGCTGGTGGTGGGGTTTCTTTCAGGCTTGAAGTGATTTTACTTTCTCTCTCCCTTTTATTATGATTAGATACTGTAATGTTTAGTTATCTCCCTTGCATCAGCTGCCACCATTTGGTGATCAGAGTGATCTCCCTTGTATGTATTTTGGATATAAATAAGACGTGCGACGGCTGACGTGTCTTTTACGAGTCGGGCGACAAAAGTGATAACGTGTTCGTATCTTATCTTTCTGTTTCAGCTCGCGAGTCGAGAGATTAGCACTATTGTACAACTACTTACATCAAATGGTTTGATGCCTTATTTGGCGCGATTCTTCAAAAATTAAAAATAAATAAATGTAGTACTTAAGATGTCTGGTTAAAAGATACGATTCACTTTTCACTTAAGAGTCAGAATGTTATTCTATGTATTTTCAAATATAGTTCTTAAAACTATAAAAATCACTGAAAATTGAACATTTGTCAATAATGCTCAGTTACAATTTTTTTAACCATTTTGTAAAAAGTTAATTTAATTAAGACTTATATTTTGTTTACCTTTTTATCAAAAATCAGTATTCGATTGTAAAACCCAAAGTTCTTTTATTGACAATTTTGTGATTTTATGAATCGGATATATAAAAAGAGAGAAAAGTATTTAATTAAATCAAATAAAACTGGGGGGGGGGAAAAAATCCAAATGATTTCAACCGTTAATTTTTACTTAAAATCTTTTTCAGATGCGTCCAAGATGTAGTTATAAAACGCTGTGATATCAATCCAACAAGAATGAGGATAACTGATCAGTTTTCTTCTTTCTTTAAAGGAAAAATTTAAAAGGAAAATCAATTGCGAAACCGTTTTCTTTTTTCGTTGATCTCCAATTTTATTAATGACAAAACAAAACAAAAAATCCTATTAAAAAACAAACAAAAAGTTGACAGAAACAAAATAACATTTTAAAATTTCAAAAAATACAAAATAAAACAAATCTTTAATAAAAAATTAAAAAATTGTTACTTTTCCAAAAAAGAAATCCCCCCCCCCCCAATAATCAAATTAAAAAAAAGAAAGAAAATTGAGGTATTGAAATTTTTGTTTCAGCTTCTTACCATTTGTCATAGAAAAGATCGAGAAATGTAATACAATTACTTACATCATGTGCATCCATCAAATAAGCCTACAACATCACACATGTATGTGTATGCATACGCACAAATGGAATACCAGTCAACATATTCAAAACATTAATTAGAATTTCAAATATTCAAATCGATTTCCGGAAATAAAAACTCAACTTGTCCTCTATATTTATCCATATGTACGCACGTTTCCAAGATTCCATGTTGAGTATTTATTTCTAATTCTCGATTTGAATATTTAGAATGGTAACCTATTAATATATGAAAGCTCTAATAGATATAACCTATTAATTATTGAGCTAATGTTTTACTGTAGTATTGAAGCAGCTCATAGCTATGAAACAATATCGATTTTTTTTTACAAAAAGTATCGATATTGATGAGTCTCACACAGGAAATTTCAAAATTTATTTTATTTCATGAAAGGGAATTTTCCCTAATATATATATATATATAGTCATTCACAGACAGCTGTTTCATCTTTCAATGACACACCAGTGTGGCTCTATATAGAAAAGCATACCAACCCTGAGATTCGAACCTCAGACAATGACAGCCAGGCCCCCTACCATCTGAGCTAATGAACTTGCTACTGTAGTGAAAGAATTTATATCGCTTTTAAACAATATTGATACCCAAGAGGATTCAATTACTTTTATGAAAGAATCTTGCTTTACACTCAAGTGGAAATCATCTTCACCCCACTAGAGTGTGCCACTCATAGGGAAGCGTGTGTGTAATTACACACACATTATATATATATATATATATGAGGAAAAAGAGAAACAATGTTTCAGACGATATGTAAAAATAAAAATGGAATAAAGGATAACCAAATCAAAAACTGGCAAAAATAAACTCAAAAGCTCATGTTGAATAGTTATACCGAAATATTTCGGTATAACTATATAACATGAGTTTTTGAGTTTATTTTTGCCAGTTGTTGATTTGCTTATCCTTTATTCCATTTTTATTTTTGCATTATATATATATATATATGTATACATATACATGTATGTATATGTATAGGCAGCAAACTTATCTATACATATCTGATTAAAGATGACATTTTCCCTCTTTGTTATTTCTTTTAATCATTGTCTCGACTAAAACATGAGTGTTTGCGTAGTATATGTGTGCATTAAGTGAACAGTTAATTTAGTCCCAACGGCTGGGAATAAACAAAGAAAACCACAAAGTGAAAAATGAAACAGGTACAGGATTCAAAAGTTTGTCTCCGAAAGAGGGACCACCTGACACGGATGTCTACCTTGCCAGCTGACTAACAGGTCATACAGTTAGAGAAAGCCGAATTTGTACAAATATCCCCACCCCTCAAGCTCTGCGAGAAATCTTTGTTTACGTCATTAATACTGATGTAAGCATCGTCTCCTCGAAATCGCATCAAGCAACAAATATGGTGAACTTGTTACATAGAAATAAATTCCAATTTTAACTAACAGTATATAAGTCATCGTGTGTGTGTGTGTGTGTATATATATCAATAAAAAGAATGATGAAAATAAAAGTTGGAAGAATTACAAATTTTATTTATTGATCTATCTAGTATATTGAGCTTTCCACTATCACGATAGGTCATTATTTAAAGATACATTTATTTTTAAATTTTCATTCATTAAACACACACACACATATATATATATATATATATAACAATTTTAAAACTTAAGAAAACCCCAGCATTTATTTTTGCCTGGATCCACCTAAGCTGGAAACCTAAGGTACAAGTAATGTACTTGTGTTTATAACTTTTTTTTATTCTCTTAAACCATCCTGATGAAGCCTTTTCTTGATGAAGACGAAACGTTGATGACCTTACTGATAATTTAGTTTCTCCTTCTTTCATTCACTCACATATATATAGACACACGTATGCATGAACTAATAAATATTTCAAAGGAACACTTTACTGCAAGTCGTATCCAAATGTATACAGACATGCAGGATAGAAATACACTTCTGGCCATCGAATTTACTGTGAAAATGTTTTTAAGATAAGTCACTTTTAAATATTTATCGTTATAAAGCTCGATCTGAAATGATATTGAGCTCTGTGCAAGATCTGTTGTCTTGAGTCGGACCGGTTTCGACTCGTACATGTTGATTTTCCGGGTTATTGAGATATATATATATATATATATATATATATATATATATATAATTCTTGGTTCCGTTGGGCAGAAACAAATCTCCTAGAGTGCTCAATTATTTAATAAGAAAATATTTATAAAATTACTGAAGTTCATTATAAAATTTATATAATTAAAAATTCATAATTAAAACTTAAGAAAACCCCAGCATTTATTTTTGCCTGGATCCACCTAAGCTGGAAACCTAAGGTATCGTACCGTACCAATCTATCTATCTATCTATCTATCTATCTAATACACACACACTTGTTAAAAAGGTCAAGAATTTTTTTTTTTCCACAGATTTGTTTTCAGCAATTTTAGTCTGGAAACATTTAATATAAATCGACAATTCTTTTGTGATACCGTTTTCATTCCCTGATCACATTTGACGAATTCATGATTAGCATTTTCAGTTCATTTAGAATTTTTTAATTTATTTTTTTATTTGATAAAGTTTGAGACAGATCTGAACGAGTTCGTAGATGTGACAACATTTTGATGTTTGTCTATTATGCATGTTCATATATATTGTGTGTAGCTCACTTGCCATAAGTACATTTTTATACTACCATATAAATCTTTAAAAAGAGAATTGATCAGAGTGCTCAATCATATATGTAAGAGCATATATATATATATATATATATATATATATATATAAATAAATAAAGTATTTTATTTAAAAAACTATACATTACAGTGTTGCTTGGGTGTACTCAGGTTTCATCAATCTGGTCATGCCGAGTCTCGATGAAACCTGTGTACACACAACACAGATTAATGTTTAGTTATTAAATAAAATACTTTATATCAGAACCTACGACTGAGCACTTCGTTTTTTTAAAAAACTATCTTATGATATATGTGTGTGTGTGTGTGTGTAATACAGCATTATAAAGAGAAATAACAAAAATGTGCATTATACATATATATATATGTATATATATATATATATATATATACATATATATATATATATATGTATATTCTATGCAAATATTATGAGACATAACGTTTCATATTATATGAAAAAGTTTGTCATTTAACAATGCCTCTACCTGTAATTCTAATGTTTTTCCTTTTACATTCTGTTCTGAGAACTGTCCCAAAGAAAAACGTAATATTTTATTTGAACGATCTATATTCATAAATGACCGTTCATTGTATATTTGAAAATAAACGTTTTGAAACGTTCGTAAAAGAGATCATAAGTATACAGACTTTACTTTTGAATGATTTAAATCCTATATTTATTTATTTATTTCAAGATTCATTATTATATCATTCTTTTTATTTTGAATAATTTATACTCAAAAGCAAGTCATCAGATTCACAATTGTTTTAAAAAATCTGAATAGTAAACAAAAAATACAGGAAATTTACCATAAAAAAACAAATTCTTCTCATCAGAACTCCAGTACAAAAATGTAAGATTGAGGTTCATCACATGGGAGGACATAAGATCCGAAAATAAAAAATAGATCAAAACCTGTTCACCATTCACTCCAAAAGAAAATGTAGTAAAGGTCGTGAAAAATGTTCAAAGGATCAAACAGCGAGGATGCAATAAAAAAAACAATCTGAAGGAAAAAGTCAAAAGATGATAAAATTGAGTATTATTACTTCCATCCTGATATATATATATACATATATATATATATATATAAAAAAAAGAGATAATTATGAAAGTTGGTCCATGGTTTAGCTTAAATGCTTTCACTAAATTACTATTTAACCACTTATTACCTATAATTCAGTAAGGGGGAAGAATTGCTGTTTTTTTGGTCGGAATCTGTCCATCTAGCACTTATCGTTTGCTAGTTTTTGACCTTGAAGCAGTATTTTATGTTTAGCTCCTTACATCAATTGGCTTCATGCCTTGTCTGGAGCGATTTCCATTAAAAAATCTTTTAAAATTTGGGCTATTGTTCATTTGTTCCTATTTAATGTCAACTTTTTGAGAAGTGAAAGACTAAATTGTGACCCCAAAAACGGTTGTTGTTTTGTGTTTTATTTTCATCAAAAAACAATGAAATCTCAATTGAAATAAAATAGAAATTAAAAAAAAAAAAAAAAAGATAATAAAAATTGTATTTCGAAATCATCAAGATCCAGAGAATATTTTTCCAAGGCCGATCTAGCCATTTTTACTAAAGCTTAAATCATAACATTTGCGGATCATTCATTGACAAGCAGTACGCAAGTCCTACTAGATAACACGTTTTCAAAAAATAAATAATTAAACACTGGGATTTATTGGGTTTTTTTTTTTTTAAATGAGTAAATCAGTACATTTTTTGGGGGGGGGGGGGGTACTTGTAATTAATGGCCACCCAGAGGATTTCAGTTCTTATGGAGTCAGTTCCGATATTAAGGGAGATTTCAAATTGTAAACTCAATTATTCTCTCAATCACTTTCAAGACCTGATCCATCAATTCTGTAATTCCCTTATTTATCTAGTGATTAGCCTAATTCACAAAGTTCCCAGTCTTTTGGGATAACCTCTTTTTTTATGATCTGATTTGTCAAGGCTGTGATCATTTCAATGCCTATTTCTCCCGCAGCATTCAACATTTCTGCAACAACGCCTGATGGTACTCGAGCCTTACCTTTCTATATCTTACTCACAGCTTCCCATGCCATTTCTTTCTCAATTCTTATAGCTGAGCCAGATACTACCTCAGCAACTTCTAGATTCTCACGGTTCCATGGAAACTCAGTATTCAACAATTTCTCATAGTGGAATTTCCAAGCATCTCTTGTCCTGTTCATTTGTTGCCAACCCCCCATTGTTATTTCGAATGCACTTCTCTTCAACACTATCCATATATTTGTCTTTGCCATTTGTTTAGCTATCCCGAACACTTCATTCTTTTGGTTATCCGTTCGTAGTAGATCTGGAAAGCTAGCTTACTCAGCCTCCTTTTTTGCTTTGTATATTGCTCTTCTTGCTTCGGCCATTTCCGGGACTAGAAATCCTCCGAGTGCCTATTCTTCACAATTTTTTTTTTTTTTTTTTTTTTAATTTTTTTTTACAATTCTTAGAAAATGTGTTTATATGCACATATTAAAGTGAGTTTAGGTCAACCTAAGATATTTTTTTAATGAGACAGAAAAAGTTGCCTTTCGAAGTGGGACATTATAACAAAATATAACAACAACAATAATAATGCATTATTACAATGAAAAGAAAAAGTGTTAATAACAGAGTTTTGTATTTAAAATAATGAAAACAACAAAAAGTAGACGGCTTATTATGCATACGGTTGCAGCCTGAGATTTTTTTTAACAGAAAAAGATGGAAATGAAGATCGTTACAGAAAAAAAAAAAAAGTCACCAGTTGAAAAAAAGCAGCAACTGAAGACCAACCAAAATATTAAATATTACTACAAGAGACGTTAGTCATTTTACTAAAAATGTAGACTATAGCTTCACGACCGTCACAGGCGAGAACACACTTCATTGGTATACTCTGAGCACTTGGCATTACCTCCAAGATCCTTGGTAAGGTACTGGAAAAGAACAAAAGAAAAAAAAATTTAATTAAAAATGAAACATTGAATGTAAAAATGGGAAAATAAATGATTAAAACAATTATAAAATACACAATTAAAAAATAAAATAATAATAGTGACGTTAAAAATTGAAAGCAAGCAAAACATTTGAAACCAACATTTACATTATTAAATTTAAAAGTCATTCTCTGCTGTACTAATCTCAACGGTCATCTTTTGCACGTTTAAAACTGAAGTGAAACCCACATCTGAAAAAGGGAATTTTTCCTGAAATATTATGTTGTACAGACCCTACATCAAATCACATTGATCCAAAATTGAATTTTTTTTTTCAATATACCAAAACGCTTTGTACGTATCCATATATAGTGCTGCAAGATGTGTGTGTATATATATATATATATATATATATATATAAATACAAATTTATAATGGTATCAATTAGTACCAGAGTTATGGCCATTCAAAGTTAGTCGGATATCACATTTTGTGTTATTAAGCAGTGTATAACTGAAGATAAAAGCTTCAAATAAGTGAAAAACCTTTATTAATATAATGCCATAGATCATTAAAAAAAAAAAAAAAGGTAAGATGGAATTAATAATTCTTAGATGTACCCAGTCTTAAATATTGGTGAAAATCACAAAAAATTGTGCGGAAACGATATAGAAGAGCAAATTTGACTGCTCATATTAGTTTTATTTTAGCAGCTAACACATTGAAACTTTTTATTATGATTCATAACATCATACAGATTAAGCTCAATTTTATTTCATTAGTACATCCATAAAAATATCTTATTTCTAACATGTAAACATGGCCAGAGGCTCAATTTGGCAGAAAAATGGGTCAAATGTACACTTTACCAAAACTTTTGTAATACGTTACTCATTAAAGATACAAGCCTAAAACTTTTATACTTGACTAATTTTTGGATGAGGAATTAAAAAAAAATTAAATAAAATAAAAAAAAATGCTGATTTTGTTTTGTAATATTGAGATTTTGTGACGTGATCCAACTTTTGGCATATAAAAAAAAGAAAAAGGGGATTGACAGCAAAACCTTCGAAATTTACTTAAAAGAAATCAGTCAATTTTTAAACTAGACTAATTATAAAGTGTTATTAAAAAATTTTTTTTATGCTCAATTTCAAATGTGTAAAGATAAAATATATTTATTGAATGTAATGAAGATTTTACTGGCAGTATGTAGCTTCAATTTGGTTATACGTTTCTGTTAGAGGCAATATGACGGATATGTCATTCTTCCATCACTTGGTTGAAGATACCGAGAAGATCCTTTATGACGTCATAAGGGATGATGTCATCCATTAAAATAGATCATAGACGACCCGTGACCAGAAGAATTATGGGTCATCAAATATAGAACAAGAACCTCATTTAATGAAATGTTTCAAAATAAAATAATCAGACAAAATTCTTTTAAACACTGAAAGTTAGCACGAAATTGTAAATATTTATTCAGAAAAAAGTGAGAGGAAGAGAGAGAGAGAGAGAGAGAGAAACAACGAGAATAAATAAGACAGAGAGAGAAACAAAGAGAAAGAGAGCGAAAGAAAAGAGAGAGAGATTGAGACAGAAAAGTGAGAGTGAGAAAAGAAAGTGAGAGAAAATAAAATAAAAAGAAAGTGAGGGGGGAGAGAGAAAAGAAAGAGTTACACTGTATTTGCTACTATTATAATGCGCGTCAAGCAAGAGGAAAGGGAGGTATTTTTACATGCCTGTTGCGGGGTGGGGAGGAATGTTTACACAAACTTCTGTCTCTTTGATTGTCAAACCGTTTGCAATGTTAAATAATATCAATATTAATTTCTAATGGTATAAAAAGAATTCTTTGTAAAACTAAATTTCTGTAAAATGTTATTTACTGAAGTTTTCAACTTGGAAATTTTTTATGAAAATTAACTTTAAATTCTATATTTCGGCCACCAAATTAAAGAATAACCTTTTCTTTTATAAGATGGAATGATTTTTCAAAGTGGATTAATTAACAGCCGTTAAAAACGACTAAACATTTGTTGTTAAAAAGAAAAAAAAAAGCGGAACTAAACGCATTTGTCATTAAAATAGTTAGTAAATTAAATAATAGTTAAAATAAAAAAATAGGGAGGTGACAATGGTTAAGTGGATAACGACACAGACTGATGGCCTGAATACATCAAGTTCGAATCCAGTCGAATCCATAGTAGTATTTTCATTTTGTTGTCTGTGGTGACTTCACAATGTTGAGTGGTTAGTCCACTCAAACAAGAATGATGATGCAGCAAATTTCACCCTTTGCAATTAGGGTCACCCACTCCCAGAATTTTCACCTATGACCGAAAAAACTCTAGGCGATATTTGAATAAATGTCTGGGATGTTGCCAAACTTTGATGCCAACATTCCGGTCATAGTACTCAAGAAACTGCAACCCGAAATAGCTCCTATCCTTACAAAGCTGTTCAGTTGTTGACTAAAGGAGAAGTGCTTCCCATTGTCTTCGAAGAATTTTGTTGGTTTGTCCAGTATTTAAAAATACAGATCGATCCTCTGCATCTCAGTACAGACCAATCAGTCTCCTGTGTGTCATGAGTAAGTTGCTTGAATCTGTAATAAATCATGAGGTTGTCAACCGCAAATAAACTACTTAGTGACAAGCAATAAGGATTTCATCCCGCAAGATCAACAGCTGACGTGCTGATTGATGTTGTGATGTGGTTATTCCTGAAAGTAAGACAATAATACGAGCAAAAGGGACAGAGGTCAAAAGGGACACAAACACGATGTTACTTGGTCGGTCGCTCGGTGCGTAAGAGCGAGTGACACGTAAGCACTTATTATTTATATACATCAGAAATATACAAGGGAGATAATTACAGATTACAATAATTACAGAATGTAAGGGAAGTAATAAAGATACTCTTATCTCGGATGTAAACATCGTTGTCATTCCCAAAATGTACGATTAGATACTACAGTTGATATCACACAGGATCAGTTAATCTATCGACAGTTTGCTTCACAAGCTTGTTAGCTATAAAAGTAGTTGTTGATGGGCAGAAATCCGAAGCACACTGCATTAATGTCGGCGTCCCTTAAGGATCTATTCTGGGCCCAACCGTCTTCCTGATCTTCATAAATGATCTCCCAAATCATATTCTGAGATCATTCGTTTACATCTATGCAGAGGACACAACTATTTACGGCAGAACTTCGAAAAGCATTGATGATCGAGATCTTCCCGATTTGGAGCACGGAGGTACAGTGGGAGGAAAAAGTGGCTAGTTACTTTTAATACCTCTAAAACCAAGCCTTTCATCACCAACACTCGGATCCTCATCCACCCCCCCCCCCCCCCCAGTTGAAATGGAAGGAGTCATTCAGGAACCCCCTCGTTTTTGATAAGCTCCTAGGACTGACTTTCATCCAAGTTCTGAAATGAAAGAGTTAATCTGTTGCTAAGGTCGTTGGAAAAATGGTTGGATCATTCTACCGCTCGAGAAAGTACCTCACTCCTGAGGCAATCTACCTGTATAAGAGACAGATTGGTCCAAAGATAGAGTCCTGCTTTCATATAGGGGGAAGTGCTGCTCGGACTTTTTAACTGTTTGGTTTTACGGCATATCAACCATCTATGAGTTATTTAATGAATAAAGTTGTCAAATATAATTCTAGAGGTAGGGTAATAATTTATATTCCCTAAAAACATTTCTTTGAAAACATTTTTGGCATCGGTAATTCTTTTTTTTTTCTCAACAAGATCGACCTTCAGCCACCCCATTCAAGTATCTATTTGGGAGGAAAAATAAAAAGGAGAAATAAGGTTTTGCTTTTTTGAAGAATCAGATTGAATAGTATGGTTGGGGACTAGGGCATGACGTGACCAGCTGATTGATCGGATTGGGTCTCTCTGACATCCCGTTTCGCCGAAGTAAGGGCCGAAATTGAAGAATGGCTCAGTCACCAGGCTCCCGTCCTCAGGCATCACGGGGTCATCGTTTGGGTTTGCAGTCGACAAATTTGTGGCCCTGCCGACATAACGGAGGAAGGAAGAGGATAAGACGTGTCGGATGCAGGTGGAATAAAGATAGAAAAGAAGAAAAGGAAAACAAAGGAGTCGATAGAAAAGAGAAATTGATTTTAGAAAAGAAAAAAAAAAGTCTTACTTTGCCTTCTTTGATAACGTCCAATGCACTTTTTTGAATTCTGTTTGCGTGTTCTGTAAGACCCATGTGGCGCAGCATCATAACGGCACTCAATAAAAGGGCAGTGGGATTAGCCATATCCAATCCAGCAATATCTGGGGCTGTACCGTGCACCTACGCAAAGAAAAATATACAGATAAGATAAATATCTTGGAAAGTAGTTAAGCACTGCTACTATCAAAATAAAATAAATAAAAAAAATGAATGAAATTACTCATTGCAGAAACAGTAAAAAAAAAAATTTTTTTAAATGGCGCCCCTGTTCGCTAGGCTACTCAAGTTTTGCCCCAAAGGATTCCTCAGGCTACAAAAGATGGCTTTTAAAGTATGAGGAATGATTTGGGGTGAAACTGGAGTAGCTTAGTGAACATCTACATTTTATAAATATACAGGATTTTGCCAATGCACGTGAACACCCGTTTCTCGTCTTGTTTCTTCTTTCCGTTAAGCAATGTCCACGTCCTTTTTGTAAATAAAATTTTTTTCACCATTTCTGATGAAATTTTGAGACAAAATAAAAATCGCACCATATGAATCGATTTTAGTGTTTGATCTATGAATTTTTTCTATTTATTTCATATAATATGTGTATTAACTATATTTACCCAACGTAGCTTAGCATTCAGTAAATGTCATTTTAGTTAAATTTAAAAAAAAAGATAAGCAAAAAAAGAAAGCTCATAATATAAGGAAGATAAAAAGTAAAAAATATCAGTTAAGTTAAAATAAGAATTATCCCCTTTACATTTTGACTCTTAAGTCATTATTTAAAATCATCTCCATTGTAATAATCTTCCTTGCTGGAATAAGTATTTTCGGAAAGAAACTAAAGCGAATTACACATTTCTAGTGTATAGAACATGCTGCAAGCATAAAAAGGAAGAAATCATTAGTCAGATGCAATGATATTTAGGTCTAGTCGTGAATCAAACTAACTTTTCTGTACATATTAGATGTGAACTTGTCTCCATTATTACCCTCGGGTATTGCAATATTGAAATTGTAAGTAATTGGCTTTTTTACTAAATGAGTCACCACTTATCAAGGCCAAACGCCACTCGAGGGTAAGAGTTAAAGAATAAAAACAATTTAAAAAAAAAAAACTTCCAGAAATAATCGTTTTTTTGTCATTATTTAAATTTGTCCCTAGCCAGACTTTTTTTTTTTTTCTTCCTCAACCAAAAACTTCATCTTACGCCTGATTGAAAATAAAAAAATCTACCAAAAAATTATCTGGTCTTAATGAAATTTTCAGCATTTATTCGTTAATAAATAAAATAAAGTATTTATTTTATTTAAAATAAAAACTTAGATTTTTTAGGTCATTTACTTTACCCCCCCCCCCCCCTTCATTTCAAAAACGAAATACGTCTTATAACCATAGTTGAAATTCAGTGGCCACCTTTGCAAAGAGGTAACACCTGAAGGTACGAATAATAAAAAAGATTTTAAAAGAGGCAGCTAGTATTTTAAACTGGAGAAATTTAATTTTCTTACATTTAAATTTCCAATTTTTCAGTATCATTTTCTAGCGAGAGCTGCTTTTAAAAGAATTTTTTTAAATCAGAAAACAGAAATAAATGGTTAAAAGAGGAAAGGGATCTTACAGATTCAAAAATGGCGCCATCTTCACCAATATTTCCACTGGGTGTAACACCTAAACCGCCAATGAGACCGGCACACAAATCACTAAAGAGGAAAAAAATACATTAATTAAAAATTAAGAAAAAAAAAAAAACTTGAAAAAAAAAAATTGAAAAGAAAAAAAAAATTGAAAAGAAAAAAAAATTGAAAAGGAAAAAAAATTGAAAAGGAAAAAAAAACTGAAAAGAAAAAAATTGAAAATTAATTAATCTAGAAAAGTAAAAACAAAAATAAAAAACAAACAACTAAAATAAACGAAAATCTATAATAAAATTATCGGACCAAACTAACATCCATCAGAGGAGTGTCGTTAGAATTGAAGTATAATTAAACAAAAACATTTATATATTTTATGAAATTCTTACAAATGTTCATAGAAAATTCAGAGAATACACATTCTCATGCCCATCACTTTTGAACTGTTGATCTTATCAGTTTAATTTCAATTATTGTTCATCAGAGGAGTGTCGTTAGAATTGAAGTGTAAGCGAACATAAAGTTACACATTTGATGAAATAATTACAAATGTCCATAAAAGATTCAGAGAAAAAAAAAATTCCAACAAATAAGCCCAAAGAATTTTAAGTGGAAAGGGAACTAAGTCAAGATTTTTTTTTAATTTAAAATTTTTTTTTTTTTTATTAAGTGTGTTTCAGACAACATAAATACTAGCTGTACCGACCTGATGTTGCCCAGGAGTCTTTGTACCCTTATTTTGCATATTTTGTTTTGTTAAATATCTGCAGATTTATTTTGATTTAAACAAATTTTTTTTTTGTTTTTAAATCGGAATTTTAAAGTTAAACTTAATTATAACTGTATTCTTTGATCATTAAATTATTAATTGAAACAAACTGTTATAAAACTATGATTAAGTTTTATTTTAATCACTATTTATAAAAAATAGCTTCCAAAACTTTGAATCTTTAAATACATGAGGATTTGCTAAGAATTTTAAATGCTTCCAAGAGAAGCTACTCTTCGAAAAAAAACCTTTTATTACCTCCCTTTCATTATAATGAATGATGGGAAAAAAGTATCTATTTTAAATGATTTCTTATCCAGAATAATTATTTTCAAAAAGAAGCTTAAGCGAAATAAAATATTTTCTTGCCAATAACATAGTAGAAAAGAGAAACAAAAAATAGGCTAGTCCGAATCAAGTATCGATATATCAGACATGCTATTAAGGTCTGACTTTGAAAAATGCACAAGATAACTTTATATAACAGATACGTACACAACACATATCGTAATGAAATCCAGAAAACATTTTTAAAAAGGAAAAAAAAATCCTCTCAAGCATAAACGAATAAGAAATTTGCTTAGGATTAGGGTTTACCTCAAAATATCACCATAGAGATTTGGCATGACCAACACATCGAATTTGGAAGGGTCTTGTACCATCTGAAAATAATTTTAAAAAATACAATTAAAAACATTTTAATTTTTTTAACGAAATAGAGAAAAAATGACTTTTCAAACAGTTTTATTTTTATTGCATAAATTGTAGAAAAAAAAAAAAAAATCATAATCCATGAATTAAAACTGAAAAAAAAAAAAAAAAAAAAAAAAATCGGTGTAATGTTTCACGCGAGTTAATTTGGCCGACACAAATAGGAATTACTCGAAGCACTAAAAAAGAAAAAAAAAAAAAGAAAAAAGACTCGCACAACTGTCACCACTAGTATAGAAAATGGTTAGTTGAGAATAACAGGATATCAAAGTTTAGTTGGGGTCAACTTGCTGAACTCGAAATGAGGATATGACGTCACATGGCTCAAAGAGAAAGTGGGAAAGAGAAGACGACAATTCGTCTGGAAGCATGCAACACGTCAACATGAAAAATGATATGGGCTGACAAAATATAAGTAAACAGTGATTATCCATATCTATCTCAGCCCGACTGATCAGTGATTTTAAACAAAGATTAAGTTGAATAAACCTCCTTCGATCAGTTTAGTCTTGACTTTGATTTCAGGATGATAAGCCGTCAGTCTGGAAGGATCACGCAGAAGGGTATACAAAGGGAAGATGCAACTACCAAGGTATGAATGCTGTTTGTGAACTTTAATGTTTTTGTAACGATTACAGCAACTTGACTTTCTACATGTATGACACAAGGTTGAAGCACAACAAAATGTTCCCAAAAGTCCCTATGTACTTGCCTCCCTACTTGAGCAAAGTTAGACACAAGGTCGTTTTTTTATGTGAGAGGGATATTCAATACCACAAAAACGGGCAATCTGGATGGTACAAAAATAAAAACTGCCTCAGTCAATAAGGATCTCTCCTCATCTTATTGAGAGCAGTACAACACTAGCGTAGCCCGAAAAATTCCCCCAAAGTTCTTCATCTGGGTACTTTAGAAATAAGATTCACACATGCCTATGTAAATCGCATCACTTAACATCTTTGTCTTTTCGTTGTTTGCCTTCATGTTTCTCAGTTTAATCAACCTCAGATGTTTGATGCGAAGCTCACGTTCTGATTCCAACAGAAACTTAATTTTCTATATGGGAAATATTACCAAATCCGTTTTGTGGCGGGCAAATGATACTTTCTCTAACACCAATGTCGTACATGCCAAAAAAACAGAATCGGGTCATCGTTAATAGAGCAAATCACCTGTTGCAAGACTCCGGCTCATCACTTCTACGTCATAAATGCGCACACATTTGTACGAGAAAAGAGGGAAGACAGAAGTATTATAAAAAAAAGAAAAGAAAAAAAGACTTACATTTAGACAGACAGTGTCTAAGTATAATTCTCTGAATTGTACATCTTTATTTTCTTGAGCAACTTCCCGGCAACATTGTAAGAACAAGCCGTCAGACATTTTCCTATGGAAAGAAAAAATTATTTACATATTAAATACATTACAAAAAAAAAAAGCTGATCGGTCTTAAACTTCAAGGGTCAAATTTGTAATTTAAAATTTTGCAAAGAATCTTCTGCATGTTCTTTCATTCAAGTATCCTTCTCCATAAGCCGAGTGAAAATTTTGACTCACTTATATGAATATATTATCTGTAGACTAATCACAAATTAATTAGCATCAGCTGACACCAATGTTTATTTAATTTTTTATATATATATATATATATATTTTTCCTTCTCTCCATTGGGGAGTGAGACATACATATATACACTACTACTAAGCCGGAACATTGTGAAGATAACCGCACGGAGTTCGATAGAAGGTGGGTGCGCGACACTAGTTTGTGCATCTGTCGAATTTGTGTTTCCTGCATAGGCATGGCACACACTGTCCTGGGTTCTGCGGAATCCACCCTTCAATTTTAAAAAGACCCTTAGCTAGTGGAGTAAATGAGTCTTGACCCCGTTCTGTTTTTTTAATACTAGAGATCCTCCAAAGATGCCCACACCCCACATTTACTTTGCCCCCAGTCACCCCTAAACAGTTGTCTTATATCTTCGAAGACACCATCCATTCCCATATTCCACACTGATCTGTTTTATTTTTGACATCCTACTTAGGCCCCACTCCCATCTAGAGACTGACCTGCTTGTTTTCAAAGCATCTGGAAAACAGTGGGAAGCCTAACACTTAGAGAGTTGGGAGGGCCCTACTAACCTACATTTTTTCTTTCTTTTTTGAATATTTGTACATGTCCCACTCCCCACGATCAATTTTTTGTCAATAAAATCTTTTTTTAAACAAATTGGGGATCATCTAAGTAAGATCAAGCCACAGAGTGAATGTAGTATTTTGGTGAGAGCATCTAGCGTAGGGTAAGCCCAAAAGTTTTTGACAAAATTGGATGACCATCCCCCAAAACAATTCAGGCTTCATGCCTAAGGGAAAGAATAAACTTTATGATTTAAAAAAAAAAAACTTTGCTCAAATAAAGTAACAATCAAGACGAGACGAGTAATCCGAACAAGCCAAAATAACAAAATGCTCAGGAAAAAAAAGAAAGGGGGGTTATTGTCTGGATCGACATCTCTGATCTAAGTATATATAAGGTTAGGGTTGTATGTGCAACCGAGCAACGAACTGTAACCTGACTTACATGATATTGGCTTTATGTACAGCAGTGACTGTAGTTCTGTTGTTGTCACGAGCAAACTTAAAGGCATATTCAGCCACACGTCTGGATGCAGCTTCGGTTATCAGCTTTATGCTTTGAACAACACCGTCAACAATCTACAAGAGTGAAAAGACGAGAAAAAATAAACAAGACAGTCGCTCGTTATTTCAGGTTTCATTCATAAAGTGTAGAAAAGAAGGAAAGTATTGTGAATTTTATTAACAGTTCCATGGGTGGACGGCATTTACGTTTGGTCACTTTGTGGGGTTTATTTGGAAGAGTTGCAACAATTTATGAAAGTTCAAATCATGAGCATAACACAGATCTACAAGTTAAATGCTCTAGACAAGGATGTGATTAATCGAATGCAAAAGAAACCGAAATGAATTTCCCAACCTAGAGACCATACCCCCCACCCCGTGTGTGTGTGCGTGTAGAGAGAGAGAGGGCAGCGCAAAAAAACAATCTTTCCTGAACAACTCCAATCAGTTTCCACTAACAAAGTCGAAATTAAAAGAGACAGTCATTCTTTGATGAAACAAAAGTCGTCGAACTCCCTTACCCCTTTCATGAATTGCTTGAAGTCTTAGCCTTCACTGTAAAATTAACATTTTCAGAGAGAACTGTTATTAGAGGGAAAAATCAACTTTTTCTTCAAAAAATAAATAAATAAACAAATAAAGCTGATTTTAATTAAAAAAAGTTGAGACATCACCTATGATTTAAGCAAAAATTCACCTTTTCTGGATTAAAAATAAGCAAAATTCTGCTAAAAAGCAGAGAACTCGTATCCCTGTCTAGAGGAAGGCTGGGGAGTTGCATATTACTTAGCAGTCATATGCTTTCGAATGTAAGCGTAGATCTATGATTTGCCAAATGCATAAGGTCACTTAGGTATGATTAATAAGGTTTGACCCCAGGGTCATCTATGACACCCATATACATGATGTTTGGAAAAATCGATAACTCTATATATATATATATATATATATATATATATATATATATATAAAATGAGATTTAAATTTTACTATAGCTTAGAAGCGCCGTTGAAATGATAACTTTTAAATTTTAGAATCAGTTAACATGACGCGAGATTGTTAAACAAATGAAATATTAAATCATTTAAAAATTATTTTTAGCAATGTCTGTGGGTGTGTGTTCCCTATAGAAAGAAAGGTTAGAGAAGCTACATAAAAACTATACGTGCATTTATATGTAAAATTTTTCGGAGAAGACAATGGAAGTGGTTCCAAAACTCTTAGTGCACCCCTAAAGGGCTATGAGGGCAGACCCCACACCAAACTTCAAATAGATATTAAAAAAAAAAAAAAAAATTCTAAAGTGTCACAATGGTGAAAAAAAAAAACTTATGCTAGACAATTTTAAATCTAAAAATAAATTAACATGGTTGATATCTGTTTACATTTGTGACCCTTCTAAATTTGAAACTAATTTTAAAACCTTTAAACTAATGAATAGAAAGTCATTTCTGGCTCAATTTAAAGTTTACAAGCAGAAATCAAGTATTATGGTTCTTTTGTTTTGAACAATTTCTTCCCTAAAACATCCCATCTGTGGAAAAAGAGATGAGTCTGCTTCCCAACCAACTACAACATGGTCGTTATCAAGTCTAATTTGTTGAACCGTTCTCTTCGATAATCAATTCCTCTGAAGCCCATCGCACCTATTGTTTCCAATCCTCTCGAAGACGATCATCGTTCAACTGACAATCTCTTTAGCCCTCATCCTCGAGTGGTCCCCTGGTCTTGATAAGTGATCACCCATTCGAAAAAAAAAACCCAAAGGAAAACAGCAATTTTTCATGTGTCCCTGTTGTATAAAAGAATTAGTTTTTCTTTTCCTGAAATTCCTCCACCAGGAATTGAACTCTCTTTAGAACATCTTGTGACAAATACTTTAATCTAGTAGAAGAATCGAAAGACTTGCCGGCGTTTATAAAATCTTTTATAAATTGCTATAAATAAAACTGATACTTACGACATGTTCAATGCCGCTGTATTCTCCTTCTGTGTTTTCTCGGATCGTCACCAAATCGACATTTTCATAAGGTGTAGCGTAACCTTCAACGGATTTGCAAGGACGGACATTGGCATACAAACTGAACGCCCTGAAAAAAAAAAAAAAAAAAAAAAAAAAAAAAATCAAAATAACATAAGGACAACAGGAAAATTAACACTTAATCAAAATTTTTTCATTTTTTAAATGTTCTTTTTCATTATTTTTAATAATAGCAGGGCTACGTGGTGTTGCCCAGGTTGAGGGATAACAGAAAATTAGTGTTTAAAAAATTGTGTGTAAAAATATTTGGTTAAAATTAAACAAATTCAAGCAAATCAAGTTTCTTGAAAAACAGCAATAATTGCATAGAAATGTTAAAGTAAATAAAGTTAAAATTAGAATTAACTAGCTGTCCCTATCCAGCGTTGTCCGGGATGCAGTGAAGTCATTTTAGTTTTTAATTTTTATTTGTTTGCACATTTTTTTTTTTTTAACTTATACAGAAAAAGAAATTAAATGTTAGTTGTAAGGGAGACAATGCTTTATATTCTTTAATAAAAATAAGTTATCTCCCCTCCCAGCCGATTTTTATTTTTAGGAAATTATTTGAAAAATGCTTCATATTACCAGTTGTCTTGGCCAGAATAAGTGATTTTAAAAATAAATTGTAGCAAAGTACTTTATTATATTGCCAATAAGATGGTACAACAATACCAAATGAAAATTGGTTAGAAGCAAAGTTTGATTTGTCAACTTGTCATGCTATTTGGGTCTTGTTATGATGTTAGTGTTTAAGTTTTGAGATATGAAAATTAGAGATGGGCGGTTTTACCGAAAAACCGCGGTTTTTCGGTTTCGTCTCCATACCGAATCGGTTTTTTTTTTAAAAACCGTAACCGTTCGGTATTGTGTTTTTACTACAGTAAGCCACCATATACAAGGAAACACGGTTGAAAAGATTTTCCGATTTGAATAAAATTGAATATTACCAAAAAATGTTATATTAGTAAGAGGACAGATTGAACAAATATATTACTGCAATTACTGCTATAAACACGAGGCGATTTTTGTTTATTTTCATTCTAGAACGAATTTTAAACATTTTAAAATATGAATATAGAAAATGTTGTTACATTTTTCGTACCCAACTAGTAAATAAATTAATCTTTCATCTTTTTTTATGCATTAAAATTATAATTGTACGTTGTTTTGTCTTTCGGTAATAGTAATTTTAAATTATCTTATCCTAAAAAATATTGTCCTTTTTTTGAGCGAAAGTCAACAATGGCTGCTAGTATTGCTGATATAACAATCAATCAGCAGCAGCGTCTTGTAAAGCGTTGTAAAATTCGTTTATAAACTTCTTTAAAAGTAAGATAAAAATACTTTTTGTGCTTAAAAAAGTTAATCCTATTTGGTTCTTTTATAAAAAATACTTAAAAAAATACTGGTTTTCACTCAACTTTCGAACTTCTAGCAGTAATGAATTTCTAGTCGCCAATTTAAAAAAAAAATTAAGATTCTACTTTTTTAAGCGATTACGTCTTAAAGTCTTGGCGAAAAAAAGAAAAAACAAAAAATAGTTTAGAATTTAGAGTGGGGGATCAGTTTCGCATATAAATTTAATGTAAAATGATCTCCGATTTCCCGCCCATTCTTGCCTTTTAGTGAAATTTATAAAATAAATAATTACTCTACCATTAACTCTAGGTACGACTAACAAGCCCACCTCCTAAAAATGCCATCTTGAACGTATCGTATCATTAACCTTAAATATGAGTGGCAAGCCACTCCTAAAAAACTCCCTTAACCCTAACACTAAGTCCGAATGGCAACCTCCATCCAAAACAAAACCCCTTCCTTAACCTTATCACTAACCCTAAGTCTGAGTAGGAAGCCCTAATCCTACAAAAAAGCCCATTAAAACCACACATAATAGTCTAAAAAAAAAAAAAAAAAAAAAAAGCAGACCCCCATAAAAAAAAAACGCACAGGATTTATTTGCCATAGAAAAAAATTGATTAATGCCCTAAAACGCTAGAATGGCCCGGAAATGGTGAATTATTCTGCATTAAATATATGTGAAACTAATCCCCCACTCGAAATTCTAAATGAATTGTTTTTTTTTCTTTCTGCTAAGTTTTCAGGGTGTTCACACTTAATTGCCCCTAGCCCTACCACTAACCTGAAGTTCAAGTGGCAAGCCCCCCTCCTCCCACAAAAACCCTTATAATCGTCTAAAAAAAAAGAAAAGAAAAAAAGAACAAGAAAAACGCACAGGATTTATCTCCCATAGAAAAAATAATTAACTGTCCTAAAACGCTAGAATGGCCTTGAAATGGGGGATTATTTTATGTGAAACTGATCCCCACTTTAAATTTTAAAATAATTGTTTTTGTTTCTTTCTGCCAAGTTTTTCAGGGTGCTAACATGTAATTGCCTAAATAAAAAAAGTAGAATCTCATATTTTGGGGAGGTAAGGGGGTGAGTTAGCAGAAGGTGTAAATCTACAATAATGCTAAAGAAATCTTGCAATATATTCATTTTTAAACAGTCCTAGTATTAGATTTTAGTTTCTTGTACATAAAATGTATTACAATTCAACTTTGAGTTTTCTAACTTGTTTCTTTTAATGGATTCATGGTATTTTTAAGGTATTGCAGTATATTTATGTGCACTTAGTGCAGATTACTTGGAAACCATTAATTTCTGGAGATTTTCAGTGGCATATTCTGATTCCTTGTACACAAATACACTTATATAGTAAATTTCATTGCTTAATCTTGTGTTTTAACAAAGATATAACATTTTTACTGAAAAATTAGTATAAAAAATGTGATGAAACGCATATGGTATTAAAGAGGGGAAAATATCCAATTGTGCGAGGCACAAAAATAGTCATAACTTCCTTATTTTTAGTCAGATTTAAAAAATTTTAAAAGATTCTTTCTTAGATCATCAAGCTCTTTCTATATATGCCATTATTGAGATATTTTAAGCAATTTAAATTTTTTCATGTGTATTGCTACTTGTAGGAAGAAATCTTTGTTTACAGTTTGTTTATCATTAACATTTTGAATTTTCAAATGAAAAAAAGAGAAATACGACAGACAACATGACATCGTATTTTTAGCATAAACTATTTTCAAATGAAAAAGAAAAAATCAAACGCGTTCCGTATGATGTCGAAAATCTATTTGATTCAACTCAAAATTGTAAAATAATTATTTGTTTGTTTCAGAGTTATCTAAAAAAATAAGTTATTAAAATAAAATTTAAAAAAATACTTGTAAAAGTAAATAAACGAAAAGTAGTGAGTAAGTATAAACATTTAAAAAGAAAAAAAAGTAGTTGCCAATGCTAGTGTCACTTTATTCGGATTTTAAAAATTATTTTAAACATTAGGCATTTCATTGTTTACTTTTGAAAAGCCACTTCATACATAAATTGTAATTTCTAGAGAACTATCTCTCAACTATACCGTTTTCTCTCCCAAAAATGGGTTATTCAAAAAGTAGACTATGCAACGATTTATATTTGACTAAATTGTTAATATGGTATTTATTTAGAGTTGACAATTTATTCGAAAGTTTAATTATTAAACTTTAATCCAAGTCATGAATTCTATAACTAAAATTACCTTAAAGCTTAAAAAATGACTTTAGGTGAATTAATAATCTCTACTTTTTTTAACCATCCTTCCTTTTCCCTTGGTGCGGTTTTCGGGTGTACTACTAGTCTTTTACGCATGTCTATAAAGTTTTATTACCCTGTCTTAAAAACAAATATTAACCCCCAACACGCACCAGTTGACAGAACTTCGAGCACACAAAATGACAGACATCCCAACAGTCAACACCGGCAATTCGAGAAGTATATGGTGTGTTTATTTTACGCGACAAGACACAACGTCTTGCAAACATTTTCACCTATTAAAAAATTAAAATTTTTATCTGTCAAATAATTTTGACAATATTTCATTTTCATCATCATTTTTGCTTAATTTTATTTGTAAAATTATTTTGTTTGTTTAAATAAATTTTCGTTTTTTAATTTCTTGCATTTCTGAGTTATATTTTAGCTTCTGATGGGTTCAAGAATTAGATAGAATGTATATTCAAACTCAGTTTTATTCTTCAGAAATCTTTCATGAATCTTTGGTCACTGTTTTAACGAGTTAACTGTTAAAAAGGTATCAAAACTTTGATTACAACAGTCAACACCTTAAAACTTATATGATTCATATCATGGAGAATGATTCAGTCACAAAATTATCGAAACAGTGGCATAATTCAACTAAACGTTGAATAATAACTAATCATCACACAAGAGAATGAATAGCTTCCATAGTAAAAATTTTTTTTTCAAAAAAAATGAAAAACCGAACCGTAAACCGAGGTTTTAAGGGGAAAAAACCGAAACCGATACCGAAACCAAAATTTCAAAACCGCCCAACTCTAATGAAAATGTAGAAATAGATGAAAATGATTCTAAGGCGCTAACAACGGTACTAGTGCAGTTTATGGCCCGTGCTGAAACAGACGTTTCGTTGGCATCTTCCGGCAGTTTACGTTAACAGCTGAATGAAAACTTTGTGATCTCAAAATCAAAGCGAGACGACGTATCAAACAGGAAAAATTAAGGAAACACTTAAAAAAAAGAAACAGTCATCGTATGGTAATTTTAATGTAAAAAAAATTTTTTTTTACAAAAAAATTATGTAAGAACTGTTAGCATTTTCTGTTTTTATTACTGGTACAGCTTTTGAACCTGACTGACTGGGTTACGGTTAGGTTGTTGTTTTTTGTAGGGTTAGGGTGAAAAAGAGCATGTTCTGCAAATTATCTTTTGGCTTATAAGTTTTCTTTTCTGACAAAATTCAATAATTCCTCCCGGAGACTGAGGGGTCTGTCTAACTCGAAGGTAAGGTAAGATATTGCTTAATGACACATCAACCCTAAGAGTCATTTCATGCCATGAATGTAGAAGGAAATAACTTTCATTTGAGTCTTAAGTCAGTGGGTCATTTATAGTCATTAGTTATAAGCTTTGGTATTTTGAAGGTTTTTATGCTTCAAGTTCTTTATATTTTCAAATGTTTAATTATGGTTTTTGGTTTGGTTGTTTTGTTTTACGACATATCAACCCTTTTCGGGCTATCTAATGCTGAATCCGGTCATTTTTGGTGAAGGTTTTTATGCTTCAAGTTCTTTATATGTTTAAGTACTTATTCATGGTGTTTGCTTGAGTGAAAAGGGGGGAGAAAGAGGGGAGATGGAAGAAGAGGCAAGGGAGGGAAATTGTTTTTTGTTTTGGATTTTGTAGAACATGATTGAGTTTTGCAATGGAAAAAAAAATCAATAAAACATCAATGTTGGTGCATTTTGAGTCAGGAATTCAATAACTTCAGACAGCCTGATTTGGTAGCGCCAGTAGGTTCTATTTGACCCATAGATGGGGCCCTTACAAGTACTACGACTCCGGGCCAAAGTGGACCTGGGAGCAATGGCAACTAAGGGCCACTCCACATTCTCCACAGCTCCCAAATGGAGGCCTCACCACTGGATGTCTTTTACGGTCATACCCAGGACCCTAACTCGATGAAATTCATGATCGCTTCAATCAATTTTTTTAACTTGTTGAATTATACGCTATATTCAATTCGCTGTCATCTGCTACAATCTGATTGGCTAAGCATTTCCGCATCTATCAGCGGTTTACGTACACTGTCGGAAAATGCCAACGAAAAGTCAGTTTCACCACAGGTCGTAAACCAAAGTAATTTATTTAAAACATAATGCAATGAATGCTTAAACTATGACAGTGGATTTGATAATGTGTTGCAAGACCGTGAATAAAGTCTGTGTCTCTAACAAAGGGAGATAAATCATGCTTTAATGTCTCTTGACAACGGAAGATAATTTCAAGATACAAAAAGAGTTCTCTTTTAGAAAAGAGATATTTAGTTACATAAATTAAATGACAAAGTCTTTTCTAACATAATTTATCAACTTTGTTTCACATCTTCATTCAATAATTAAAAGAAAGGGGTGAGTAAATTAAGTTATTGAATGTTCGTGGGTCTTCACGGAGAAAGTGTTATGATTAATGTCCTTGAGTCAAGAGAAAAAAATGTTATTAGGAGTCCATCAGAGGAGAATGTTATTATAAACGTACGTATGCAGATTAGGGTATGAAGTTTATGAGACTAGCAGAGTTTGTATTATTATTATTATTATTATTATTAGGAAGTAAGTCCATGTGATAAAGTGTCACTATCTAAGTCCCCATGCAGAGGCTAAATGTGGCATTCGTTTACACGCTAAGTAGGAGTGTTGCTAGTTGTTTTGAGAGACAAAGATATGTTAGGCAACTTGGACTTAGTGCCGGCTATGCACTTGGAAAGCGCAAACGCAATTTTAAAAAATAAGATTCATTAACAGAGGCCGTTCCAACTGAGGCCATTTCTGATTGGCTAAAGTTTGATATAGAAAACCGTTCGAAGTTGAGTATTTGATCCAATCAGTCCCAAGCATTTAAATCACGCAGATATCGAATGCTTTAGAGCTTTGTGGTTGTTGTTGCAGCTACTACCGTTGCTAATTATTTAGAAATCATTGTTATTATTGCTACTACTGCTAATATTGATTTAGAAAACATGCTTGTCTGTGCTGTTGTTATTGCTACTACTGCTACAATACCTTCCCCTGGATCGATTTTTGCTTGGAAATCAGAAGTTTATCAAAATAAAAAGAGAATTTTTCTTTTTTGTATATATATATCGGTTGTGAAGTAGAGACAAGTTGACCACATTCAAATTTATTTTTTTGGAATCGCTGCAGACAATATCTTAAAATTTGAATTGTTATTCCCTCGTTATGTGACGGAATTTAAGGTTGTCAAGTTGATGCCTCTCGTGGCTGATCGTCTCGGTGATAATTTTTCTTTTGAAATTCTCTTGTTGACAATATGTTGATTCGAATCATTTTCAATGAAGAGTTTTTAGTCAACTGTTGAGAGTCGTTTCGTGCAGGTATTCTTCGTAACAGCAAAGGTAACAGTTCTTTTTTTGTTCTTATAAATGTGTAGCAGAAAAAAGTATCAGGTTGATATGTCCTCTCTCTAACGGTTTTAATCAACAAAAGTCCAGTAGGAAAGTAATTCCGTGACACGTGAACACATCTACTCTCTTTAAACTGATGAGATTTTTTTTATCACTTGTTTCGATCGATGATTTAGCTGGCAAAAATATCCGTGTACGTTTCGTCATCGGCGTTTTTTTGTGATTGGTATTCCACAAAAAGTGAAATCATTTTTTTGCTGAATCCGATTTTTTCAAAAGTATAATGAAAAAGAAATCGAGCTTTAACGGTCCTGAAATCATTTTTTTGCTGAATCCGATTTTTTCAAAAGTATAATGAAAAAGAAATCGAGCTTTAACGGTCCTGAAATCATTTTTTTGCTTAATCCGATTTTTTCAAAAGTATAATGAAAAAGAAATCGAGCTTTAACGGTCCTTAAACTTTGTTGTGGGACAATCGTAAGAAGTAGGAAGAATAAAGATGATTGATAGCTACACTCTTTACCATAGAAATACTTTAGATGGGATATGATTTCTATCTAACTGGGCAAATTTGGAAAACCACAATAAGTTCGATTTCAGATTAGAAATTAAAATGAAAATATTTTTTTTTCAAAAACAAAGTTTAAATAACGAATAATCAGTTTGCAACATTATCTACAAATTTATTAGCAAATTAAAAACAAAAAAAACAACAAAAAAAACACCTGAAATTGAGAAATAGGAATAAAATATTGTATTATTTCTGCGCTTGTGCAACCACCATTTCTTTGCATGTTTAAGGCCAAACCTTCCTCGACTTTGTATGCAACTGCTGGGCTTTACTGCTCTTGGTGCCTGCAGTCTTGCAGGTATAATGTATAGCTACAGCCAACAAGGAGGACTTCATGCAGACCAGAAATCCTGAGGTATGATCTTCATGGTCTCTGTGTGCAGAAGTTAGACATTTTTCCTCCTGAACAACAGCAAACACCAGTAAAAATGCATTTTCTCTTGTTTGCTGTTTTCTCACACCTGCAGACATTAATACGTGGCCATGTATTCTTTGGCAAAGTCATTCAATATATTTCATAAGCTTCCCAAAGTAATTATTGTATTAAGTTATCTTGTTAAAATACAAAAATATTTTATTTTCAATTTTTTTTTTTTTTTTTTTTTTTTTTTAAATCATAAAGTAAAAGTCAGTTGACTTTGTTTCACCCTTCTTGGATAAAAATGAAGATATCTTGAGGTAGAAGACTGGAGGAAAGTGCGATGACCCAAGTAAACTTGGATGTAAGCAACAATCAAAAAGGATCTTCGACAATGGAATTTTAATGGAATAGATCCTCAAGACGGCCAAGCCTAGAGATTAGAATTGCAGGCTGTCAGAAAATATCAGACTCTTGATCAAGGGAAATAAAGATGATAAAGTGGATATGAGGATGGTGATGATAAGTAAAAAGGACAAAGAGACTAAATTATTGAGAAAAACAGACAAGAAAAAGATAAGCCCCTTACTTTCTCAGAGCTAAATTTAGTGACTGATGACCTTTCCCGACAGGAGTAGCTAAAGGACCTTTCAAACCACATTTTGTAACAGCCATTGATTCAAATACTTTCTGGGGCAGACGAAATTTTCCATCAGGTCCCTTGACGGGAGTGACATCCACCGGATCCCATTCAATTGGAACCTGAAGAAGAAAAAAAAAAAGGTCTCCATTTAAATTGTTAATTTTATCTAAAGATAAAACGGAACATGCAATATAGTAATTACTAAATCTGAATAAATTATGAAGATGGAAATACAGAATTTATTGTTATGAAAACAAAATTAGAATAATCCTCCTTATTATAATAACTAGCCTAAAAGCTGCCATTTTGGCGACTTAAAGGCGAGGTCATATAGAGGACAGGTGACAATTTTATTTAAGCATTATAATGAGATGGTGATGGAGAGACTAAAAGAAGCGATATTATGAGTTGGGAGTGTATAAATATTATTATTAGTGTTTTTAATTATAATTAGTAATAGTATATTAATTTAGACTCCTGTCACTCCACTGCTTAATGTTTTAGTATTAGCAGTAATAAATGATACACCTGGCATCACAGGAATGCTTCATGCCAAATTTGGTGACATTTCTTAAGTTGTGATGGAGCCGATAAATGAACGGACAGACAAAAAGTGCTCAATAATGATATAGATATTACTGAGGAAGGCCACAAGGAAAAAAGGCAGAAATGCTGTGTTAAAAATATTCAAGTCAATCAATCCATTAAAAAGAAAAAAAAAAGAAAAAAAATGTAGCATAAGAAAGAATGCAAAAGAAAAAAAAAATGCTTTAAAAACTGCATATTGCTTACATCGGCGGCAGCAAAAATCTTCTGAACAGCTGCCGAGATTTCAGGTCCAATGCCATCGCCAGGAATGAGCGTCACTTTGTGGATCTAAAAAGAAATCAAATTTAAAATAAGACAAAAAAAAAAAAAATGTGTAAAGTATCGGATCAGGATTGATGGATCAGGCAGATTTATTCTGCGAAATCTGAACTGACAACCAAATCTGAAAAAGAAAAACTTTTCAAAATCAAAATGATATTAATTGTACGTGTTTTCTTTTGTGTCTTGTGTGAATGAACAACAAAGTATAAGAATGAAACATAGCTGTCGACACTCCATTGAAAGTATTTAAGGAATTGGAGCAACAAAAAGAGAATAGCAAATGAAATGACAATTGTTCAAATCTACAAAACTGATCCCCCCCCCCCCCTTAAGATAGTTTAGGGATTATGATACAGCTCTTCTTGGTGACGTGCAGATACAAAAATTAAATACTATTCTTCTTAAGAACATTAACAATTTTTCCTTCAAAGTTAAAAAAACACCAGCTGAAGTATGCCTTCCAGGAGAGGTCTATCATACCAATAATAAGTACAAGAGGTTAAACCCCAAAATATTTTAAAACTATCATAAAAAAAAAAATTTGAAATAAAATAATTACAGAAAAAAGAAAAAAAGAAAAAAGAAGCTTTCATAATCATCCAGTCATGCTATTGTTACAGATCTTTCCGACTCTTACGTCATCTTCATTGGTGCATTGTGAGTCCTCTGCTAGTTGCTTGACGTAAGTTCTATGCCATCTCTCCTGAATTACGTTCCTGTTTCGGCATCCACAAAAGAACACTGCTGATGATTTCAACCTTTGCCCTCCAACAGTGACCAGCAAATCTGGTTCTTCTTTTTGGTCAAGGCCAAGATCTGCCGAAAGGTGTTCATAGAGTTGTTCCTTTGTAAGGTGCCGCTTCCAGATGTTAAGAGCCGCTCTCAAAGGCATCCTGGCATACAAATAGAGCTTACAACACAAGTGAATTTATGAGATTGGAAAGATTTCCATTTTGTGGAGTTCCTATTTACTCGTCTCCTCACGAGGGGAGTTAGACACTAGCTTAGTTTTTAATGGGGAGAAAATCCAGCTCCTCAAAAAGAGGCACTCTGGATTGAAACAAAAATTGAAATTGCCTCAGTCTAGAAGGATTTCGCCCGAGGGAAGAAAGATGAAATGTATCAGAACAGATACTACACTTTGCTCCTAGCCAAAAGGCCAAGGAAGAGTTAAATTTTCATAAAATGTTTTGAAAATTTTTGCGATGATAATTTGGATTAGCCGGACTACTATTCTCATCTTGTTTGTTATTTTCACAACGTTTCGGCCGATGTAACCTCTGACCTTCTTCAGGTGCAGCTCTGGATTGCTTTCTGTAAATTTTGGTTACCAGTATTTTTTACCATCACAAGTATTTCCAAAAATTTGATTTTTACATAGCGTATCTACCAGTGAGTGTTATGTAAGCACCCAAATAATTTCAAGTATTGAATATTTGAGCTTTGACTTTAAGCTTAAGAAAAGACCATCTTTAAAAAAAAACAAAAAAAACAATTGAAAATAAGATAAATTTAATGTATTCATAGAAGCCAGTCTGTTAACATGTAAAAATAAATGAGAAAATCTATAAATAGCATCCATTGTTTATTTTACAAGATAGAAAGAAATAAAGGATGAAAAAAATAAAGAGAAGTGATAAAAACAAAGACGAAAAAGACAGCCGAAAAAAAAAAAAAAAAAGACAAAGAATTAAAACAAAATAGATAAAAAATGAAAAAGAAAAGACAAAAGATGAAAAGACACAAAAAAAGACGAAAAATAAAATAACACCGAAAAGAGAGATGAAAATGAAAGAGACAATAAGGAACAAAAAAAAATTAAACAACTCCGTGTCATGCTTAAACATATTGAAAGTGCTACTGATTTTTTATTGAGAAAATGCCCTTGAAAGCGACCCCAAAATAGATTGTCATACAAAGAATTGTGTAAGATTTTTTTTTTTTTTTAAGACTAAATAACCTTGATTGATTTGATGCTTCTATCCAATCAGACGACAAAAAAAAAAAAAAAAAAAAAAATCAATCACAGTATACAACACACAGTGAGTACGAAAAATACGCAGCTTAAGACGAACAATCAAACATGCCGTTTCTTCCTATTGCACAATTTCTCTCACATCAATTTGAGCAAAATATGTAAAGGCATCAACGTGACAATTTCGCAAAATCCAGTTAGGTGCAAGCCAGCGTGGTCTATGCTTATTTGTAAGAAATAAGCCAGTGTCTTCCAATGTTTCAAAAAAATTAAATAAAATAGAGGACGTATCAGAAACCGATCATAAAGTGAGCTTGGTGAGGGGGAGTATAATGTTGAAAGAGACGAAACTCCCCGATGACTCAAGCAAAATACATCACTGAGGATGCATTCCAGTTAGGAGCGCATCTGTGATATTTCATAAAATCACTCTGTTTATTGTCAATTTATGGTTTTGATTTATAATTTTACAGACATTTAATTACCAGTTTGCAGAGGGGTAGTAGCTTTTTGAGTTGGCCTCCATGGGTGTCCTCCGATGCACAAAATATAGCCCATCCATAGTGAATGATCGTCCATGTGTGGTAGGGAGCCACATCCTTCGAGGTTAGCCGGTTAATATGCATGGGCATAGACAGAACACGGCGGATCTAGAGGAATAAACCTTGACCACAAATCCTGTTATTTCACGGGTAGCAGTAGTTCCAGTTGCACTCATCGACAAACGGATGATCTGGTCCTGAGAACAACATGGCTTCGCAGATGATCATATATATTTGACAATGGGAAGGCATAACTGCTTCAGTTAGTGGACTACCATGGACTATGTGCAGGGTTGGAATGCTGCATAAACAATACGCCTCAAGAAAAAAAACAATGACTGGTGTCCATGCATCAAAGCACTATCTGATGCGTAAAATAAGCCTCTCCATAGTGAATGATTGCCCGTCGGTGGTGAGGAGCCACATGCTTAGCCTGTTAATATGCATGTTATTTCACGGGTAGCACTACCATGGACAAGTGCAGGTTTGGCGTACTGCATATGCAATAAGCCTTAAGAAAAAATACAACTGTTTCAGTATCACTCGATGGATGACCCAAGAAGAAGTATTTATCAATGTTGGGTGCTTCTGTATTATAGGGGACAGATGACATTTTCATCTTTATTTTAGAAGAGTCAGTTGAAAGGGGAGATAATTCAAACTTTTTTTTTTGTTGTAACCATAACCCATAAGAAAAATCCAGAGAATTAATAAGAGAATAAATTTAAAAAAAAGGGTACTTATGCAGTTTACGGATCGGGCTGAAATAACGTTATAATTTAGAAAGCCATTCTTAACATGGGGAGGTGGGTGGAGGGGTTGATTAACTATTCTGTATTTTCATCTAACAATTTAATGAACTGAATAGTTAATTAACCCCGTCACCTCCCATGTTAAGAAAAGCTTTCTGAATTATAACATTATTTCATCCCGGTCCGTAAAGTGCATAAGTACCCTTTTTAAAATTTATTTTCTTACTAATTCTCTGGATTCTCCTCATGGGTTATGTTACAACATAGATATATATATACAATGTATAATATACATATGCACAAGGTGTTTGGAAAGAAACTCCCTATTATAAAGTGCTCATAATTTATTATTGAAATATACATGGTGTTTGGGATAAATTTTACACTATGTGAAAAAAAAAAAAAAATCATATCTTGACTAGTAATTGATGACTCAAACAGTTTTGCGCCACTTATATCCCCTTACAGAGATTAAAAATCAAGATATAATGATACTAAACCTTATGTCTAGAATCCTTACTACAATTTTGATCAAAATCTATTACATGATTTTTCAATCGAGAAAATGTTTAAAGTTTAAGGGGTCTTAAGAAATTGAAATTCAGAGAATATTGCTTAAGTGATGTCTAATGAATATAGATTAAATTTAATGCAAATCTGATATATTTGAATTTTCAAATAGCAGGCTGTGGTCATATTAGCTCCCCTCCCTCCCCCTCAAAAAAAAAAAAAAAAAAAAAAAAAAAAAAAAAAAAAAAAAACTTTAAAATATTCCAAAGAAACTGAAATTTGGGGAATTATTTTTAACCTATTGTTAAAATTTCACAAAAAAATCGGAGGTATCTCAAATTTCACAAAGGGCTTTAAACTCCTCTTTGCATAAAACTAAATATATCCCACATTATCAATCCTTATGCCTAACAGCTGTGTTCCAAAATTCAAAATGATCGGTTAATTAGTTTAGGAGTGAATCCTATATATAGAAATATATAAGCATATACACATACCTAACTTCATGTAAATAGATATGTTATAGGGTAACCTACATAGCTGAAATCTCAGGAGAATTCTAATTGGGTGACCTACAAACATGTCCTTTAGAACCCTTTATTATTGAATGATAATTTTTTTTTGAAACATGGAACAGAATACAAAGAGAAACATGTCTGTTACGCTGTTCAACTAAGGAAAAGTGAATTTACGTGGATGGTACGAACATCGAAAATGATTTATGATCCTAGCGCTACTAAAATGCTGCACGACAACCTTGAAATCTACCACTGCCAACCAAAAGTCTAACCCATAAAAACTGGAAGATGGGGAGGGGGGATGCCTCTGCAAAATATCCACCCTTTAACTTTCAACATCCGAGCAGTTAATGACAAAACAACTGTATCAATTAGTTTTCTTTCTCAAAGAAAGAAGTTTTTTTTTTCTTAAAGTGGATTCCTTTATTTAACCTAAGGTTGTCGACACGGTATGCAGTTGGATTAATGGTGGGGTTGAGAAAACCAGTTTGTGTCCAATAAGTGTAAGACAATGGTAATGGATGAGAACTCAGATATGGAGAAAGTATATTTGGATGGTGAAGCTATTGAGATTGTCCAGAAGTTTTGTTACCTTGGTGATACCATTGGAGCATAAGGTGAAGCAGGTGCTAGTGTGATTGTAAGAATTAGAAGTGGATGGAGTAAGTTCAGGGAACTTCTGCCTTTACTAACCAGCTGTCAATCAAGGGAAAAGTCTATCAGGCATATGTACGAACGGTGATGATGCATGGAAGTGAAACTTGGCCAATGAAGGTTGAGGACATGCGTTACATGGGTAGAAATGATATAAGAATGATACAAAGGATGTATAATGTGAGTCTTAAAGGCCGATGACCTTAAATCTGGACGGTATAAGGAGATATGTGCAGAACAAGAGACTTCAATGATATGACTACGTTGAAAGAATAGATGAGAGTTCTTGGGTTAGTAGATGTAGAACAGTTGAGGTGGCAGGTTCAGTTCACAGGAGAAGGCCTCGGAAAAAATAGGAGGAAGTGATAAGAATGAACTTAAGAGAAAGCAGGATAAATAAAGACCTGGCAGAGATAAGTTAGTTTGGAAGTCACTTTCTAAAAGTCGTTCAACATATGCCAGCATGTAAAACAAACGTTAAACTGAATGATGATGGTGCCGATAAGAAGTTATGGTGGCATCTCATACTTCATTATCTTACCATTTCTAAAGTTCTTGCAAGAAAAAAAAAATGTAAAATAGAATAGTGAAAAGAGAAAAGATTTGCCATAATCAAAAAGAAAAACTAAGAACCTTCCTATTATATATTCGATGGCCATTTTAATTAGTAGGTAACTCAAAATTGTATTTTTATTATATCAAAATATTTAATGTGTGCACATAGATCTTTGCAAAACAAATAATGGTACCAAGTTTATTTTGGTAGCTCAATTTAGCCACCGAATTATGACCATTCAAAGTTTGTTGGAAATTAGAAAATTTACTGTCTTGTCTGCTACGGGTCCAGAAGCCAATTTTCACAGTGCAGGCTCCAAATAAATTTAAAAAATCCTGTAATGTAATGTCATCTTGTTGTAAGTGAAAATTAATCATAATGGAACCAATAATTACTAGATCAAACAAACTTGAATATTGGGCAAAATCTCATTACCCTTGAAAAAAAAAAATCTCATTACCCTTGAAAAAAACGTGCAAAAAGGACATGAAAGTGCAACTTTGTTTATATAAGAATCATTTCAACAGCTAACACATTGAATCTTCTTAACATGATTCATAGTATATTAGAGATTAAGCTATATTTTTCTTTTAATAATAAATCAATAATAATAAAAAAAAAAATCTTAGATTCAGAATATATAAACAGATGAAAACAATTTGATAATCAGTCAGAATTTCTTTAATATTTCATTCACTAAAGTTTTCAACTTGGATTTTTTTATTAGTGAAAGACAACCAAAGCACATCATATTAATGAACGGCCTTTATAGGACTATTTTTATATGCATAGATACAAAATATCGCACATACACACAAAATCTGATAAACATCAGGATTTTTTTTCACATGAATATAAAAATCACCCATCATTGAAAATAGTAATGTAACTTTAAGTTGTCTGAAAAACAAAGAACTATTAATGATAAAAGAGAAAGAATCGTACACTTATAAAGAAGCAAAGATTAAAATTTTATCAAAATAATCCCCGAAATGAGTTATCACAAGTTGAAATTGAAGGGAATTTTATGGAGGAGGAGGTGATCCCTGGCTTTGGTATTATTATTTTGGGACAATGGTAGCGTCATTTTGGGTTTAGCCAGGATCCACTCTGTCCATTTAATATTTAAAAGGAGGAAGGATAAATGTTCTATTATAGCGAAAGAAAAAACATTGGTATAAACAACATGCATGCAAATTGGAGGAGGAAATACATGGGAGAGGTACATTTAATAACAGACAACAGGGTTTTGTGAATGAAAGTGAGAAGAAGACATTATAATAACAAACATTTATAACTTTCGTGTGAAGAAAGTGTTCATTGAATTGTTCATTTTTGGTTTATGTAACTTGTGGTTTTGGTAGAGAAAGTTCGTTGAGTATACACGAGTTTTGAGAAATGTCTGTATATATTTCCTAGTGTGAATATGTGTGTGAGCTTACAGAGACAATGTGGCACTGTAAGTATGTGTAAGAGAGTGTATATAACTAAGAGTCATTGTGGCATCGTATATACGTGGCCTACCTTGTTCTGTTAGTGTGTGTCTGATACTGGTTGTTAGCTTGTTTTTTCTTAAATGTGGTGATAATCGCGTGTGAGCATCAAAGGCTTGTACGTGCATTTTTTTTTTAAGGAGTCGTTTCTGCCCTGGCCGAAAGGCAGACGGTGGGGGGGGGGGTGCACGTTTCGGGTCTTGCTCTGATGTACGTGTCTTGGATCTGTGCAGGTCTCTGGTGTTTGACCGTTGAGATTTGCACTTATATTGGGGGTCAAGTACTTGACGCAGGCTCGCTATATGTTTTGGGGTTTAAATCGACCAGGTCTCAATCTTATTGGTCGAAATTCTTATTTAGCCAAAATGTGTTAAAAGTTTCTTTGTTTTGGGAAAGTGAGGAGGAGATAGTCTCTTCCCCTTCTTTCTCTTTTTGGTCAGCAACAAAAGAAAGCAGAGAAAGAAAGCGCTCTCTTTTTCACCAGTGAATATCTAAATATTCGTCTTATTAAATTAATACCCGGCAATTCAGTTAGCAGTATCAGTATGAATATGAACGAGTGCGTTCACTGCACTGGCAGTGATCGTCCCGTTTGTTCTGACTGGTGCAAAGTTGCCGTTAGTGCCGCAACAAGGAATTCTCATTTCAAGTAAAATCCACTGGTCCAGTTTATAAACAATTAACAGATGTTTATTTGGGGGGAGATTACCAAATGGTACTCGTTTTATTAAATTGAATAGCAAACGTGCAAAATGAGATCTTTTATCCTGGCCAAATAAAACATAAGTCCAACCCGACTCGACAGACCACTGAAAACCAACTGCATCTCCTGAATCTTCAATTCTGGCCTTTTTCAGTGGTCACTATTCGACCACCCAAGGACTGGCTACTGGAGATATCCACTAGAGATAATATTCAGCCAGTGTCCACTCAAAGGGGCCTATCTCTAGACAATCTATAAACACAAACATTTACCGTCCAGGAGTTCTATGTTTGGACAGCCATTAAATTTAGCAGTCTCTGAATAAGCCATAACCACAGCAGAGAACCTCTAACATTCTCTCAAGTTGACAAATGGAATTCTGGGTAGCACAAAATAAGAGATATTTTAACATTCCTCTGCCCCCCCCCCACATCTATCACCTGCAATGTCTGCATGCACCACTAAAACATGCATCCAAGTGCATGTTTACATCAGGACTTACGACTGCCTTCCTGTTTGAGGACTAATAAAAATTTAAATATTGATCAGGATTAAATATTGAAACTGATGAAAATGGCTGGAAATAAAATTTCCTATTTAATAACATGGACCAATATTTGAAAACTTCTTTTGGTCATGTTTCTGCTCTGCTAGACGGGGTGTCGTCTGGTTGGTTCGTTAGTTCTCAAGAATTAGCACAAGTCATGTGTACCAATAATATATAGTTCTTTATAATATATAGTTCTTTATTTTACTTTATTTTGTTTTAGATAAATGTAATGAGATTACCAGTGGGATGGTAGAGAAAGTAATAATAATAATGATACCTGAGAATGTCAAGCCAAAGAGTTTGAACATTGGTCTCTCAGGAAGGGTGAGAATGATGGATAAAAGAAACTTTGTAACAAGACCACTTGTTTGGTAAACAGAGAAAGTAATAATAACCTGTGATAACTAGTAATGACTATGATGATGATAGCTGGCTTTGGTATGAAAGTGGGTTATAAAAATAAAGGTTAGCGATTGGAAAGCAATTCTGGATCACATCAAATTCAAGGCAGAGTTTGTTTTGACAGTTTGCTATTTATAGAAATCGGTTGATAATTTGTAAAATAAAACATTTGGACTTTGGTGTTTAGAAAAGAATGTGTAAAAAGAAAGATTTTCATAATTATGGTGAGCGATTGGAAAATAACAGAAAGTAAACTTGATACAATGAAGCTAGGACATTCTGTGTTGTGCTACCGCTGTGGGGCTCCAACAGGGAACCGACTGTACATAAAGTAATAAGCGTGAGAGACAAATGCTGCCCAAAATAACTAGCTGATCAACTATCGAAAGGTATCAAGTAATTTCTGATTTTCTGCTTTGTGGCATCTTGAGAGAGAGAAAGAGAAAGCAAGAGACTTCACTATTGGCAGGTATTTTTAGAAGCTAATTTTCATACGTTTTGCCACCTTCGTTTCCAACAGACTTCAAATTGAAAGCTTCTTAGCATGAGAGGTGGTCACATGGTTCCTTCTTTTTGCTCCCATGCATTTCACATTTGAACCATGAACTCTTGACAGCTTACATCCATTCTTCAGTCGTCTTAGAGGAGGTGGGATAGTGACTTAAAGATCAGCAGAATACCAATATGTGGGTGTCACACATATGTAGATTAACAACAAAAAAAAAAGTACAAACCTGACTTGATAAATTTTGGCTTTGTGGTGGTTTGAAAATATTCTGAAAGCAACAAGAAAAAAAAAACAATTAGGAAATAAAAATAAAAATATAAAAAAAAACTAAGAAAAGCCGGGTGTTTATTTGAGGAAGTCTCCCTCCCACAAGATCTTTCAACTAACATCAATCAAAGAGTATTGTCTACAGGGGTACTCCCTGCAAATGCCACCCATGAAATCGTTAGTAAAATTCATAATCCTTTCTTGCAATCCAACTATATTTAGTACAAATAAACTTCAATCTATGCTTGACTTGTCCACCAAGTTTCTATTATGAATGTCCAACAATGTTTGTTTTATGACCAATGATATCTGGGGACAGTTTGATGATTGTCTCATCAGTAGGAGGTGTGATCCTGAAAAAAAAAATTGAAACTCGATCAGGGCACCACTTACAATCCACTATAATGCATTTCTATTTCTCTATAAACAAGTCAGCTATTTTAATTTTTTTAATAGTCTGAAAAAATAAAATAAAAAGAATACATTACTTTGCAAACAGGACTATTTTGACCAAAATTTAAATCCAAAATATTGACTTATACAGACTGACTCTCCTCCTCCCCCTGCAAATGCCACCCATAGAATCGTTAATAAAATCCACAATCCTTTCTGCATAACCCAACTATATTTGGTATAAATAAATTTCAGTCGATGCCTCACTTATTCACCAAGCTTCAATCATGACTGTCCAATGTATAAGAGTGAAATACGTCCTAAGGTGGGGAGGTACTGTTGCCACATCCGAGAAGGTGCCACTCAAAACAATTTTTTCCAGCCCTGACAGAGTACAAAACCGAATTCGAAATTTTATGGGCGATATCTTCTCTTCCCTACAGCCTCTTTCTCAAAGAGACGTTGCTAGTCTTTCTCTGCTCTATCGTTATTTTCATGGTAGGTGCTCGACTGAGCTTCAACCTATGGTCACCCCTGTAAAACATTCACAATAAAAATCCGTCTAGCAACAACCACTGTCAATAATTTCCCTTTCTCCATCCGTTTACATAAAACTAAACAGAACTTCCATGAGCAAAGTTTCTTTCCTAAAACTGCCGTCTCTGAAAACACAGTACCACAGGATTGCCCAGTTTTCAAGTCTAATGTAAACAAATTCTTGTTGAGCCGTCCTCTTAAATAATCAATTTCTGACCAGTTACAAATCCCCTTAATGTTTCACCGCCCATCTGACAAACTCAATAACCCTTATCCTCGAGTGACCCTTGGGCCTTGATAAGTGGTGACTCATTAGAAAAAAAACAAGACTGTTATAAACGTGATCTCATGGCACCAATGTTTTAAAGATGTAAATTAGCCACAAATGTTAATTACGTGTAAGTTTGGAAACCCCCACTCCCTTCACCACGCGTCTCCTATCGTTTATGTTTCAATCAGGCCCACGGGTCACATGTTAAGATTCACGGTAGTAAAATGACTTTTCCTTAAAACAATAAAAGGGAGAACAGCAAGTAATCATGGTAGAGAAAGAACAGGACACATTTGAATCACAGTTTATAAACATAAAATTAGAAATAAGACACTTGTAAGAATTAACAAAAAGCGAGATTATGCAAACATAAGTGTTTATTAAATCAAAAGGACTTAATAAAAGTCCTGCTTTGCTTTGCAGAGTTTTCGATAGAGGGGCTGGTTTAGTTAAAAAAAAAGAAAAAAAAAAAAAAAAAAAAAGAAAAAAAAAAAGAGAATGGTTGATCAGTCAGGAGTTATAAAAAATCGGCAAATAATGAAATTTCAAATCAGGACAAATTAAAATAAGTAATTTGTTTTGTTTTGTTTTGTTTTATCATAGGGCACATACCTTTTAATAGAACCTTCTTTTTTTGTGTGTTAATTGACACGCTGAGTGGAAGATATTTTCACAGGATTTTAGACCCTGAAGTCCATTCTTTCTCGGATATTTTTAGTGTTGAGTGTCAGCTGATGAAGGATATTATTATAAAATTTTAGATCCAAAAGTTTGTCCCTTCGCGGATAGTTTTGTTAATGTGGTGAGCTTAGGTAATCTCGTAAACCTTGTCCGATAGATAGCGTCAAGCCACTCGCTGTATTTTTTTTTTCAGCTGACAAAAATTGAATTTCCCTCTTCCTTGTCTACGGGGATATATATCGATTTGAAGTGCTGGGTCGGCACAAAATTTTGACATAACTTCCTACCCCCCCCCCCTCCTGAAATCTGACCGTATCGTTTTTTGCGGATAGTTTTTTTTTTGTGTGGCTACATGAAGGATATCAAAGAATTGTAGATTCCGAGTCAATCCCTCGCGGATAGTTTTTAGATGACGAGAAAGGAAACTGTTGACTTCGTCTATGTCGTCAACTTTGTCAGATTGGGTTTTTCCTTGTGAATCCCCTTGTCTTTTTGTATGCGGGGATATATTATTTCGATTTCTGCTTGGTCGGCAGCAAATCTTGGAAACGTCATCTTCCTTCCACCGTTGTAATTCGTCCCATGTGCGCGAATATAGGTCTTCGATTAACTGCTCTTTGAGCCACAAATCTAGACACGTCAATTCTCCATCACTGCCGTCCCTTTATGCGGGTATATATTGTCGACGATTTGTCTGCCCCACAAACAGCAAATCCCGACACGTCTTGACTTGACCACTGCCGCAAGCCAATTCCCCGTGTTTCACTTTCCGACTCTTCTCTAGGGCTTTTTGATCGCCTAGCAACAGACTTTTCTGCAATCTGATTGGTTGACCTACAATCATCGACTTCTACAGAAGTCGATTGTGTTATAGAATCGATATATTAACAGAATTTTCAACTAAGTTTCAATAAAAATGTTAAATTTGTCGCCATTGAATTTTTCGATTGATTCTATTTGAGGTCACTAGGGCGAATTATCGGTTAAGTTCATAAAATAAATATATTAGAACGTAAAGAAACGAAATTTATTTTTTTAAGTAAATTTTCTTCATTTCATAAAACAAAAATTAACTTAAAGAATATCTCAGTGAAGAATATATCTAAATAATTATTTTTATTGGTATTTTTAAGATTTAAAATAATTAAGTAAAAACAAATTCATTTTGATTTGTTAAATTCATTTGCCATTTTACAGCTGTCTGTAAGATGCCTAGTGTCAACAGGTAGGTTAAAAAAAAAAAAAGAAAAGACACCACTGTGCTAACAGTTTTAAAAAATTACTTGACCTCATATTGCAAATGTTATTTTAACTCTTCTTTCAAAGCAAAACATAAACCTTCCAACAAGCAATATATCTCCACACAGGCAATGCCAGATAAATATTGCTGATATTCAACAACACATCTTAAAAACGTTTAATTTTGTGTTTAGCCATTTATCTAGACATAACCATGCAAAATAAGGAAGGAAACATAAGCAATAGGACAATTAAAAGCATTAAAAGTAAGGGGCTACTGTGATAGGAGCCAGATTTATAGGGGGCAACCTGGGTGGGACGTTGGGCAGCAAGATACTTGTTCACATTATATTTAAATTTCTGCACGTTATTATCGTCAAGAAAGCAAATTCCAAAGGCCAGCAATTCAAGGAAAGAAGCTTTTCAAGTAGAAAATATTCCGGCATCTAAGAACCTCTACAGTGAAGGGGTGGGAATTTGCTGCTAATTGGGTGAGTCTGGGGTCTTTTCGTCGAGTGGGTACAAGTGCAGTAAGTTCATCGGAGTACATTCCATGCACAGGGATCAACATTGTAGCGATGGGACAGAGGACGGAGCTTAGTAGACATTGTGGGACCTATTAGGTCCCAGACTCCTTTTTGTACAAAAGGGAGAGACTAGTGGTTGGTGCACTAGCCCAGATGTGACAACAATATTCCATGTACGAGCGAATGGTGGCTTTATAGAGATATAGGATACTGGCAGATGTGAGAAGTTTTCCAGCTCATGTTACCTGAGAATGTCAGTCTGAAGAGACTGAACGTTGATCTCTCGGCTAGGGTGAGAATGACAGCCATTTTTCCTCTACTAGAAAAATGTCCAACGGATAAAAGAGACTTTGTAACAAGACCACTTGTTTGGTCAGCAGAGAAAGTAATAATAACCTGTGATAACTAGTAACGACTATGATGATGATAGTTGTCTTTGGTACGAAAGTGGGTTATAAAAATAAAGGTTAGCGATTGGAAAGGAAATCTGGATCACATTTGGAATTCAAAGCCGAGATTGTTTTGGCAGTTTGCTATTTATGAAAATCAGTTGATAAATTTGTAAAATAAAACATTTGTGCTTTGGCATTTAAGAAGAAAAAAATGACAGAAAGTAAACTGGATACTGTGAAGCTAAGATGTCCTGGCCTGTGCTCCCCCAGTGGGGTTCCAACAGGGAACCCACTGTACATAAAGAAATAAGTTTGAGCGATAAATACTGCCGAAAGATATCAAGTAATTTCTGATTTTCAGTTTTATGTTATCTTGATGAGTTATAAGTAGCAATACACACCGACCATAAAAACGCTTCGGATCAGCACAGATTTCAAAAGGGTTCTACTAAAATCGTCATATTTTATAAACCAAAGCACTTTAAGTCCTCAAAATACCATCATTTTGTTCGGAAATGAATATACTTTGACACAGAGCAATAAATAATAACCTATATGATATATTTGAAGAGTTTTAAGCAAGTAAACTGATAAAAATGTTAACACCGCTAACAGGCCAGTTTCACAACCTTTGAGAAGAACGGGGTGCTTTTTAAACGTTTATTACCACTCCTCTTTAAGGAATTTTGTCATGAAATTTGGAAAACAATTAGGAGAGATGAAGCCTTCAATCCTGGTGGGGGTACAAAAATAAACGTGAACTGTTAAATATCCTGATACTATCCACTGTTAAATATCCTGATACTATCCACTGTTAAATATCCTGATACTATCCACTGTTAAATATCCTGATACTATCCACTGTTAAATATCCTGATACTATCCACTGTTAAATATCCTGATACTATCCACTGTTAAATATCCTGATACTATCCACTGTTAAATATCCTGATACTATCCACTGTTAAATATCCTGATACTATCCACTGTTAAATATCCTGATACTATCCACTGTTAAATATCCTGATACTATCCACTGTTAAATATCCTGATACTATCCACTGTTAAATATCCTGATACTATCCACTGTTAAATATCCTGATACTATCCACTGTTAAATATCCTGATACTATCCACTGTTAAATATCCTGATACTATCCACTGTTAAATATCCTGATACTATCCACTGTTAAATATCCTGATACTATCCACTGTTAAATATCCTGATACTATCCACTGTTAAATATCCTGATACTATCCACTGTTAAATATCCTGATACTATCCACTGTTAAATATCCTGATACTATCCACTGTTAAATATCCTGATACTATCCACTGTTAAATATCCTGATACTATCCACTGTTAAATATCCTGATACTATCCACTGTTAAATATCCTGATACTATCCACTGTTAAATATCCTGATACTATCCACTGTTAAATATCCTGATACTATCCACTGTTAAATATCCTGATACTATCCACTGTTAAATATCCTGATACTATCCACTGTTAAATATCCTGATACTATCCACTGTTAAATATCCTGATACTATCCACTGTTAAATATCCTGATACTATCCACTGTTAAATATCCTGATACTATCCACTGTTAAATATCCTGATACTATCCACTGTTAAATATCCTGATACTATCCACTGTTAAATATCCTGATACTATCCACTGTTAAATATCCTGATACTATCCACTGTTAAATATCCTGATACTATCCACTGTTAAATATCCTGATACTATCCACTGTTAAATATCCTGATACTATCCACTGTTAAATATCCTGATACTATCCACTGTTAAATATCCTGATACTATCCACTGTTAAATATCCTGATACTATCCACTGTTAAATATCCTGATACTATCCACTGTTAAATATCCTGATACTATCCACTGTTAAATATCCTGATACTATCCACTGTTAAATATCCTGATACTATCCACTGTTAAATATCCTGATACTATCCACTGTTAAATATCCTGATACTATCCACTGTTAAATATCCTGATACTATCCACTGTTAAATATCCTGATACTATCCACTGTTAAATATCCTGATACTATCCACTGTTAAATATCCTGATACTATCCACTGTTAAATATCCTGATACTATCCACTGTTAAATATCCTGATACTATCCACTGTTAAATATCCTGATACTATCCACTGTTAAATATCCTGATACTATCCACTGTTAAATATCCTGATACTATCCACTGTTAAATATCCTGATACTATCCACTGTTAAATATCCTGATACTATCCACTGTTAAATATCCTGATACTATCCACTGTTAAATATCCTGATACTATCCACTGTTAAATATCCTGATACTATCCACTGTTAAATATCCTGATACTATCCACTGTTAAATATCCTGATACTATCCACTGTTAAATATCCTGATACTATCCACTGTTAAATATCCTGATACTATCCACTGGTAAACCAATTCCTTTAACAGTCCTTCTGGTCTAATTGTTACTTCACTTCTGAACCCATTCAACATGGCTAACAGACTCATAGAGCCTAGCCCTAATGGGCATTCCTTAAACCAAGGGCAGTAACCCATATGACATTAACAATCTCCCCCTATTCTTCTTTCCTATTTTTCACACTTTTGTTGGATTGTTATCACTAAAATAAAAATAAAACTAGTGACCCACATTGCATATTGAACTCTACAACAATTTTTTTATTTTTTTAAAAATTTTATTTCAAAATCCAAATAGCTCAAATGGAGCTTCAAATAAGTAGGTGTGCTTCATCAAGCACTTTTAAGAGAGTTGCACTTGATGATCCATCCTTTGTAAGGGTATCTGCCAATTGTTCATCACTTCGTATCCATGACAATGTCACTTCCTTTCTCTCTATCATTTCCCGAACAATTGATGTCTCTACACGTAGTCTGATGTCTTTTATTACCTTAATTGTTTTGCTGCCTCAAACTTCCATTGTCAGTGAATAGGTAACATTGACTATCATTGTAAATAATTTCAGCAACTATTTTTGCCATAAGGAAGGACATATCACAACTTTCAACAAATGATAGGGTCTCTGCAGCTAATGTTGATTTTAGTGGATTTCCATGTTAGTGGACAAGCTCTCATTTCTTCATCAGCAAGAAAGACAATTTGTCCTCCTTGGCTTCCCCCATCAGGAAGATTAGCATGGCTTGCATCGGAATAGGTCACAATTTTTTAATTTTTGAGGTTGTCTAGCAAAGCAAATGCCGGTTGGTATGTTTTTGACATACCTTAAGATCTTATTTGCTTTATTGAGGTGGCTAACTTTAACATTTGTGATTTTGGAGCTTAACTGGCAGATAGCAAACCCCACATCAAGCCGTGTCATGCCTGCAATCCAATTAAGCTGTCCAATAAGACACCTCAGTCTAGCTTTCTCTTCCATAGTAACTGCATCATCTTTCTGAAGCTGTCGATGTCTGTCCATGCTGATAGGCTCAATGCTTCTGATATAGCTCTCCTGATTGATATAAATAGAGAAATCTGATCTTTGCTCAAGTTCAATGCCTATATATTTAAAAGCAGATGAATGCTCACAGCTAATATCAAATGTGCCCTCAATTTTTCTATGACACATTCTTCAAACTTTTTTGTTCCACCCCATAATTGGTCATCAACAAAACACATGAGAATACCTTCAGGATCATTTGTAGAATGGCAAAAGAAAACACCTTGATCATATGTACTCATTTTTGTTCCGAGTTTGATCATCTCTTCTTTGAATCTAAAGAACCATACTCTAGGGGCATCTGCTAATCCATACACCGTAATCATAAATATTTTGAAACTACATTACCCAGAGTACTTGAAGTATGTCTTTTGGATCAAAGGGCATACAATAATATTGGGGGGGGGGGGGGGTCTGCATTCATGGCGGACACCCATAAAATAGAAATATGACTTTTTACTTATTTTCTTTTTATTTATAACTTGAAAATTATAAACATTTAAAAATAAGAATAGAAATGTTAATGTGGTTCAGGGCTTGGAGCAGAAGCAGGAGTACATAGGGGTCCTCATTTATTCCCGGAAAATGGAAATACTGAGAGTGTTTCGACCGAGTTAAAGACTATAAATTGACTAAAAATGATTTCAATTAATGTCATCTTACTTAGATCCACTCTCATACAAATCAATGCTAAGTACATCCCCGGGCCCCACCCCAAAAATTGAATTTCATAAGAAGTAAAGAAAAAGAATAAAAAAAGATAATATGGTGTTATGGACTGGGGCAGGACATAGGAATCCTCATTCAATCCTGGGCAACACCAGGTCTTCATATTAGTAATCTACTATAATAATAGGCTAAGTGTGTGGCTTAGATCATCAAGCTCTTAACATGAACCATTCCTTTTTTTGCTATGGTTGTTATGAAAAGTTAGTGTAAAAACAACAAATTACTTACACTACCTCTGACCCTAGGTACGAGTAGCAAGACACCCGCAACAAAAAAAACCCTCTTAAAACCACATAATCGCATTCAAAAATACGAAAAAAAAAAAAAAAAAAAAAAAACAGCCCCCGTTCCTTTTCCAAAAAAAAAATGCACAGGATTTATCGGCCATTGCAAAAAATTGGTTAATTGCCCTAAAACGCTAGAATGGCCTGGAAATGGGGATTATTTTTAATTCATATGCGAAACTGATTCCCCACTCTAAATTCTAAAATAATCGATATTTTTTTCGGGATGTTCACATGTAATTACCTAAATAAAAGGTAGAATCTCATACTTTGGGGAAGGCGGTAGAATTTTGAGAAAGGTGTTAGCCTACAATAATAGCCAAGAAAAGTTCTAATATTAAATTTCAGTTTCTTGTACATAAAATGCCTTACAATTCAACTTTTAGTTTTCTAACTTCTTTTTTTAAATGGATACATGGTATTTTTAAGGTATTGCAGAAGATTTGTGTGCATTTACTACAGATTACTTGGAAACCGTTCATTTCTGGAGATTTTCAGTGGAATATTCTGATTCGTTTCACAAAAATAAACTCATGGCAAATTTAATTACGTAAAAGCAGTTTTAAAAATGTGATGAAATGCTTATGGTCTTAAAGAGGGAAAAATATCCAACTGCACGAGGCACAAAAACAGTTATAGCTTTTTCTATGTATGCTATTATTGAGATATTTTAATCAATTTCAATTTTTTCATGTGTATTGCTATTGTAAGCGAAGCAGAAGATATTAGCTACACGACACATATCAATAAGAGGAAACGTTATGCATAACAATTTGAAATACTTGACAAAATTTCATATTTGGAAACCCCTTTTCAGGAAAAATAAAAATAAAATAAGGGGCCACATCACACACAGCTATTTGGTGCCCTTAAAAAAGTGATGCCACAAAACTATAACAAGAACAGTTTCTATAAAAATTGATAATCCATTGCATTATTTAAACTACTGTCCTCATCTTGGATGTAATTCTCACAATGTTTCGGCCGGTGTAATCTCCGGCCTTCTTCAGATGCATCTTGTCGAACTCGGGAATTTTAAACTGAACCTTTTTATTTAATCCCATTCCATCAGCCATAGGGTAGAAATCTTCAGTAATTCTTAATTATATTCTTAGTATGGCTTTAAGACTTAAACTTACAACTGATTATCACTTAACACTTTATCCGTTACGCCACAAAATGTGGACAAAACCTGGTGCTACCAGATCAGGCTGTCTGAAGGTATTGGTTTCCTGACCCAAAATGCACCAAACATTGATGTTTTGTTCTCTTTGCAAAACTCAATCATGTTCTGAAAAACCCAAAACAATTTCCCTCCCTTCCACCTCTCAACCAAACACCATGAATAAATACTTGAACATATAAAGAACTTGAAGCATAAAAACTTTTCACCATACTACAACTAATGTTTCGGCATTAAATGACCCATAAGAGGTTGATATGCCGTAAAACACAACATGTGGACAAAAAAGTGTCACTTAAACTGAAGGAATATATTATTCCTGATCTTCATAAACGACCTCCCTGATGCAATCACATCCGAGATGGGTATATTTGCTAATAACACCACACTATTCCTGGTACCATGAAAGCAACTCGAATGCCAACACATGCAAGGCAATGACTGAATACTTGAAAAATGACTCCCAGTAGAATGGAACCAAAAATCAAGACAAAACTGTTCCTTTAACAACTATAAAAAACCTAACCAACCACCGATTATCATAGCAGATAGCATCTTTCCCCGAGAGTCCAAACATTAAACTCCTTGGCCTTACATTCTCAGGCAACATGAAATAAGTACATAGAAGACGCTGCCAAATTTGCCGCTAAGAAGGTAGACTCCCTCTACCAGGCTGGAAAACTTCTCACATCTGCCAATATCCTATATCTCTTAATAAAGCCACCATGCGCCATGCATGGAGTATTGTTGCCACATCTGGGCTGATGCACCAACCACTAGCCTCTCCCCCCTTGGAGAGGGTGCAAAAAATAATTTTTAACCTAATAGGTCCCACACTGTCTGTCAATCTCTAATCTCTGTAACATCGCTGCAATGTTGCATTCCTGTGCTCGTTTTACCAATACTTCCATGGAACACGCTTCGATTAAGTTACTGCACTTATACGCCTCTCAACATAAATACCCCTGACTAGCAGCAAAATCACACCCTTTCACTGTCGGGGCCCCTAGAAATGTGAAGATTTTCTATTCTAATAACTTCTTTCCTCGGACAACTTGTTTTTGGAATTCCATCTCTGCTCTTTGTTTCCCTTGACCGTACCAAATATGCAGAAATTTAAATGTAATATGAATAAACATCTTGCTGTCTAACTCCCCACCCAGGTACCTTTTGGAATTTGACGTTCGATACATGGTTTGCACGTTTCGAGGACATTTTTCGAGTGGATTTCAAGGATCGAGTTGACGACCGGAAGGTAAGACTTCTGCTACGGAAGCTTGGGACGTCGGAACATGATCGGTATGCAAATTACATATTACCAAAGCATTCTCGTGACTACAGTTTCAACAACACAGTGGAAACCCTCAGTCAGATTTTCGGTGAGCATATTTCATTATTCAATATGCGGCTCAATTGCCTTAGCAAAACGAAATCTTCCTCAACCGATTTTTCAACGTATGCAGGCTTTGTAAACAAAGAATGTGAACGTTTTAAAATCTCATCCTCGTCTTTTTATAACCTCGTAATATAAGTTAATTATAAATAATAACTTGTAAATAAATGGATGAACTATCAAGAGAAACGTTTAACAGATTTATTAAAACTGAACACAGAATGAATTAATGAGTTAATTGGCCACTGGACGCGATTGATATATTCACAGTCTGACGCCGTGGTCTTTGTTTTCTTTCTCTCTGGGCAGACGACCCTTTTCCAAGGGCGATAACTCTTAACTCCCGATATGGTTCAAGGGAGGTAATTCCGTTTTCGTTAGTGTCCTAACAGTACCCCCTATAAATCTGGCCCCTATCACAGTAGCCCTATACACTTCAGTGGCAAAATTAGTGTATAGGCGATAATATATATATTATTTTAAAGATTATAACACCAAGAGCATTTTGGAGTTAAAAATCAATGTATTATTACATAGTAATAGGGGGGGGGGGGAAGACGTTTTGATACTTTTTCGTCTTGAGCGATCAAAAAAAAAAAAAAAAAAATATGGCAACATCCCATAAGACTCCATTTTGTTAAAAATTACGATTCTTGTAGCATATTTACATATTTCAAACATGTTTTTTTTATCTGATTACATGCGTAATACTAAATAGATTTTAACTCCATTTAATATTAACAAAAAAAAAAAAAAAAAAAAAATTTTTTTTATTGGCTATACACAATTATATTTACACCGCCTTGTTTAGGACAAAAAACAAAATGAGAACATTAGTTCTGAAATAATTCCTTCAAATAGAATATGTAAAGTAAAAATCTTATCTTATCAAATCCAATTATGTTAAATTCTGCCATGATAGTAAAACGTGCCTTTTTAAGCTTTCCATTGGTTAGGGGTAATAGGGAAGTGAAAGACAAATAGCAAGTCGGACACCCAACCCACTGTTGTCTGAAATGAATTATGACTCCCACCTCAACACACACAACAATCAGATTAAAATCAGGCTGATTTAGAGAAGGTTTGTATCAGCGAGGGGGAATTATGTAAATATATACATATTAGTTGAAGTATTTGTCTATGTCGGGTTTCTTAACTTTCTTGAATTTTGCAGCCAAGATTAGAAATTAAGAACATATATTAAATATCTTTCATCCATTTCTTATTGAAAAAAAAATTATTCAGGTTTATGATGATGATTATGGATATCTGCTAGGAAATAACTGGAACATTATAGCAAAAACCAAAAAAAAAATCAATTGTTTAGTGTGAGATTCAAATCCTGAAAGATAGCATAAAATATTGAATTTGAAGGTGAACACTTCTCCATACAGCCACCAATCAAATGAATTCTTAGAAAGTGATCTCTAGTCTTTAGTGGAATGGGGTCATAAATGGGTGGTAACTTTCAATGCCGCAAAGCCAAAGCTACTTTCCTTCAACAACTACAAGAAACCTCTTCAACCACCGATTGCCATAGCAAATAACACCTTACCCGAGAGTCCAACATTCAAACTCCTCTGCCTAACATACATTCACAGGTAACATGAATTGAAACAAATACATAGAAAACATTGCCACGGCTGCTGCAAAGAAAGTGGGCTCTCTCTACTGTGCTAGAAAACTTCTCACACCTGACAGTATCCTGTATCTCTACAAAGCCACCATCCGCCCATTCATGAAGTATTGTTGTCACATCTGAGCTGGTGCACCATCCACTAGTCTCTCCCTCTTAGACAAGGTCCAAAAAAGGTCCACCAAGCTCAAGACCCTGTACCAGCCACAATGTTGCATCCTTGTGCTGTTTTACAAATACTTCAATGGAATGTGCTCCGATGAACTTACTGCTCTGATGCCCCCTCGACGTATATACACTCGACCAACCCAACAATCAGCTAAATCCCATCCATTCACCGTGGAGGTACCCAGATGCCGGAGAACCTTCTACTCCAATAGCTTCTTTCCTCATGCTGCCGGCCTTTAAAACTTCCTCCCTGCTTCCCCGACTATACCAACATGCAGAAATTTAAAACTAATGTGAACAAGCATCTCGCTGCACAGCTCTTAATTTAGGATGACCCCCAATACTTTCACCTTAATTCTCAGTAGCCCCTTACATCTACAGTGGCAACTTGCCTTGTTTGGGGTGAACTCGGTTAAAAAAAAAAAAAAATTTCTGGAGGTGGTCCCGAATATCTATGTACTCTCTGAGGTAGATCCCCTTTAAAACTTCAAATATATCCTATTTTGATGAAATTTAAACCATATGTAAAAATAAAATGGTTGATCACAGTAGAGAGCAGCATTACTCCACTTGATCCTCATCTCATAATGCCGACTGCTTAGCAAGGGGTATCATCTACCATTTTTTTGACTCTTTGATATGACTCAACCGAGGATTGAACCCTGGTCTTCCGGCCCATTAGCAAACACTCTTACCATTATGCCAAATTAACCAGTCATATGTATAAGACACTAATTCAGAGAGTTTTCCAAAATTTCAGTTTCTTCAAAATATTTATGGGGTGAAACAGGGGGAGAGTAAAAAAAGAAAGAAAAAATCAATATGGTGTTATGGACATGAAATCCCAAGCAACGTCGGGTCTTCCTGCCAGTGTTGTATAATATCTATCATCTCTGGGGGAACGTTTTCATGTGTGTATCCTAAGATTGCAAATGGCTGCCTCCATGTTCTATATATAGTTATCTGCCAGGGGCAGATAACTGTTTTGCCTGATAAGGACAGATCACGACTTATACAAGTGTATAATAAAATAAGAAAATAAATAAAAATGAAATTTAAAATCTGGAAACAGATTATTTAATGTTTTTCATAGCAATTCAATATTTGCATACACATCAAAAGATTGACAATTTATTCCATCTGTCTTCAGATTATATTAATCACATATAAACTAAACTTGACAATCCAATATTACTTCGCCTTTGAATAAGGATGTAATATTTGTACTGAATTGATGCAGGAGGCCATGCACTCAGGAATTACAATCGCATCCTCCTTTGGGATGAGGGGTGGAGTATCGGCGATCATCCTCTGTATTCTACTCTTCACTAGACGCATTTTGACTGATTCGTGCAAGCACTGTTCCTTTCATTCTCCCATCATTTGTCCATCACTTTCACTTCAGCAGTCACCACAATACCACATTTACTCTATCGGCTACCCTACTTAAATTATCAAAGTAATAAATATGAAAACATTATTTGAAAAGATAGCCTTTTCCCAAATAATAGGGTTTCTTGGGTCCGAGATTGTCATAGCTCCCGGGGGGGGGGGGGGGGTCAGTGGGGATTAGCTCCCATTATCTTTAATATACTCCAATATGGCGTGCATCTCAAGTAGTCTCTGACACTAAGTTCAGCTCCTGGCCTGCTCGCGTGGCTTAGATATAATATCGGCAGATCTGCTTCTAATGACAGAAAGGGTGAATCGGGTCACTGGCACCATAAACAGTTGCTTCGGGAAGGTGGAGCTCGTAAGCCTTGGAAAGCAGGTGCTGTTCAGCCATAGCTTGTTTTCCTCATTTGGTGCATGGGGATTAGGAGACATCCAACATGCAGACTGTAAACGTGGCACCAGGTAACAAAACAAAACGAACCAGATTTTAAACTGGGATGTTGGAACGTCCGGACAATGATGACTGGTCTTTCTGATAAACCTTTAAGACATGAGCCATTCCAGGAAGATAGCGGTCATAGATGACGAGCTCAGGAGACTGAACGTGGACATTGCCACCCAACCCGTCAGGAAACGCACATCACAGACTGTCATGCTGAAAAAGGACTACACATTCTATTGGCAGGGGAAGGGAACATGGAGCAGTGAGGAAGAACCCGCTGTGTATGATAGAACCAGGCAGCAATGGTACAGAACGATTCTTCAGACGCAAAGAATGAGTTCTACGCAGCAAGGAACACCTTATTCTCCTGGGTGACTTCTATGCCAGAGTGGGGGCAGATCATGACCCCCTCTACCTGGGACAGTTGGGGGGGGGGTCAGAATGAACGAGAATGACTGCTGGAGTTTTGCACATACTACGAACTGTGCATCGCCAACTCCGACTTCATGACTAAGCGTCAGGTCTCTTGACGACACCCAGGCTCAAAGCACTGACACCAGCTGGACCTTATCTGGGTCAGACACACTGTTATCAAGAACGTTCTTCATACATGCTCTTACCACAGCGCAGACTGTGATATAGATCACTCCTTGGTCTGCTGCAACCAAAGAGGTTTCACCGCTCCAAGAAACAGGGGAACCACCATATGGATATCAGCAAGATGTTCCAACCAGAACTTGTGGAACAGTTTGCAGAAACCTTTGAGATTGAGCTGCAATTCTTGCAGCCTGGAGATTTGGCCAAAGAAATTGATTGATTGGTTTGTTTTACGGCATATCAACCTCTTATGGGTCATTTAATGCCGAAACATTAGTTGTAGTATGGGAGTTGAATGTTACAAACGTTTCAGAGGAAAATTTCGACTATATCTTGTTATATAGCTTCGTTTCTTAGAAATTAAAATTTTTTATTCGGGTCAACTTTGTTGAAGATTTCCTTCGGGTTATTTTCTTGGTAGTGTCTCAGATCTGTTTAAAGTCTATACAGCTTACCAGTATATGATGCACTGTGTAGGGTTCTTGGCATGATATGCAAATTGGTGCTTCTTCTCTTTTCAGCAAGTACGAGTGGGTGGCATAAGTGTGTCCTATTCTGAGTCTAGTTATTGTCACCTCTTCTCTTCTCGACATCCTTGTATTGGTGTCTCTTATTCCGATGGTCTGTGTCACTTGGTATAATTTATTTTCTATACAGGAGTTCCACGATTCCTGCCACTTTTTGAGAATATATGTATTTGTTTTTAAGTCCGTATAAGGGATTTTTTTTGTTGGGGGGTTTAATTGTAATGACTCTTTTGCAGCTTTATCAGCTTTTTCATTCATGTGGATACCGATATGGCTTGGAATCCAGCAGAAGATTATTTCTTTATTTACTGTTAGAGCTTTTATTCTATTCAGCAGCTTTGTAATCAAGGGGTTCGTCATTTTTTTTCCTTTATTGATATGAGCACTGATAAAGAGTCAGTAAGTATGAGGTATTTTTTGTGTTCTTGGGATGCCATGATATTTAGCGCCAAGTTGATGGCAGACGGATGGTCGCACATCCTACCCTGTCTCCATCTTTTGATCCCTCAGTATATATTTGTAGGTGTTCTTTGTATGTATTTTGAATGTTGAGCAGTTCTTCATGGAAAGTTGAAGGATGGGTTTTTGCTAAAGAAAAATGAGAAACGCTTCGGGACACCATGTACCACACTGCCCTGGCCACCTTTGGAAAGAAGATCTCCAAGACTCACGACTGGTTTGTGGCCATGTCCATCAAGAGGACTTGTCATATAAGCCAAGTGTATGATCTTTGCTGAATACAGTCATTCAGCGAGAGAAACTTGCAGATTCTCAGGGCTGCCAGGGACAAGGCAGACTAGCAGACTACCAGGTGTTGTGCAAATGAGTACTGGACAGAGTTCAGCGAAAACATCCAATACAGGCCACATCAGAGGGATGTACAATAGCATCATGAAGGCACTTGGATCAGTCCAGAGCAAGACGCCTTCCCTCAAATCCTCCACTGATGAAGTGATCACGGACACAACTCAGTAGATGGAGACATGGGTGGAACACTACTTCGAGCTCTACTCCAAACAGAACACTGTGTACCTCCTCAGTTCTTGATGCCATCGAGTGTCTACCAACCACGGAAGAGCTGGATGCAGAGCCAACAATAGGGGAGATGAGTAAGGCCATTGACCAGTTGACCTCTGGTAGCGATGGGATTTCCCCAGATCTCATCAAGCACTGCAAGTATACTCTTCTGCTGCACAAATGTCTGTTCGTGCGTCATGCAAGAGGGAGTCATGCCATAGGACATGAGGGATACTAACATCATTATCCTCTACACGAATAATAAGGGTGAGAGTAGCAACTGTAACAACCACAGAGGAATCTCCTCAGCATTGTTGGCAAAGTCTTTGCTCGGGTCATCCTGATCCGTCTGTAGAAGCTGGCAGAATCTGTCTACCCAAAATAACAGTGCGAGTTCCGAGTGGAAAGATCAACGGTAAACATGATCTTCTCCCTCCACAAACTCCAGAAGTGCAGAGAACAGCAGATGCCCCTTTCATGGATATCATCATGGCATTTGACCATGTCAGCAGAGACAGCCTGTTCAAGATCCTCCAGAGGATTGGCTGTCCACCGAAGCTGCAGTGCATAATAGAGTCCTTCCAAACATAAAAGGGACAGTTCAGTTCTGCGAGAGCTCCTCCAACCCCTTCAGCATCTGCAGTGAAGTCAAGAAAGGCTGTGTTCTTGCTCCAACACTCTTCATGAGTGTCTTTGTTGTCCTCCTGAAGCACGCCTTAGGCTCTGCAACCAGGGGAATCTATCTGGATAATAGATCAAACAGCAGGCTGTTCAACCTTGCCTGTCTCAGAGCCAGGACAACGGTACGCAAAGGTCTTAGCACACACCCAGCATGAACTGCAGTCACTGATGGACAGCTTCTCACAGGTCTGCAAAGATTTTGGGCTTACCATTAGCCTGAATAAGTCAAATGTCCTTAGACAGGACACCAAGGTACCACCTGCTGTCACTATCGATGACTATGAACTATGTCATTCACCAGTTCACATACCTTGGCTCCACCATAATTGACAACCTCTTCTTTGAAATTGAAATCTACAAGAGGATCGCTGCAACACTTTCTCGCCTCACATCCAGAGTGTGGAGGAACCCCAAGCTGACGGTAAAGACTAACCTGGCAGTGTACAGCACCTGCGCCATCAGCACGCTGCTGTACGGCAGTGACACATGGACCACCGATGCCAGACAGGAGCGGCGACTCAACACCTTCCACCAACAAAGACTCCGCCGCATCTTTGGCAAAATGGGTTTCCAACAGAGGTCCTGTCCAACGCGAATCTTCCAAGCACGTACACTTTCCTCAGGCAATGCAGGCTACGCTGGTTGAGCCATGTCCACTGCATAGAGGATGGGTGCATTTCAAAGAACATCCTGTATGGAGAGCTGGCATTTGAGAAGAGGTACACCGGCCGCCCCCAACTTTGATACAAGGATGTTGTAAGGTGTGACATGAAGGCAAGCATTGGCTCCTAGAAGAGAGCGTTGCAGATATCGTTTAAAATGGAGAGGAACCGTGAACCAACATTTGAAAGCAAGGGAGAAGCTGTTGAACGCTGTTGCGGAGAAGTGTGCATGCAGAAAAGAGAGCATCAATGCAAACAGTCCAGGAATCACGTTTGTAACCTTTGCGCCAGAGATTGTCACGCCTACATTGGTTTATTCAGCCACAAACAGCGCTGCTCCAGACGAGCAGACAGCCAGGACAACTAGGCTAAAGATGCATCACTCATGGTCGACCCTGACCGACAGAAGCCTGAAAGAAGGTTTCTTAAAGAAACTCATTTGTACAAACATTTAAGTAAAGAAAAAATCCAGTATTAACAAAACAAGAAACAAATACCAATTAGCCTTCATAGAAATGTTAATTATCTTGTTACCAATCAAACAATTTTAGAAACTCTTCAAAAGAACGGTTCAAATAATATCTTTAACAATCTAAAAGAAGCAAAAAAGCATACCAAAATATAAAAACTAATCACTCACACATTATGAATAGTCAAATCCCACATTCTAAAACACCTTAAAAAAGAAACATTGTAAAAACTGTCTGATTTTATGCTTGGTGTTCATTTAACTCTTAACTGGATTTATTTTGATCGATTCGTGCAAGCGCTGTTCCTTTCATTCTTCCACTATTTATCCATCACTTTCACTTCAGCAGTCACCACAATACCACATTTACCATATATTTACTTAAAATATCTGCAAGGGTTTCAAATTAATTTTATTTTACAGATACATATGCAATCGATTTTCTAGCACCTCTTTCAATTTGGCCAAAATCACGAGAGGAACTGCCGCCAGACCAGTTTACTAGGTGGCCAACAGATGGCTCTGGGTGTGTAGCACACCATCAATTTGTTTACACTGCACCTGCTGGTGGTAGTAACCTTTTTTTTTTGAGATTATATTTTACTTTGTTTAAATTTAAACCTAGTCATGTCTTCACATGCATATTAAAGTGAAAGCCGTGGTCTTAAACGTAAACACCGGTCTATTTCCATAAAAAAAGAAGTTCAAGTTTCTAACAGTCCCTGGTGATTTAGAAAGATCATGAGTGTAAAAGAATTAGTGGCTTGGGGGGGGGGGGGAGATGGATTAGATATTAAAATGAAACAACAATGGTCTGGCAAAATGCTTAATCCAGCAAGGCTTTAGAACCAAGGTTCGGTTGTTTTGTTTTACGGCATATCAACCCTTTTCGGGTTATTTAATACCGAATCCGGTCATTTTGGTAAATGTTTTGATGCTTCAAGTTCTTTATATCTTCAAATATTTATTCATGGTGTTTCGTTTGGTTGTTTTGTAGGGGGAAATTGTTGTTGTTATTTTTAGCTTTGCAGAACACGGGGAAAGGAAAAAAAATAATAACATCAATGTTTGGTGCATTTTAAAGTCAAGAAGCCGGTATCTTCAAACAGCCCGATCTGGTAGCACCATTAGAACCAAGGGTGCTGCAAAATCGGTGTTGCACATGTACTACACTTTGATCCTGGACCGAAAGCAAGATAATAGGTATAAAAAGCCCACTCAGTAATTCTTATGCCATTGGATGGAGAGGCCAGGCATCTTAGACATCACATATCGTAGTGCTGTCTGCTATTCTCCTATTGAGGGGGAGAAGGGGATTAACCCTGACCCTTTCTGTGCAATAGAATAAAAAGATACAAACTCAAGAGGTGCACAGCCTCCTGCAGTTGGGATTTTCTGATAGTAATTGATTTTTGGCTCAAGCCAACTGAAATCAGTCAGCTCGTGCCCGGACAAGATCAATGAAACAAAACTACTTTATTAGTCTCTCTCATATAAATATATATATATATATAGAATCTTAAAAAGATCTCTTGGTTGGAGTCTCTGAAAGAGCAGGTGAATGTCTAGCATCTGGTAGGATGTCCCACCCCGAGCAAAAATAGAAAAGCTAAGAAAATTGAAAAAAAAAATACAAAACAATTATGTTCATACTAATATTCATATAAAGTAATTCAATTTTTCATATATAAATTATCAAAGAAAAGAAATCCAAAACAGGCAATTTTCAAGAATAGTTAACAGGGGAAAAAAGGGGTAAAAGAAACAAATAGTCAACAGATAAATGTTACCAAAGGCAATAAAAATTACTTTTCTGCTTACCTGCCTAATTTTTGTTTTAAAGTATTTTAAAGCGCTTTTATTTTAAAAAAATTTTTATCGTTGCCTTCCGAGTCTTGTAAACTTGACTAATCCAACATCGCACCAGGCTTTACTATGTGAAACCTCGATGTCATAGAACAACTCAAAAATCGAAAATTAAACAAAAATACAGCTAATAACCATCACCAATAGGTCGAAAATTTAATTTTCAACCGATCTGTATATTATTATTAGCAGTATTTTTATTTAATTTTCGATTTTGGGGCGATTATCGAGGCTTTACATAGAGTAAAATCCGGCGCCATATTGAACGAGTCCGGTTTACAAGACTCTGAAGGCAAAATTTAAATAAAAGGGCTTTAAAATACTTTAAAACAAAAAAAAATTAGGCAGGTAAGTAGAAAAGTAATTTTTATTGTCTTTGGTAACATTTGTTGCCTATTTTTTTTCTGTTAACTATTTTTAAAAATCGCCCGACATTGTTTTTTTTTGGAGAGAGGGGAGATTCTTCTTATAGAGTGGGGGATTTCTTTCCGAATTGATTTCAGTTTGTTGTGAGTGTCTGACCTGCTATTTGGCATTTGCTTTCTCGCTTTCCCTCACAATTTTAAATTGTTTTGTTCGGGGGGGGGGGGGGGCTAGAAGAAACACGATGGAAGCACCTGTGGAATATATATATATATATATATATATATATATATCCATCCTCCACTCTAAAGACCAACGTGTATTTGTGCGTGAGTGATATATTCAAGGACAAAGCAAAGACATCAAGCAAGAAATTTAAAATCAGTAATGATGATTAAGTTACACTACCCGTAAAATGATCCGTTCCAAGTACGGTTGTACGCAGCAGACCAGAGCAAACTGGTAGTTATTGTGTCATTAGTAACAACGATTCTATTTTCTTGAAATAATTACGATTTTTTTTCCAACTTTAAAAGACTCTTTGGTAGTCCTTTAGTTTAGCTACGACATGAAAATATTTAAAGAAATGTATAAAATTTGTTATGTACTTACATGTTAGCTGAAAATAAGACTGTGTACAAAAAAAAATTACGCAAATTCATCCAGTATTTATTATAAGAAAAAGCAGGGGGAAAAAACGATCTTAGTATCGGTAGACATTTCAGCTTACTGATAAGGCAAGGGAGATAACTCAAATTTATTTTGTCAGAAAACCTTTTTAAAAAATGTTAACCTATAGATAAAATCGTTGGCTCTTGTATAGATCGAGTACAAAGCCGAAAATTTGCATGACTTCTTATTTAAGAAATGGATATTTTTCCATTTTCGGACACCTTGCGTACTAAAAAAAAAGAAAAGAGAGTTATCTGCCCCTTACACCATTGGAACTCTTCTAAAATAAATTTCGCCGTGTACCCGATCTATACAAGAGCCAAATCGTTTTTTATTTTTCATTTAATAAATACTGAATGAATTTGCGTAATTTTTGGTGTACAGTCTTCTTTTCAGCTACCACGTAAGTACATAACGAAGTTTATACATTTTTTTAGCTATTTTTTTTTTTTAAAGAAAGGTCTAACATGTTGGAGCGAAACTAAAGAAGCACCGACTCTTTAAGCAGATTTTTTACTTTTTTAAATTACGAAATACTTACAATAAAGCGATGAAAAAACCAAATTGAAAAGTCTGGCGTTTGTCAGCTGTCCATCGAGAACCTCTGCTCGTGGAGAAAGAGAATTTTATCCAAATGTCAAAAATGAGCAGATATTTAAATTTAAGCTAAATTTGATCTCTCTCATGAAATAATTAAAAAAAAATGTTTTATCTTTTAAATTTTAATTTGTGGAAAATGCGCGTCTATTATTGGTCTGTATTTTTTTGTTTTTCAAACATTTGGCAAGGGATTTTTGAGATGAGGATTGGCAATTTGTATTATTCGGATTACTATTCCCATCTTGGTTGTTAATATTCACGTTTCGGCCTTCTTCAGATGAATCTTTTTTCGAACTTGGAAACCTTCTGGTCGAACTTGATTCCCAGGTTCGACTAGAAAAAAAATAAAAAGATGCACCTAAAGAAGGTCGGAGGTTACATCGGTCGAAACGTGATGTTCGTTGGCCTTTTGGGTAGGAGCAAAGTGTCGTATCAGTTCTGATACTACACTTCATCTTTTTTGTCCTCGGTCAGTGAAGGAGAGATCCTTCTAGACTGAGACAATTTATATTTTTTGTTCCAATCCATAGTGCTCCTTTATGGGGAGCTGGATTTCCTTCACATTAAATGCCGACATTGTGTCTAACTCTGCCCTCGTGAGGAGGCATGTAGATAGAATAGTAGTCCGAATATACAACTGTGACAACGTTTTTTTTTAATGAAGATTTGTTTCTTTTGGGGTACTTCTATAGTTTACGGACAGTGCTATTTTTTAGATAGGATTTTCAAGTTGAATTCAATTTTTACACTATCTTTTATTTGTCAAATTGTTACGTGAAAGTACAGAATAGTTAACAACGCCCCCCCCCCCTCGCCGTGTTAAGAATGGGTTTATAAATAATACCGTTATTATTTCAACACGGTACGTAAACTGCAGAAGTCCCCTTTTTCTGTTTTTTAAGTTAATAATTACAACATTGGAAATATTTTGAAAAAAATAATTTCCCACGATAAAGGGCACCTTGGAATCGTGAATGAATGGAGATTTTGTTTTGGGATAATTCCAGGGATGGGTCGAAAGTTGCAAGGAACTATCAACAAGCAAAGAAAGGATTCTCCAGTAAAAAATAATGGTTAATTGTTTTGTGTTATTTTTAATTTAAATAATGTTATTAAAATTTAAAAAATAAATAAATAAACGGATGCAACAGTGATAGTTAATTCGTTCGTTAGCTTTTTTCTTTTCTTTCTCTCCGTTAATCAAGTGTATTAGAATAACAAATTCAGAAAAAAACCGCAGAAAATATTAAGTCAAAAAGTGAAAAGTAAAAATTAGAAAAATCGGGGATAAATATACGAGTGTATATACACTAGAAATAAAAAATAAATAAATAAAGTGCCGAGTTCTTTCGCACGGACACTTTTAACTACGAACTATGCGCGTGTGTGTGAAGTCAGGCATCGCGGTAAGAAAATATAGTACAATATAAGTAAAAATATAAACACAATGGCTACATGCCAACAAAATACATTGTTTCCGGGCGTTGATAATAATAATAAAACACTATTTTTACCTGAGAAATGGCCGAACCAAGCCGGCCAACCGTGCGAAATAGACGAGCAACCATTTTGTTGTATGACCTTTTATTGAAGACCTTGCTGTATTCAAACAGGAAGGTCAGTAATTGACGCATGCGCGCTCACCACGTTAATGCCTAAACTTCTCCGAAATTTAAATTTCTCATTGAATCGAAATGAATTAAAAACGAATTCGTATCCATCTCTTTCTTTATAAAGTTAGGGATGTTTATATATTTGTATGTATAGAATTCAATACTATACGAATTAACCGATCATTATGAATTTTGGAACACAGCTGCTGCGCGTTAGAGGTCCAATTGTGGGCTATATTTAGTTTAACGCAAAGGAAGTAAAAAGGGTAGAAGCCCTTCGTGAAAATTCAGATACCTCGGATTTTTGTGAAATTTTAACACAATTTAAGACATTAATTGGTACTTATGCAGATTAGAGCCCAAGCTAACCTAACCCTAACCCTAACCGATGCCAAGTCGATTTTAGCTTGGATCTTAATCTGCATAAGTACCCATCAATTAATAAATATTCTCCAAATTTCAGTGTCTTTCGGGGCTTGATTTACGCCGGTCAATGGGTCTGGTCCTGTGCACCCTCCCAGGCTTTGCCTCCCCTTTTTGGGAAGAAGTAAGTTTATTGCTTACTGTTTGAGGCGCCCCTACCGGGGAATGCCGACGGGGCTGCTCAGGCAATTTTTAAATGGCCAGAGTGCTCACCTCTCGAGCGCTGGCTTATCTAATCTCACTTTCCCGACCTTGTGTCACATCTTACCTTGTGGGAGGTAGATAAATAAATTCAGTTTCTTTTGAGTATTTCAAAAGTTTTTTTAGAGGGGGAATAATATAGGCACAATCTCCCATTTAAAAATTTGGTGCTTATTTAAAAAGAAATACATGCGAAATATGGCAGTTCAAAATAAAATAACAGGAAAACTCATGGATATACTTACTTATCAATTGAAAATATTAGTGTGCACCAAAAATTACGGAAAATCATCGAGTAGAATTTTAATGAAAATTATGATTAATTTACTATTTGGAGTCAACGAACTCCGAACCGCAACACCGCCTGGCGTCTTCATATTAGAAGAAGAGATATAATCTTCTACGACACGCTTAAAGACGCATAATGGTGTTGTTTCAATGTATACTCAGAAATATGTGTAAAAATTTTCATTCATTTTGTATGAATCAGATGATTCTATTGTTGTCATTCGTTTCCCTGATATCTTTCTAGTCAGAATTCTTTCTAAGAAAAGCATCGGGTACTTACAGGAGGGACCACGTGAAGGTTGCCAACATCCATAAGTGAAAGTGTTTCTGCGGAACGAACTGGATCCAAACTTGGCACACCCAGGTTGTCAGTCCGTGTTGTTAACCACTTAGCCACAAAATTCTACTCGATAATTTTCCGTAATTTTTGATGTACACTAATACTTTCAACTGATAAGTAAGTATATCCGTAAGTTTTCCTCTTGTTTTATTTTAAACTGTCATATTTCACATATATCCCTTTATAAATAAACACAAAAAATTCAAATATATCAGATTTGCATTGAATTTGAACAATAGTCATTAGACACCAATTGAGCAATATTCCATGAATTTCAATTTCTTCTGAAGACATCTTAAGCCTTAAATCTTAGATATTGTCTAGAATCAAAATCATGTCATGGATTTTTATCTAAATTAGAATAAGGATTCTAGATATAGGGTTTAGTGGCATTATATCTTGATTTTAATTTTCGTAAGGGGACATGAAAGTGGTACAAAACTGTTGTGTTCAGGAAATTAATTTTATCTGTCCTGGGACGGGTATTCTTCTGGTTATATTAATAAGATGGAGGTCATCCTCTCAGGCATTACCTCCTCCTGATTGGCTTATTGCCGGTTACCGGAGATGCCACAACCGAGGAATGCAGGGTTCGATCGCAGCAAATTTTGCACCCATCCAGAGTAAACCCTTTTGGGGGGGGGGGGGGGGGCTGGATTCCCCACTATAAACTGACGTCATGTCTAACCTTGCTATGGAGGCTCTGTGCAGTTTCGTTGGTGGGAAAAGTATGATTTACTTCTGCATGGAGACATGGAATCTCGTTGGCTGCCAGTGACAATCTAGTTAGCCGTTAGTTTGTCTTGGCTTTTCATAGATGTGCAACAGGAGACTTCATTGGTTTGGTCACATTGAAAGAATGGGTGAGAGTTTTTGTGTTAGTAGATGTAAAACAGTTGAGGCAACAGGGTAAGGTGGCATGTGTTATGATTTTTAGATCTCATTTTGATTTGACGACGCCCGTCATACTGTCTGGCGTATTGTTGTCATGGCGACCGCTACCCAAGTAAGCCTTGTATACGTGATTCCCGACCGCTTTAAAGTGGAATCGGCTGCATTGGGACTCGTTCTGTAATCACTGTGATGGCACAAAAGTCGGAGCACATGATCATACTTGTTACCATAGCAATTACACGCGGATTGCTCATGTGCCATGCTCACTGTGGCAAAAAGAACGTCCCAAAAGAAACAAAATTTTCTGAATCAGGGGGCCATCTTTCATCCGAAGACATATGTCTACTACTACGTCCGCCACTTTTCTATAAATAGTGGGGTCAGGCAACAGGCAGGCAGAGGGACCGCTGGCCATCGAGACCCGCGGCTGCTGTGGTGGGCATCGCGGCCGCTCCGCCCCGACCATCAGCGCTGCTGCTTCTACTAACGACAACACTAACAACAACAGTCATCACTGTCTACTCCTACCAACAACAACAACAAGTACCGCCGCTGCTTCCATCACTACAACCAACAGCAACGACGACAATTCTTGGTAATTTCCTTCCGTTTGTTTGGAAAATAAATGATTGAATTGTTATAATTTCCATCCTGTGTTGTCTATTCCTTTCTGCTTGCCACCATACACTTTAATAATACAACACATGGAAAGGCCAAGGAAAACATGGGAGGAAGTGATAAGGATGAATTTGAGAGAAAGAGGGATTAAATAAAGACCTGGCCAGAGATAGGTTAGTTTGGAGTTCAATTTTTAACAGCCGTCTAACACATGCAAGCATGTAAAACGAATGTTAAACCGAATATGATGATGATGATGCATCGGAAGGTTTTCGAATCGTTTTCTTTCTGTACGTAACACACTGATTGGCTACTGTTTGTGTAGATATTTAGGTCACGCATGCGCCCTGTTCTGCAGTCGGGCTGCGAAATGACAAGCACAGAGTTGTTCGCTGGCCATCTTCGGACCTGCAGTAAGCTGATACCTCATATTAACTTCTCGCATTCACAACTCGCAGACCTACGCTACAACAGTATAGAATTTAATACAATATGGGAATTATTAATTATAAATTGTAGATTAGAACGGTGACAGTGGATAACAACACGTATTGACGACCTGGGTGTGTCAAGTTCAAATCCAGTCGGTTCCATTATGTGGTCCCTCCTACAAGAATGCCAACAACAGAATGAAGTCCATCAACAATTTTGTACCAATATTAATTCATACGATGAATTTACTTTACGAAGACAAAAGCAAAACCAGTTAAAAGAGAGTTGCTTCTCTTGTTTATCAATTCTGTAAATCAAATTATTAAAAATCAAGGGAGATAATTACTCTTGAATTAATTGCATCTTTATTGCATTTTAATGCAAACTCATTATTTTATCAGCTGACTAATATGAATTTACTTTACAAAGATAAAAGCAAGACCAGTTAAAAGCCAGTTAAATGAGAGTTACTTCCCTTGTTTATCAATAGCAAGACACATGTACGTAGTTACACTTCATATCTAAAACAAGAATAGGTTGAAGTCAACTACAAATAGACAGAAACATAGAATCACCAAATCATTGTAAGATTGTAATAGATGAAGTAAAGAGACAGTATAAAGAGATGACCAGAAAACGCATTGAGTCACAGAAACTAGATACTCGTGATTTCTGGAAAATCTTCAATAGTGTGGTGAATAATGAGCAGTCAACAATTTCCCCGCTATCAAACCACAATGATGTTGTTTGCTGAACTACTTGCCCAGCGTTTCGCCTTAAACTCCACTTTGGACTCTGCAAACCACTCCCTCCCAAATTTTTCATTGCGGACTGAAGCCACACTTGATGATCTGACCATCACTCTATCTCATGTCTGGGCCATCATAAAAAACCTTGACGCCTTCAAAGCATGTGGGCCTGATCTTATACCAGTAATAGTAATAAAGAAATGCTCTGCTGAACTGGCCTCTGTCCTCTCCAAATTCTACTACAAATCTGAACAAGTCGATACAACGGTTCGCCAAAATAATGCGGCACTTTTTCTTCCTCTTCCGTTCACTTCAAGCTCCCAATGCATGTGCCCCATAATCACATTTTGTCGTGCTCCTTATAGCAGCGACATCTCACATATGCTAATGAGCCATGCCATAAGCTGCCCACTGCCGTTTCCTCTCAAAAAAATTAAATTACACTTTTCGTAAGTGAGCGTTTCTGGGTTCGCACAGCTCTCCTCTATACAAGCAGCAAACCAAACGTTGTCTCTTTGATCACCGCGGACAAGTGTCTTGATTCACGGCAGTCGGCTGCTCATCCTGCTCTCTGTTACACTCCCCCCCTGATCTCATGATCACAAATGTGGCAATCCAATGCAGGTCATTTTTGCCTGGTGCTCTTCCGTGGTAATACGGCTGCGACTTCCTCCTCAAATAACTCGTCTGTGGAGGGAGCATCCGGTACATCTGTACCAGGCCTGGGACTGTCCGCAACTCTTCGCAGTGATGTGACCACAACTTCCTCCTCGGATGACTTGTCTCCGGAAGAATCATCCGATACATTGGTGCTGGGCATGGGGCCATTCGCCCCACCTATAGTGATCACTTGTGCACTCTGAGTGGACGGTTCACTATCACTTCTACTTTCCAACGTAGTAGGGCCTACAACGTGCCGAGGCATCCCATCAATGAGGACATTTTGCAGGCTAATAACGTCCGTAACACGTCCAACTGCATAAGGGGATGTACACTGTCCAATCGGGATTCTTGTCCAAACACGATCTCCTACCTTGTAACTCAAGTGTTGCCTCATCAGGGGGGCAGCATATCAATGCCCTTCAGTCTGACCTTGTAACGATGGATCATGTTGACAGGGGCAGTCAGTGGTGACACATCGTCCTTCGAGGTGATTTATACCAGTAAACTTCTTCCATCACTGAGAACAGTTCTTTTGCGGCAATCTGCTTCATACTTCGATGACACCGTTCAGTAATACCATTACCTAATGGTATGTGTGCACAGCGAAATCGCAGTCGAACTCCCCACTCATTTACAAAGTCACTGAAAGTCTTACTGCAAAATGCTAGTTCATTGTCAGTGAGCATTTCAGTTGGTGTCCCGCGCTTGTAAAATATAACTTCCAATTGGTCGACCATGCTTACTGCGTCTTGCCGTCTTAAACTACACCAAACAGAAAACCGTGTGGACCCACAGTCAATAAGCGACAGATAGTGCCTTCTTTGGTAGTGGGTTATGTCTATCCCCATTCGATACCAGGTGTCACCGACGTCTAAGTTGCCCATCGGCCAACGCGTGGATGGCGGATCACTCGACTGTCATTCTTCACTCTCTCTAACTACTGTCCTCATGAATGCCTTAGAAATTGTGGGGTCGAATCGCCTGACAAAGTACCACGTCAATTTTATGCCAGGGTGACCACTTTGGCGATGGATGGACCTTATTTGGTCTGATTTTGACCTGCCTGTTGATGTAGCGCATACATGGATCTGGGGTTCAGCTGCCTTTCTAATTAAATCAAGCCACCGGTGGGGTACGCGCGTCAGGTTATCCGCTCGGTTGTGTTCTGACTTTACCAAGGTAATGTCTATTGACAACCCGTACTCTTTTATCAAGCTTGAAAGCGCACCACGTCATCGTCTTATTAGCATTTTGCTCGCTGCTTTGGTATGCACCCTGGAATTTTCCGTAAGAGTGTCCGTTATCTATTTGTACACGCACGCAGAGTCGGTAAAAAGATGCAATATGGATGCTTTCCACATCACTGTCATATTAACACCGTTTAGTACAGCATCAAGCTCTGCCAGATTTATGTGCTGTGCATCGTTTGCCTTGCGTAACCAACTCACACTTTCTATCACAGCTCCATTGTGCTCCAGTGACACTCCGGTCGCTAAAGAGCTTGCGTCAACTCAGACATCGACCTCACGACCGTCAACACACCACTTGCCTTGTACGGGGTCTCCTTCGTGCACTCTCGCAATGATTTCTGTCATCATCGTGGTCAACGAAACATCGTCCACCTCATCGTCTCCTCTAAATAAACGCTGCTGCCACTCTGATTGATCCATTTACCAACCGGGAAGTGCCCGACTAGTTTTTCGCACAAAGAGAATGCGGCACGTCAGGTGATGCTGCATAGCATACTCGGGATATTGTTACCTTGTTCCCATTTCAGTCCAAGTACTTGCGCACTGTCCTGCAGCCGTTCAAGTTCCTTGCTTACCAGCCCAAAGTTGGCCAGGTGCTGCCTCACTTTAGCTGTGGACACTATATTTTCGTTTGCAAAAACATCATCGATTCATGCTGATGTTGCCCGTTGAATAGCGTTGCACTTCAACAATGCAGCATCTACAATGGTATTGTTGTCACATCTGGACTGGTGCACCATCCACCAGTCTCTCTCTCTCTTAGACAAGGTCCAAAAAAGGGTATCTAATAGGTCCCTCACTATCCATCAAGCCCCAGCCCTGTCCCATCGCTGCAATGTTGCATCCTTGTGCTTGTTTTACAAGTACTTCAATGGAATGTGCTCCGATGAACTTGCTGCTCTGCTACCCCCACGACATAAATTCACTAGACCAACCCGACAATCTGCCAAATCCCATCCATTCACTGTGGAGGTCACCAGATGCCGGAGAGCCTTCTACTCGAATAGCTTCTTTCCTCAGGTGGCTGGCCTTTGGAACTCCCTCCCTGCTCCCTGTTTCCCCGACTGTACTAACATGCAGAAATTTAAAACTAATGTGAACAAGCATCTCGCTGCACAGCTCCCAATTTAGGATGACCCCAAAAATTTCACCCTAATTCTCAGTAGCCCCTTACGTCTACAGTGGCAACTTGCCTTGTTTGGGGTGAACTAAGTTTTAAAAAAAAAAAAGTGACTTTACACCCACTACCACTTAGAGCAGTAGGTATTACTAAATGGTCACTCGTCTAAGTATTGATCAAGCTCAACTTTGCTTAACTTATAAACAAAATGCGCTTAGAATTATAAACATATAAATAAAATTATTACACTGTATTTTAAGAAGCAGGATTAAGAAAAACCAAAAATGGAAAAAAAAAAAAAAAAATGAACAATTTCTTTTTTGCTTCTTGAGTTAACAATCTAAGCTAAATCTCGTGAAACCAATTTTAATTTTGTGTTGTAAAAACTTGTTATTGTGTAGAAAAGTAATATTTAAAGTTTTTGTGAGAACAAAGGAGTAGTTTTGAAAATTTTTCTTATTCAAGATTTTCAATTTTTTCTTAGCATGCGAATACAAAGCCTCCCAGCCATTTTTTTTTTCAGCTTTACACAAAAACTGCCAAAAACGTTAACCCCATCCGAGTTATCGTCCTTGGCAGTTTTTGTGTAAATCTGTGGAAAAAAATGTCTGGGAATTTTGTTTTGTTTTATTCGTGTGGTAAGAAAAAAGAAAAAAAATCTTAAACAAAAAAACTGTTTTTATTATTCGAACTACAGTTCTCGTCTTTTGTTATTATTTTCACGTTTGATAATTAACACTTCTACCCGTTCATGAGAACAATCTACCCCGTGGATTAAATAAAGGGTTCAGGTCAAAATTCCGTATAGGTTCCTGAGTTCGAAAAGATGCACCTGAAGAAAGTAGAAGTATACATCGGCTGAAACGTTCTGAAAATAACAACCAAGATGAAAATAGTAGTCCAAATAATCCAAATTAGCAATCCTCATCTGAAAAACAGACTACTTACAATTTTAAGCTTGATTAACATGAAAGTATTTATGGGATTTAGATTTTGTGGTGGTATATACCACAGGTCTGTGTGGTGCAAAGTGGTGTTGCTGTGTGCAGATGTGGTTGCATATGCTTCCTACCTACAGCTTTAAGCCTAATCTGCCAGCTAGTCCTTGGATGAAAAGGAAGCCGAGTTTATAAGTCTTCCCTGCTGCCGACAAGACTCTGAGCGCCTTGTGGCCCCAGGCTAATTGACTAGGGATCTCGGAGTAGATTGGAGCCCTAGAGGTGCAGTGTGCAGGGTCCAAAGGTATGTGAACATGTCCCGATACTCACCAATTTGCATGCGACAAATGCTATCTTTGGATGGCCTATCACAACCTAGGTGACAGTAGTGTATGCGGCAACTCACAGGTAATATGTGATATTGGTACATGCTCAGGTGGAAACCACATCAGCCCTAGTTAGATGGGAATTGTAGAGGTCTTGGACTGCCAAAAGTGTTCAAGTTGGTGAAGGATAGTCATCCAGCCGTAAAACTGCTTTAAAAACTATATCTAGTCGAAATGAGACTAGACAATCAGGCCCCACCCTCATCAGAGGATTAATTGTAGCTTGAATCAACAAATAAATCGGATGATGATGATGATGATGATGATGATGATGATGATGATGATGATGATTGTATGAACAAAACAGCGCAACAAGCAACGGCAAATTTCAAACTTCAATCGTCTCTCTCAGCTGTCCAAAATTTAGATTTGGACTTGAGGAGAAAAAAAAACTAAAAAGAACAACGAAAGAGTAAAAAACAAGAAGACAAAAAAAAAACGAACTGTCAATGGCACCATTACAGATTCGGCCATTTTTTTTTTCTTCATCCGAACGAGTGAAACAGTATCAAGAAAGGGCGGCAAAAAAGTCATGATCGCTTAACGAGTAGAAGCCATTTAGTTAGTCAAAAGAAGTCATTTGTTCTCCATTAAACAGAGTTTAGTAGCAGCTATTATGATATCGGATTGACATCCTAATAACTAAGGGGAGACAAGTACGACCTTTCTTTCAATTGTTTACTAAGCCCTTTTTTCGTCTCTAAGAAAGAGAACCTGTGGGGCCTTTGATCTCGGCAAATCACGTTGACAGAGGTTTCTGACCAATCACAGACCAGAGATCATGCGTGACCACGCGTGATTTGAGTCATATAAAAGAAGATACGCCTTTCTTCTCCTCCTCTTTTTCACCTGCTCTCAACGAGTAACACGGTCCTTGTTTCAACGAAGTTTTTCCTCTCCCTACGACCAGCGATTAAGACAATCCCATCAGCATGACTCAAAAAGCATGTGGGCGAGAAAACACTACTGCTACTGTCTTACAGTTTACTACCAGCCGTCCCCCCTTTCCTCTTCATCGGACGCAGGACAAATAGTAAGCCTAACCCTTTTTTTCCTTTCTCTGTTTTAAGCACGTTCGAACGCCAAATTCCTACCCTTTCGTACTCGGCAAAAAAAGGGGTACAGAGACGGCTAATTTTCCTTAAATTACGCGCACACCAAAACACGTGTGCTTTCCAAGAAGAAACTTTAAAATACAATTTTATACAAACAGTAAAATGAACATTTTCCTGTGCACAAAACTCAGGCTTTTCATTGAGGAATGTATACAATTTAATTGAACCACGTTAAATAAATTGTTATGTTTATATGTATTTTTGAGTGCTGGCTTTCTTACTTTTTGTGTTGGTTATTGCCGTATTTTTACTCGTTCTTTCATGTTTAACGTTTAGAATTCGTTAGTACCCCCACAATGATATTACTACCACTACTACTACTACTATTAATAATAATAACAGTATTATTAGTAGCCATAGTCCTAATATTATTAATAGTAGTTAATGGCGTCTACAGCTATTATGATCATCATTATAATCTTTTTAATCAGATTGTATTCGCTTTCCCTTTTTTTTTTTTTTTCAATTTTTATATTCTTTTGTTTTCAATTCTTCCCGTTTTGATTTTCTTTCATTTTATGATTTTCTTTGTTCTTTCTCGTGTTCTTTTGTTTCAATTTTTATCCTTTCTTTTCATCGTTTCTTTCTTTGCTCTTCCTTTCTTTCTCATGTTCGAACTAAATTCGTCCTTCTCCACATATCCAAAAAAATTTGTAACTATGAACACAAATTCTTTTTTCACTTAAAAACGGGTGCCCGACATGCGAAACATCCCACATGCTTTGAAGCTGGGAAGCCTTCATTTTCCTCTCCATTGTTACAGTAATGATAACCAGGTCGTCAGCATAGAGACTCACCCTCCAAGGAACCATCGGTGCGAAACTCGAATGACAGAGCTTCAAGCACGATAATGAAAAGGAGGGGACTCAGTACCGATCCCTGATGGACACAAACCTCCACAGCAAACTCATCACTGTGGCTGTTACTGACACGGACATGACTGCAAGCATTTGCATACATCCCCTGTACCAAGTGTACAATCAACTCCTCGACACCAAGTTTCTATAGTGCCCACCAGATCACCCTCTGGGATAACATGATCAAACGCCTTATCAAAGTCCACAAACGCTATATAGAGACGTTTGTTTACTGCAAGGAATTTCTCCTGCAACTGGCAGAACGAATATTGGATCAGTTGTACCTCTGGCAGGGATGAAGCCAAATTGGGAGTAATCGATTAACACGAACCGTCTAATTAGTCTGTCAACGATCCTCTCAATGACTTTCATAACCTGCTTGAGACCTCAGTAATTGCCTCTGCCCAGAGCATCTTCCTTACTCTTGTAGAGACAGACAATGAAACTCTCCTCCCAGTCGGTAGGAATCCTGCCATCACAGACTATTGAGGATGTAAGATCACAGATCATGGACACACCTGTGCCATCGGCAGTTCGGACCGTTTCTACTACTATATCTGATCGTCCGGCTGCTTTACGAGACTTCATCGTGCCCCTGCAGTGGTGGTTCCTCACTTAAGTGATCAGGATCACAATCAAATTCCACATTAAAGAGTCTTTACATCTGCTTTGCAAGGTTAGGGTTATACTTCAGCATGGTTGGGATCTACCATTTTGTAGAACTGCTTGTCTGCCTCTTGACGTGCATGATCGACTGCCCGTCTTGATGCACTACTGACTCGCAGGATGAATGCGTCGGGAACTACCTGACATGGAAGGAAAGGGCTGAGAGTGAATGCTGACAAAACAAAGATCATAATCTACGATACTGGCCTCAAGCAACTTCAGAATTCAAGCAACTTCCCATGCCCAGCAGCAGTATTTTGTGCAGTGGCTGCACAGGAGGTGTAGTAGACTGAAGCGTTTGATGGAGGACCCTAACTTTAGATGCTGGGAAACTGCTTGCCCACTTGATGGTCGACCGCTGAGGGAGGTTCAGGTTGGTCAGGACAAGTTGGCTCTTTCTGTTACCTGGGAGATATGCTTTTAACAGGTGGCGGCTGCAACCGTGTAACCACAACGCGTGTCAAGATTGCAGACAAGTGAGTTGCTGGGGAAACTTGGTCTTGCAGACCTCGATCCCATCTTGAGAGAGAAAAGACTCTGCTGGTATGGCCATGTGGACAGATCCAGCAGTCAACTGTGCACTAAACCTACAAGTTTCTGGTAGGCGTGGAGTTGGTCGGCCAAAGTTGTCTTGGAGGGAGCTGACAGAGAGACGCAGAGACTGGAGGCTCTTAAATGCTGACTCTCAGAATTGACAAAAGTGGAGATCTGCAGTGAGGACTGCCATGCATGCAGCTAGCCAGCTGTCTGGAGGGGGAGGGGAGGGTCCACTGCACGATAATTAAAAGGCCGATGATGATGGATTGTTACACTAAGAGCCATTTTATTCTTTTTAATTTTCAATCTACAGATTGTTAACTCAAGAAACCCTTTCTCAGAAGAGACGTTGCTAGTCTCTCTCTGCTCTATCATGGAAGATGCTCGACTGAGCTCCAATCTTTGGTTCCTATTTGTAAGGCAGCAGGAACACGTTTTGCTACCACATCAAAAAAAGACTTTCTCCCTCCACATTCCTAGAGTTAGTCAAGACTTCCCGCCTGTGGAACACATTGCCACAGGACTGATTCCCGGCTGATTACAACCTGGTCGTCTTCAATGTGGATCATGAGTTATCTCTCTTGGACCATTTTAGAGATAAGAGTGATGTTCCTTGATTCAGGGTTTGACTATTTAGTTTGCGTCTGCTAGAAAGTGGAACTCTTCGGTCTCCAAGATGAAAAGAGATTTTGTTGTTTTATTGAGGATATAGACGAATGTTAACAGATACTTGTTAAAAAGCGCCCCATAAGTAATAAGTTAATACCATTGATCAATGTCAGTGCACCCATAGTTTCCCTCATCTTTCAGCTGATAATCATTAGTCACTATCACTGAGTGGTTCTTGACCTTGATAAACGGTGACTCAATTTAAACAAAAAACGAACTCATTTTTTTTTTTTTTTAATATAAATTTAAAAAAATCAATAAATAAAAAAATAAAAAATCGAAGAAACACGGCATGTATAGTATATATTTGTTTTATTCAGTGAGGAAAATGATTTTGTTTAATTGGACACATATTTCAAAAATAAATACTAAAAGATGGGATCATTAAAGATGGTTGAAATTCAAGAAAGTTTATAAACAAAAACAAATATTACTATATGAAACATCATTAGGGTAAGGGTTTGCTTTTCTTGCTTTTAATAAACAACCTCAAATATGAATCACAATAATATTAACTGTACACACACACACTTTTAAAATTTACAACTCATCTCACAGGTCCAACATTACACCGGGTGTCATGTCACTGAGAGAGAATCGTCAGATACTGCTTCCGTTAGAGTTCAATTCTGATTATAACAAGACCTGAACCACATCTGACGATTGTCTCTCGGGCACATGAAGCCTGGTGTAATGTTGGATTTGTGAGGGGAGTTGTAAATTTAAATATTGTATCAACTGTTATATATATATATATATATATCGGTTGGAATCTCTGAAATAGCAGGTGAATGTCTGGCATCCGGTACATTGCTCCATCCCCAGCAAAAACAAAAAGATAAGAGAATATACATGAGAAGGAAACACACTTTAAACATGTATGAATTATTTTTGTGGAGTGTCTATGAGTATATATATATATAAAAAAAAATTAAATAAAAAAAAAAAATAAAAAAAAAATTATTTACTTAAAATCAATATATAATATATATATAGCATGTATCACAAGTTAGTGGAAAACAATTAAAGTGCTCGATCGGAGGTTCTACAAGAGCTAATATAATGTATTTCATTGTAAATACTATACATTACAATGTCTGTTGGGGATACTCGGGTTTCATCAATCTGGCCATCTTGGAACGAGGATAAAATCCAGCTGGTCACCATAGAAATATTCACCTTTCCGTCTTAGTATTGAAGGTATCGAAATCAGGGTTAAGAAATCTTCAGAACCGACGATACCAAAAGGGAAAAGCAAATATTTCTGCGATGACCAGCCAGATTTTATCCTAAATCCAGGATGAACAGATTGATGAAGCTCGGATGCCCCCAACAGACCCCATAATGTAATATATATATATATATATATATATAATTAAATAAACATTGTGTTTTAACGCATATGCGTCTTCTCAAGACGATCTTGAGAAGATGCATATGCGTTGAAAAACAAATTAATTAGTGTTGACTGTCCCAGCAATGTTTATTTTATAAAAGCTCTACTTTGTATTGAGCACTTTTGAAAAAAAAATTGTTTTGTGTTAATTATGTCATATATATATATATATATATATATATATATATATATATATATATATATGTGTGTGTGTGTGTGTGTCATACATCACAGTCAGTAATAAAAAGTTTGCTTTTATATTGTAAAAAAGAGAGAGAGAGAGAGAGAAAGAGAGAGAAAAAGAAAGAAAGAGAAAAAAGAGAAAGAGAGAGAGAGAGAAAAGCTAAAGAAGAATGTTTCACTGCACATAATATGCCTAACCAAATAAAGGCAGTATCAGTGTATCTATGCGTGTTGGGGTTAGTAGAGAAAAAGAAAGAAATACAGAGAAGACAAAAATCACTAACACTTAAGTTCAGATGATGATGATGATGATGATGATGATGATTCACCCCTCCTCCCACCTCAAATGAAGAACATATTTACAGCAGCAGGAGAAGCAGTAGGATCTCCTGTTGTAATGTACAATTTTCAAAACAGATGTTGACCTGTTTTCCATCATTTTCATTATCAGAACTGAACCACATAATAATATGTAAAAAGGGAAGAGGATAGACATAAGGAAAAGAAAATATCCAGGAAAAGAATTTCCAAGAATCCATAAAGTGACTTAAGACAGAATTTCCCTGAAGATCAAAATTTGGTGGAACATGGATGGTAAACCTGCGGTTATTTTATTCCAGTTTATATATTACAGAAAGAAATTCTATTTTATGTATAATAATATTTTATAAGTAACAAGAACTGGCTATTTATAATTAAATATTGATTTTGTAGAACGGAAGCTATTGATGACAAAAGTTGAGAAATATACCAACTTTACTTTGTATGTATATATATATATATATATATATATAACATTTAGGGAGAATAAGCCAATGGTTAAGATAGTTTTTAAAACAGTTATCTAGCTGATAAGCAAATGTATTCGTCTAAAAATAACAAATGGAATTACTTATATCTAATAACAAATGGAATTACTTATATCTAAAACTGCTTTCCGTGACAAGAGATCAACACCTTCATTTTATGATAGAAGATTAAATGAAGATTTAAATAGATTTGTATAAGATAAAACAAGAAAAGCAGAAATTAGATTTTCTTTTTGATAACCGACAAACTGTAATTATTTCATTCATAACTAAAAGTGGATTTCAATAAGTCTATTTATTTGCCTTCACATGAGGGCAAAGTTTTTTTTTTTTCTTCATTAAGACAGAAGTTGTGGCATGATGTCATAATAGACAAAATAGTCTAACTGATTTTTTTCAGACTAAGTGTTCCATTTTTGGTAGCAGCAAAATAAAATTAATGTTTTGAAAACTATTATTCTATAGGTGTTGGGAAGATGAAGAATATGAACCAGCAAAGAAATGGCAGGAGGAACTTTAAAAAATAATGGATGATAATTAATTTGGCTGACAAAGATATTGACTGGGTGTATATTGTGTGTATTTAGGCAAACGTTATTAAACACAGTGTTTTTGTTTGATGAGACTATTTATATTTATGGGTGTAATCAGTCGAAAGAAAATCGTAAATACACAAGTGGGTGAAAAAATAAATTTAAAAAATAATGAAGAAACAAATAAATATGTAACTTACTATTTCGTACTGAGTGTTTTGGACGATTTTAGAAGCAAGGTAAATCCCAATTTCTTTTTTTTTTTTCGTTTTTGTTAGGATATTCAATAGGTAATTCCTTTTCAAGCCTTCAATGAAGTGTGAACAGAGTTTTTAAAAACTGAACATAAATTAATGTTTTCAGATATGGTACCAGAAATTGGGATTTATCTTGCTTCTAAAATCGTCCAAAACACTTAGTACGGATTAGTAAGCTACACATTTATGTGTTTATTCATTATTTTTTTAATTTATTTTTTCACCGATTTGTGTGTTTATGATTTTACATTGACTGATTGCAACCATATATATACATATATATATATATATATATATATATATATATATATATATATAAATAATAAAAATGGACTTAGTGTTAGAACACTTTACTGCATTTTCATTATTTTTACCAATCATCAGAAGTGTGTCATGTATAATTTGATATGAAACAAAAAAAAAAAAAAAAAAAAAAAACTTTTAAAATCAGAAAAGAACCGACTTAAGACAGCAGTTCTTGAAACAAAGGGCTCAGTATCCCCCCCCCCCCAAAAAAAAATTGATTTTTCAAAACTGAGAAAAATGAAGTAAAAACATTTTCCTTTAAGGGTGATATATTTAAAAATAAATAGAAATAGAACTTTCATAATTTGGTCCTTTAACATAAATTTAAAAAAATTAATAAAAACATTTAAAAGAGCAAACATTCAATTACTGAGGTGCAAAAAAAACAAACCCTTTACTCTGAATAAATATTCTCACACATGTTTTATACACCATCATATATTTTTTTTAAGCTGATGAGCTCATTTGAAACATTTTTTTTTTTTAATAAATTGATCTGAATAACAACGGTTGGTAAAAAGAGGACTTCAATTACAAGCGCCATTTTGTTTGAAGTAAGCTTATAAATAAAAAAATGATAAACATTTGAAAATAAAATAATCTAAAAGAAAAAACAAAACAAAAAAAACGACCATTTTTTTTTAACTCCTTAAATGATGGCCATTTTAAAAATTTATTTGAAAGTCGAATCATATGGAGGTTTTTTTTCTGCTTTTTATCTCACATGTTCCATGGAAATGTGATAACGGAAAGAGGGTGGTGGTGGTGGTGACGGGGGGCACAAAACTAGTCGTATCAACATGTCAATATGAATCTATAAAGGATGAACACTGTTGAAATGTTTAATTCTGATGAATAATTTACAAGATAAATAGAGAGAAAACGATTCTCGCTATTCTATGGTCATTTTAATTGATAACAAACCAAAGCGAAGGCATAATAAATCTATTCAAACATCAGATTACAGAAATAGTTTGTGGTTCTTTTCTTTATTTTTTAAACTTTTTGTGCTTCTATACAAGATGAATCCAATGATAAGTGACTTTTTGATTAAAATCATGCTTATTAAATAAACATATACATTAAAATATACATCTACCTTCCATTATTTTTCTTGTAGTTCAAAAATGTACATAATATACAGAAAATAGTCCGTCAAAGGTACAACAACGTAGCTGTTTGCAAATGTAGTAATATTTTGAATAAGATGTCATCAGACAGAGATGCAGCGATAGCAAATCAGCGTTCATTCAAAGAAAGGCGAGGAAATGCGCCTTATATCATCGTACACGGTCTCTTCTTTTATACATATATGCACAGATATATACATACATTTATATGTAAGTGAAGATTAGACGCATGTATCTGCTTCGATTCCTGAGAATCTATTAGCAGTATGGCTATAAAACCAAAGGTTTGTTCTTAATATCATATATATATATATATATATATATATATATAAGTTTTTTTCGTCTTGGACATGAACAGGAAGTTCACCGTTTTTTATAACCTCCTAAATTCTAGCCAGACGCTGATGATTAGCAATATCTGCTTGGATTCCTGAAAATCTATTAGCAGTGTGGCTATGAAACCAAAGGTTTGTTCATAAGATCCTATCTGTACTTAGTTAAATAAATATGTTGGACTCTGGTAATTGAGCATTTTGGTCAATTTTTCTTAAAAAAAAAAAAAAAAAAAAAAAAAAAACTGTACATTTGACATTATTTATCTATATAAATATATAAACCAAGGAGATAGGTAAATTCAAGAACAACTTTACAGGATGCTTATAAGAGATAGCAGAATCCGTTTTCTTTTTACCTGACATTCAATTTCTAAACGAACCATTCAAGGATGAAGAAAAACATGAAAATTGTCAGATTAAGAATAAAAAAATATGTTTTTTTTTTGTAAAGTTTTATGATTATTCTGCATCACTGAAACAGTTTTATTTACAACTGATGAAGGAATGAAATGCTTTTTTATCAAATTTTTGCAAAATGTTACTTTAAAAAAAAAAAAAAATCTTTTTTTAGTGAAACATTTTTTTTTTTCATTTTTGATTTATATAAAAATCTATTTCTTTATATTTTTTCTATGACCTTGAAAGCACTTTTTAAAGTATTTAGAATTTGAGGCCAAGAAAAAAAAATATATTAACAACATCTGTTTTCCAAGTTGTATATTCCGTTTGAAACATTCTACACAACATCAACAGGTTAGTCAAGAAAGCGCCACAGATCGTATTTTAAGATCATCAGTCGGCAATTATGGCATCTGCTTAGAGCATAAATGCTGCAAGGGTTTTCTTGCCGGCGTTGGTTTAATGCAAAAGCTTTTCTTTTTTTTTTAAATGTGAAAAGTTTATGATGAAAAAAAAAAAAAAAATGGTTTCAAGTTAAAATCAAACCTCTGCACTAAATCAACCCTACAAATTGCAACTGCCATTTTTCCTTTCCCGTTTCTAGTTTGATCTTTTATAAATTCAGTAAAACAAGGTTAACGTGTAAATACAATAGATCAGAAAGTAGATATGTCTTCTGCCATGGATGCAATGAAAAGTTTTTCAAACACATCATCCATCTCTGTATTGATGACTAATTTATTAGAATCACTGGAAGCCAGTAACCCTCTTGCAGTTGAAGAACTAGATCTTTCTGCTGCCGTGCTCATTGATAATGATGAAGGTTCGAAGCGAGATCGGTGTGGGAGTGTCTTCATATCTTCACAGTCCTGAGCTTTGGTCGGTAAAGTAGCGCTCACATCTCCAGAAACGACGGATTCACAAGTCCCTGTTAGTGACATTTCCATATTTGCAGATTCCGGGGCATGCCAAGAAGACCCAGCAACATTTGTAGCGTTCGGATTGTGTGGCGGTGACATGACAACATCGTCAGGTTCCTGGTCCCGCAAAGCGGACTCGGAATCTTGTGCAGGTGAACAAATTTTCTTAAAGTCAACAACATTTTCAGTGTCCTTTGTTGTTTCTGTACTCTTGTGCGATACGGTGTCTACGTCCATAGACTCGGAGGGTGCTACCAAACTTTTATATTCCGGGTTAGAGTGAAAAGAATAGGATCGAAGAGATTCTACATTTTGGGCGTTGGCTTTGGATGCTGAAGTAGAAAGTGATGTGGTCGTAGTACAAGTAGCACCGCAGCAACTATCAGCATCAATAACAGATGCAACGTCCGTGTTCTCCTGTGTGCTAATTTCACCCAAGAGAACCTGTAACTGTTCTTGAACCAGACTCGGTTGCTCCAAGCTAGTCATCCGCCTTCGGTCAGCCTCAAGTACATCGGTCAAATCCTTGGAGCTGAGTTGATAGTTCATTTCTATGTTCTTCGTCAAATGCGCCTCCATCCTCCAGGGCGGAAGTTTTGCCAGTTTGTGGTCTTCCTTATGCTTTCTGCTCATACGTAAGGTCAATGGAACGAACAACTCGTGGAAGCTTTCGTAATCGACCTTCTCTACGACCGGCCGTTGGTCAGCTTTGTTTTCTTCCCCGCTTCCGTTGTCGGATTCTTTAGAACCAGAGTCGGACTCCTTCGAAGCGCCGTCGGATTCTTTTAGAGAACTACCAGCTTCTTCATTGCTTCTCTGGTCACTTGAGGTGAGACAACTCGAGTTTTTCGAGGAACTGTCCGACTTGTCGTCATCATTATCACTAGATTCGCTTTTCTCTTTGCTCTCAGCTTCCCGACTTTTTTCAGACTTTTCTCTCGAAATGTTCCTCATCGACTCTTCTTGGGCTTCGTCTGATACAAACACCACAATCTCTGTGTCAACGTCCTCGTCCTCCCCTTTGAGAGACAAGGTGGAGGTATTCTCTTCCTCTTTTGATTGGGAATTGCTCAGTTGGGTCGACTGATCAAAGAAGATCAGGAAATCATCTTCTTCATCCTGAAAGAAAGAATTAGAAATTAATGTTAGACATTAAGATGATAAGCAGTTTGCGTGCAAGAAATGTGAAGACGATGGAGATGGATGAGAACTTAGATGTGGAGAAAGTATATTTGGATGGCAAAGCTATTACAGTTGTTCAGACGTTTTGTTATCTTGGTGATCCCATTGGAGCACAGGGAGGAGCAGGTGCTAGTTTGATTGCAAGAGTAAGTTCAGGGAACTTCTGTCATTACTAACCAGCAGAGTGTCATTGTGTATGGAAGTGAAACCTGGCATAGGAGGGTTGAGGACATGCGTGGCATGAAGATATGATATGAGAACGAAATGATGGATGTGCAATGCGATTTTTAAAATAGGCTTAGATCTGATGACTCCCAGAGGAAGATTAAACTCGAACAGTATAGGGAGATGTATGCAGAACAGGAGATTTTGTTGGCTGGGTCACGTTAAAAGAATGGTTGAGAGTTCTTGGATTAGTAGATGTATAGCAGGGTTAGTTGGCAGGGAAGGCCAAAGAAAACATGGGAAGAAAGTGATAAGGATTGATTTGAGAAAAAGAGGGATAAATAAAGACCTGGCCAGAGATAGTTTGGAAGTAAATTTCTAAAAGCTGTCCAACACATGCCAACATGTAAAATGGATGTTAAACCAAATATGATGATTAAAGTACAAATAATTATCGGGATAGAAACAAAAAATGAGCAGAAATAATACGTTTAAAATAACATATTTAGTAAGACTGGTGGAAATTCTATAGTTGTATCCGTGATCTTTGTAGGAGTTTGTGACATATATCCATTCTATGGACGTTCGACAAGAATGCCCGATATTATTGTAACACTTTTGTTTAAGCTGAAACATACTTATCTAAGGTTAATATAGTTTCACAATATATCTGATTATGGGGTTCTATCTCCAAAACCCTTGTGCGAACGCAGACCCTACAATATTATTGTACCATCTTTGGACGAAACATACTACACCTTGATCCTAGCCTGAAAGCTAATAACGTATTTTAGTTAGAGTTTCATATTCGACACAACACCAACATCAGAAGAAATTTAGAAAAAGAATTACTTTTGCATTTCATCTTTGGCAATCGGGTGATCCTATCTTTTAAAAAGGGGTGGAGGGCGATAATGTACATATGAACACGAAGTTGCCTTAGTGTATTATATAGATTATATAATTAAAAAATACATGACATCTAGAAGCAAGTATAGATGTTAGATGTCTACATATTACTTAATAATATTTTAAAATATTTTTCTATTTTTAGAGGAAAGTAGCTTTGCCCACTGTCACCTCCCTTGCCCAAAAAAGCATTCGAGACTTTCACCAGATGAGATAATAAAACGAGAAAGCATTCAATGGAGGTTTGTTCAACGACATCAATTAATACCTCCTCATTTTTAAAGTAATTCTTTTTCAGTCATAATTTATATAATAAATTATTATTATAGTTGATCTACAGAATCGTTTTCATCCAAATTATTTCTTCATATTTGTGTCTTACCACTCACATAATAGCACTTTTATTTCATTGAAATTTTTTGTTGGTGAAGGATGAAATGAGCGCCAATATAAACTTTTTCTGTTCCAGTTTAGTTTTTGCTTGTAATCACTGATTCCAGTAAAAATGTGTATGTTAGATTAAAATGCATCCATTTGTTTAAAACTTGCCTATGGGTTTCAACCATTTAACAGACTTGAAGTTTGTTGATCAGGAAAGACAGTTGAAAACAATTTGTAATGCTGTAATATTACTATATTTAAATTAAAGCCATTAGTGTGTGTACAATTTATGTATTCATATAGTTTTGTTTGTTCTGCATAATTGTCTGGAACTGAAGTCAGTTTATAATAATAGTGTTGTTCAGTGGTTTGTGTGAGTGTAAAATATGAATATGAAAAAAATAAATGGATGAAAACGATTCTATGGAGATCAACAATAATAAATGATTTATTTAACAATTTTACAACTGAAAGAGTTACTTTGAATAAGAAGGATTTAATTTTCTGTCGCTGAGCCGATTTCAGCATCGTCGATTTTGGATTTTCCCCATTTTCTGTCGTCTGGTCAATGCAGGAGCAGATAAATCTTGCTTCAAAAAAATGTCTCTGGAGATACTTTAGAGCATAAGGAGTTATCTCCCTTTAAGATAAATTTTCTAGACTTAGCCATCTAACAAATAGAATGCATTTTATGTTGTTTCTATTGTTATTTAGTAAGTTGTAGTGCTGTGCAACTGGTGAATAGGCGATCAGGGACAACTTGTCTCATTCACTGGTCACACTTTATAGCATTTTTAAGTTTGGAATGGCATTTTCATCACTAAATGTATAGATTCAATGGATGCATCTTTAAAATGTCTGTTTTTATTGTCTTTAAAATTAAAAAGACCACTTTTAGTCATTAAATTCGCCATTTTCTCAGAAAGTTTAATTTTATGTGAACATGAAAAGAGATAAGACATCTATCCCGAAATACTTACAATAACTGGCATTTTAGTGCCACATGTTTTGAGATCTTTCAGCTGTTCCAGCAAGGGTTTGGGCTGATAAAGGGAATTCAGTTTCTCATTATCCTCTTTGAGAACACGTTTCATAGACTTTTGTGGAATCGTGTACTTCATGCGGATATTGGATGACCAGTTTGTACTCTGGAGCCAGAATGGATCGCGTGGAAGCCGTCTGCTCTTCCTCACTTTTTCAATATCCTAATAACATAGAAAAGCAAATATATTTTATAGAGTTTAAAAAAAAAAACAAAAAAAAAAACAATCATGCAGTATAGTTGAAAGCCGAGAAATCGAAAATAAACAAAATAAACAAATAACTTTTACCAAATGCATTAAAATTTAATTTTCCTATATCTCTACAAAACCACCTTTTGGTTGTGCATAAAGTATTGGGGCTGGTGCACCAACCACTGGTCTCGCCATCTTGGATAAGGTAATAAAAAAATCTCTAACCTAATAGGTCCCACACTGTCTACCAAGCTCCAGCCCCTGTCCCATCACCGCAATGTTGTATCCCTGTGCTTTTTTAAATTTTTTTTTACAAGTATTTCATGGAACATGCTCTGACAAACTTTTGCACTTGTGTCCCCTCAACATAAATATCCCCGACCAACCCGACAATCAGCAAAATTACACCCCTTCACTGTAGAGGTCCCTAGATGCTGACAGGCTTTCTACTCTAATAGCTTTTTTTCCTTTCAAACCATATGCCTTTGGAATTCCCTCCCTGTTACCTGTTTCCCTGACGGTACTAACATGCAGAAATTTAAATGTAATGTGAACAAACATCTTGCTGCACAACTCCCCACTTAGAACGCCCCTATAAATCTGGTCCCTAATTCACAGTATCCCTTTACGTCCGAGTCGCAGTTGTTTGGGATAAATAGAAGTAAAAAAAAAAAAATAAATAAATAAATTCCCTTATGTTAATTACTTGGCAGTAAAGCACTTTGATAATAACTTGGAAAAAGTGGATCATTATTTATAACTTACCTCAGGTGGTGGAGATGGAGTCGTGTTGTAGCTTCCAGTCTCTAACAGATATAATAATGATGAGCTGGTTTCTTCTTGTGACGACGTGCTGCCGGAACTTTCAGAGATTTTGGATGGTTGTTTCAGTGATTCATGTTTATTCTAACCAAAAAAACGACGAGAAAAATAATGATGACATAATAATCAACATTTCGTCTGCTCTAATTTCAACAACGGAATCCATCAAGTTTTTAGAGTACAAAAAAATGGGTCAAAATCACATTTAAAGCGTCATAGGAAAAATTTACAGGTTTATGATAGAAACAAAATCGTTAAATTGACGTATTTTTGAGATTTTATGAATAAATAATACACTCTTATTAAATAATCAAGCATGTTATTTAATTTCTTTCCCTGCTTCCTATGTTCCAGCTCGTTTGACTTGTTGTCTCCATCAATTTGCTGTTTTGATACCTCATTGTAATACAGCTTTTATTCCAGTAGCTTCTTCTTTCCAAGAACTGCAAGGCTTGTGGAACTCTCTTCCTGCTGCCTGTTTTCCTTCTACCTATAGCCTTGGACTTTTCAAGACTAAGGAGAATAGGCATCTCCTGTCTTAGCGATAATCATATTTCGTTCTTGTTAGCTTCTTACATCAAGTAGCTTCATGCCTTGTCTGGAGCGATTTCCATAAAAAAAAAAGATTTATATACTACACTTATACATAGGATTCCACTGAAAGGTAACTGGGTTCCTCGTCTCTGAATTTGTTTTTGTTTTTTTAAACCCCAGGCTAATGAGTCAGAACGATCATCAGTCAATCAACGGATGCATTTCTGGAAACTTTCTGGAGATCGGCTGATGATCGCTCCGATTCATTAGCCTGGAATAATAGATAGAGGGAGGGAAGGACGGAAAGTAGATAAAGATATATACATGTGTGTGTGTGTGTGTGTGTGTGTAAGGTTAGTGAGAGAGTAACCCAGCAGAGTGCTCGTTTATTAAGAAAATTAAAAAATAAGAGCGTAATATTTATTTATATATGTAATTACAGAACATCAGAACAACATCAGTACCGGACGGTTTCTAATCCAACCAATAGAGACCTATAATTGATCTTTACCGGACTTTTTTCAGCCTATTTTTATGTCTTTATGAGAGAGAGCTACAGAAAGAGAGAGAGAGAGAGTGAGAAAGAGAAAGAGAGAGAAAGAGAAAGAGAGAGAAGAGAGAAAGCAGAAGACAAGAAAGAGAAAGAAAGAGAAAGAAAGAGAGAGAGAGAGAAAGAGAGAGAGAGAGAGAAAGAAAGAGAGAGAAAGAG